>JARUHQ010000007.1:22719788-23319788 GCA_029955515.1 Chrysomela aeneicollis
TGATACGAGTCCAGATTCTGACATTATTTCTCCAGTTCTGAAAGATGCTCTAGAAGACCAACCCCTGATTCAAGCAGACATCTTAGTGTTCTCGAAAAACCCATTAAAAACGTCTGTTCCAGTGCACAATAAAAAGCTCAGTGATAAGACGAATAACACTCTTGTTATTGCTTCCAAACTCTTACACAACCCAAAGGTGATTAATATAGATTTAATGATAATGGGAAATACTGCTACCACAAATTTGCAACCTATATGTGCTGATTGAATCTTTTTCCTTTATAGAAATTGAAAAATGTCCTCAGTGCGGTCAAAGATGGGGGTTATATCATTACGAGAGAATCTTCTGAATCAATTTGTGACTCGTTGGATGAATATGGCATAACGATACTGACCATACATCGAAACGTGCAAGAAACATTCATGCTTCTCAGGAAGGAGTCCAAGAAGAAACGAGCAGATACATTTATCAATATAGATGATGGTGAGAATCGAGAGTGGTTGGAAGAAGTGAAATCCGCCATATCGTCAAGCAAAGGAGTCATCTTATTCTCTCATAAAAATGAACTGAGTGGTATTCTTGGCTTGGTGAACTGTCTCAGAAGAGAACCCGGAGGTAACATCGTCAGAGGAGTTATTGTTATGGACGATTCGCTAGAATTCGTCCCGGAAGAAACTTGGTGCACACAACAACTAGACAAGCAAATGGCAATAAACATCTACAAAGAAGGGACATGGGGGACATACCGCCATCTCAAACTGAAAACCGGTACACAACGACCACATAAACACTCCTATGTCAATCAGTTGGTCAAGGGGGATTTATCCAGCCTAGCTTGGCTAGAAAGTGCCTTATCGTATAACGTGGCCACCGCATCAATCAAATCCAATTTTATTGAGGTAAGACAACGGAATGAACAGCGTGAACAATCAATAATGAATGAAGTTATGAATCATGCAAGATCTAAAAGTACTTTGCCAACATTTTCATAGATTTTGACACTATATGTGGTATGAACGAATTCACCTACATATTATATGGAAAAGATCATTCGTTTGCGAGGACGGTTACACTTTTTAGTTTTCACACTTCAATATCTGTATATGACAATCCCACGGCCTTTAAAAAACATCTTTCACGAAATAAGAAGAATAGGGTGCATCGATAGTAGGATAGATAGATGCTTTATTCAGGTAGTAATACATAATCGGTATATATATATTGTATACATATAGGAAGACGCCTAAGCATTGCTTGTGTTGCGAGCTTCCTAGGTGTATCAGACATGTTTTATTGTTACAAGTATTATCATAAAGATTTTATAGTATATTCAAGCATTATTTTCTATCAAACATATTATTCAATGAACAAAGCATTGAAATTTATACATTTTTTTTAAATGACATTTTCCTGAATATACAGGGAACAAATTGAGGAAGAAAGGACATTCAGTCAAACAATCGTTTCAGAGACTCATAATTTGAGCTTATTAATTTTTTCAATTTGTATTTAGCTTTTATTGTTTTAATATGCATTGGTAATAGATTCACCAGCTTCGGTCCATAGTAGGAAATAAATTTTTGTGTTTGACTTTTTTTATATAGTTAAATATGCATAACAAGATTGGCGGTAATTCTAGTATTATATATATGTGTGTTAAATACTATTGGAGAATCTAGTGTCCAGAGTAAACTTTGATACACATACACCTTCCTTATATCAAATAAACCTGTTTCTGAATAGAGTAATGTTGTTGGATATCTTCGATTTTTCTTGAAAATGATTTTAATCAACGTATTTTGAACAATTTGAATGTTGTGCATCGTGGATTTACCTATACCACCCCATATTATGATACAGTATCTGATTATTGACTCAGCCAAGGCATCATATATCATGAGAAGAAGTTTTTTATTGACAATACTCCTCAGTTGATAGAATTTGAATGTTAGTTTCCTCAGTCTCTTTATGGTATAATCTACATGTTCAGTCCAACGGAGGTGCTGATCCACCATCACTCTTAGATATTTAATTTGTTCTACCTTTTCAATTTTTGAGCATGTACCTGCTTCCATTTTACATCTCACGTTATGAATTTTCAGAAGTTTGTTCATTGGCTGATCTCTAGTATCAGCAGAGAAAGTAATATATTTTGTTTTATCAACATTTAGACTTAGGAGACTATCATTCAGCTCAGCCATTTATGATATATTTGAAGTTCATTTTCTGCAGTTTTAAAGACTTCTTTCCAAGATTCATTTATGAAGGTTTTGGCTGTATCATCTGCATATGAAGTTATTTGGCTTGTTGTATTCTCTATGCATCCAATATTATTTATATAGATTAAAAATAGTAATGGTCCTAAGACAGTCCCTTGAGGAACCCCCACTGAAATAGGCAATGGTTCACTAATTGCGTTATTGATCTTAACTTTTTGCATTCTTACAGAAAAATAATCTTTGATGATATTGAGAGAGGTTCCTCTTATTCCTATTTCATCTAAACGGTTGAAGAGTATTTCATGGTTGACAGTATCGAATGCCTTGGCTAAGTCAATGAACACTGTGAGACACTTTTTATTTTCATTCAAATTGTTCAACACATTGTTGATGAGCTGAAATATTGCCTTGTCGGTACATTTATTCTCTCTGAAGCCAAATTGGTTCTCTGATAGTATTCTGTGTTTCTCTAAGTAATCCATTATTCTTATCTCAAGTGATTTCTCGAAAATTTTTGCAAAGTTGTTGATTACAGTGATTGGTCGGTAGTTTGTAGTCAGCGTTTTATTTCCTGCTTTGAATATTGGATTCTTTCCAATGATTTGGGATAGATTTACCAGAAAAACATTTATTTATAATATGACACAATGGATCGATAAAATATTTGGAGATTTTTTTTAGAAAAGAGACAGAAATTCCATCAGACCCTGGAGCTGAGTTATTTTTTAATCCAGATATTATGTTTAACAAATCGGCATTTGTTACAGGTCTCAAAAACAGCGAATCTCTATAAAGTATTCGATTTGTTGATGATGTACCGGTATTATTACGAATGATTTTATCTGCCATATTTCTGCCGACGTTCACAAAAAAACTATTGAAATAATCAGCCCTTTCTTTATCAGATTCAAGTGTGTTTCCAGTCGTTCTGTTAATAATATGAGAAAAGTCTGAGATATCTTTATATTTTTTTGTATTTTGTTATATCATTGACTCCTTTCCAGATTTTTTTGTAGTTGTTCTTGGCAGTATCAATTTTATTCGCTTAATAGCTATTTTTTGTTGTTCTAATCAAATTATTGAGAAAATTTCTATATTTTGTGTTCGTTCGTGGGATTTTTATGAAACTTATTTTTGAGATAATCTCTATGTTTAAGAGAATTGATGAGCCCTTGTGTTATCCATGGTTTTAGTTTTACAGAAGATTTTTTGTTTATTTTAGTTTTTGTACATGCATCAATATACTTCGTGATTTTGTTTAAGAATAAATTGTAGGCAGTTATTGGTTCATTGGATTCCATAACATTCTCCCATTTTTCTTTTTTAAGGAGTTTGTCTAATTTGATATCATCTGTAACTGATGTAATGATATCATTAGTTTTATTATTTGGTTCGAAACCATTCTTAATCTCGGTGGTTAACATTATACTGTAATGATCTGTTACATTCGTATGAATAACATAGGAATTGAAATCGAGTGTTTCGTATATTGAATTATTATTTACTTTTATATAAATGTGGTCGATAGTGCTGGAAGTAGATTCTGTTTCTCTTGTAGTTGCGTTAATATAGGATAAGAATCCGTGTTCAGCCATTATACACATATACTGGTTAACAAGATTGTCAGATGTGCTTGATATGTTTATGTTAATATCACCTATGAAAATTGAAACATCATCGCTTATGTTATTTCCAAATAGAATATCTAGATCATTGATATATTGTTCCAAGTTGGTTGCTGGTGGCCTATAAGAAGCATACAGGGTGTCCCCTCTCAATTGGAAAAAACTTCTGGGGCATATTGAGGAACCATAGACAAGCAGTTTGAGATAAGAGACTGATGTCCGGAAGTGCATGGTTTTCAAAATACAGGGTGTCATAGTTTTTTTCAAAAAACTTTTTTGTATTAATATTTCAAAGACACGTTAACCGATTTTCTTGAAATTTGCTACTGATGTAAGCTTTAATAAGACGCTCAGTTAGCACTAATTAAATGTTAATTATGACTTCCAGTGGCGCCCCGGGGGACAGTGTCACGAATAAAAATGACAAAAAATGTACGCTGCTGACTTTTTTTAAAAATTTCATATATTTTTTAGAAAGCTCAGTTAAAAATACAACTTTTTTGTCACTTGATATTTTTTCGTATCTCTATCCGTTTTCGGGAAAAAAATTTTTTTAAAACTTTATTGAAAGGTTCATTATTATTAGAAAGAAAAACAAGGAGGCTTTTTCACAAATAATTTATTATCAATTAGTGGAGTAAATGCTAAAAGTGTCCACCATGCATTTCGATGCATTTTCTGCACCTGTCGAGCCAGGATTCGCGCACCCGAGCAAACACGCCTGGATTGTTCGCGATAAATTCCGCTAATAATAATAAAGAACCTTTCAATAAAGTTTTTAATAAAAATTTTTTCTCGAAAACGGAGAGAGATACGAAAAAATATCAAGTGACAAAAAAGTTGTATTTTTAACTGAGCTTTCTAAAAAATATATAAAATTTTTAAAAAAAGTCAGCAGCGTACATTTTTTGTCATTTTTATTCGTGACACTGTCCCCCGGGGCGCCACTGGAAGTCATAATTAACATTTAATTAGTGCTAACTGAGCGTCTTATTAAAGCTTACATCACTAGCAAATTTCAAGAAAATCGGTTAACGTGTCTTTGAAATATTAATAAAAAAAAGTTTTTTGAAAAAAACTTTGACACCCTGTATTTTGAAAACCATGCACTTCCGAACATCAGTCTCTTATCTCAAACTGCTTGTCTATGGTTCCTCAGTATGCCCCAGAAGTTTTTTCCAATTGAGAGGGGACACCCTGTATATACAAAACGTATGAATCCCTATTGTGTATGATAATTTAACTAGATTCACTTCTGATAAAGATTCAATGCTAGAAATGATATAAATATGTTCCTTCACATACACAACTACTCCATCATTCCTGTTATAACTAGAATTATTATAGTATATATTGAAGCCAGGTAAAGCAAAATTATTTATATCGTCTAAAAGGAATGCTGCTACCTACTTTCGAGCCGGTAAGACCACGTTGTTACGGCAAATAATAATAATAGTCAATGCTTATAGCATTGGAGATTATCAAAGTCAATCATCCGGTCATCATAAAGAAGGGGGTTCTCCTCAGCCCTCTTCTATTTTGCATCTCACTGTCACCTTTATCCGTTGAGCTCAGGAAAACCGAGGGTTACTTCTGCGGACCATCCAGTCAACTTAGGCATAAGGCCCTCATTTAATGTGGACTACGACCTATCTGAACAAAAGTACATACGTATTATCGCTGAATGTTGTGTCTATCAAGTCGTTCCTTTCAATGAACTCATCAAAATGAATAATTAGATAATTAATACATTCATTTTTCATTCATATACAGATTTATTATGCTGCCCTCAACTTCAGAGACGTGATGGTGGCATCAGGAAAAATCAGTCTTGATGAAATGGGCTCCCATCGTTTGGAACAAGAGTGTATTCTTGGTTTCGAGTTTTCTGGCACAAACTCAAGGTAGGAACATAAAAATCATAAAATATATATGATCTGCTTTGAACACGATCTGTTTTGCGTTCCCAAAGGAAGAACAAATAACGAAATAAAATGTGATAGACTCGTGGTTGGATGTTATGGACTTTAACACAAAAAATTCGGCATCAACTTCATAAACGAACGAAAAGGTGCGGGGTAGCAAATATAACAAACTATACGAGCAGAAACAGAAACTTACTTGGAGAAGTCACTCTTGTAGGCAAAATGGGTATACCGGCATGCTTCTCGAGCTAGCTCTGGAGTCTGGAACCTTTTCTATGGATCAGGACTAATGGATCGAGTCGAATGCACTTCACTAATCGCTAATATCGCTATCGCTAATATCGCTATCGCTAATATCCATATATTAATGTAAACAAAAAAGAACTTAATCGAACCCCGAATCAACCATATATTCAAATCCCGGGCAAGTTGGGACACACGCTCATCAAAATCTGTCTGAGGTCAGTACCATATGCTCGTTTCTGTTATCTGCTTGATCGCGATAAAAAGTGCTACCATGGTGCTACCGGTTGTACGCGGAAAAAAGTTTTATACTGTGTGTACCAAAACCCAACACGATCCATTGATAACCAAATCATTGTAATTCCAATATTTTCAGTGGACGAAGGTACATGGGTATGGTTCCTCAAGGCTCACTAGCAACATCAATAATGGCAGATGAAAACTTACTATGGAAGGTGCCTGATGGTATGTTGATTTGAAATATATCCCTCATCAAACTTTGATGTCATTTACTGAATTTGTGATACCTACAAATTCTATTACCACTGGAATGGGACTTGAAGTAATTGAAGCATTTCTTCACACCCACATTGCATTTTTTATTGTCTTGAGCTCTGCCTATTGAAACCGATATAAAAAATTGCAACATACCTATACAAACATTGTTCAAATGGTAAGGGAAAAATTACGTTCCTGATTATTGGGAGCTAAAATATTCTTCATTATAATGTTTATGACTGGTAAAAAGACAAAAACTATTTAAAACTATTGAGTCCTTCCTCTGCGCACCAGCTTCTGATTGTGTTTAGTGCTACTTGCATGCGATTGGAAATTATCCCGTCATGTTTGCCCCTGATGGTGACAACCAGGTCATCAGCGTAACCTTGAGTCGATTGAATATTGATTCATCTATTAATCAATCGCATTTCATTCCATAAAAATTTCATATTCTTGCAATATAACCAATTACTCTATTCTTCACGTAATCATCCAATAAAATATATTCACGTATTATAATTATTATTTTGTCAATATAGCATGGAGCCTTGCTGAAGCCGCAACAGTTCCAGTTGTATATGGAACAATTATCTATGCTCTGAGAATGGTAAGGGTTATATTCTTGGAATTCTTTACTGACTAGTCCGTTCGATAATATAGAGAAAAAAAAAACAATATCATTCTAACTGGTGACGTATAATCTAGTATATGCTTGGGCAATGTCAGATAATAATATTAGTCTCAAAGCTTCAATTTGTTTGAATGAGTATTCCGATAATAACGTCAATTATCGTAAGGTATTTCTTGATGTCTCTAGAGAAAGTTCTCTTCTCTTTTTCGAAGAATTCGAACAATAACAAATATGTTCTTAAAAATTTTATCCACTGTTTCCAGACCATGTTTCAGGATCTCAATAAAAGTTAAAAAATTGCTAATTCCAAAACTTGATTCTCAAGATGTACATTGAAAAAATCTATAATTTTGATATTCTGTTTTCCATTACCTTCTCGAATTACCTATCTAGCGTGGAGAGATGAAGAAAGGTGACAGCATTCTCATCCATTCTGGAACAGGAGGTGTAGGTCAAGCAGCTATCAGATACGCTCTTTATCATGGGTGTACGGTCTACACCACAGTAGGGAATGACAAAAAGAAGACATTTCTGATGGAAGTATTTCCTCAGCTGAAAGGTGAGTTAATCCACTAGTTAGTTTAAGTCCTTGAATATATTCATTGAAACTTTTTCAAATTCGGTGCTGTGGGAAATTCATGGTATATATTCTATAATGATATGATCAGATGATTTTAAATAAGACTTATAATTATGATTATTATCAACTGGCTTTTCTTTGAACGTATATTCGAATGACATACGTCATCATATCATTCGCCAAACATCACCTGTCAAACATCAATGTCATGTGTGGAACGCCATGTCAAATATAACATGACATCTGTCAATACACCCAGTATACTCTGCGTGTATAATACACTCTGTAAGGCTATTAGCTTACAGAAATGTGTAAAGTAGCGCTCTAACTCTTATTCACAATCTCGGGTGCCACCTATCTTATAGTGGTAGGTGCACTTGCACAGGGCAACTATCAGAAGAGAAAGTTGAATCCAGAGGTCTATGAAGTAAGCTGTGAAAGTGACAGGAGTATAACTGTTGATATCAAACTGGTGATTTCATTTCTCCAGTGACTTTACTTGATATCTAATGAAAGAGAGAACGATATACACGAATAATCGATTTTAATTACTCAATTCCATATGTTCACAGCACTCTTCAAAATATATTTACAGTCGCGAAATAACGACTCGCTTCGATGCTACTATAACTCCCTCTGAGACATACGGATTCATTCTACGAAGTTGTCCTCGTTTATGCAAAAGATTGGTCAATTTCGCAGAAAGTAATACTTACGAATAACTGACCATCGCGAGATCATTTTAGCCACAACCTTATTATATACCACTATCTGGGGAAGCGTTGAAGGGCCACAAAGGAGCGTTTCATTCGAACAACCGAGTTTAAGTCGGCTGTTAGCCGATTTTCAGTCGTCTAACAGCCGAGTTTTAAAACAACGCTCCTATTTGGCCCTTCAGCGCTTTCGTATAATAATGTATCAACTACTAGATCCCTTGCGTCGATGTGCTGTGCAAAGCATCGACTCTTACATTTGAGTGAGAAAGAGCTATGTCATGAAGGTTCTCTCATCTGTGGTCATGAGCAACTGAGACGGTAGAATTTGACCATTAGAATGTGACGTGATTTATGGCAAGAAGCAGTGATTCTAACATTGTGTTATATATTTATATTTTACGCCCGCTCAACCGGGCTGTAGTATGGTAGACTAATGGTACATCGTTTAATGTCTCGATGCAACTGATCAATATTACAGAATATCAAATCCCAAGTTGATTCTGAACACAAACAATAAACGAAATCTATTATACTAAATAATGATGATTAAGTAAGTTTAAAATACCATCATCCTTAACCTACATAATTACATAACATAATGTTTAATATTTTATCATGTCTTTCTATGTTTATCTTATACACTACGCCTTCCCCGCGGAAAAGAAAAAATATAAATATTAACTAATTTTATTATTTTTTCACCTAACTGAATATTATTAAACGAAGAAATTTCCTAATCACAATATTTTTTCACTCTGTTCTTATGTACTTCGATAAACTTATCATCTACCTTAATAACTAAATTCGGAGATTTCTCCTCATGAACCACATACGGTCCTTTAAAGAGTTGTTCTAGTTTATTCAAAGGGTTATTATTCTTTATTAATACCTTATCACCTTTTTTATAAATAATCACTTCACTATTCGTATCCCATGCTTCTTTTCTCTTCATTTTGGATCTTATCAAGTTATTTTTTGCATCGTCCCATGCTTTTTGCAATCTATATTTTAGTTCTATTGGATAATCCTCAAAGTTATACTCAGGATCTACTCTGTTAACTACATTTGTTGGAAGTTGACAACATTTCCCAAAAACAAGTTCGTACGGAGTATAGTGAGTTTCGGTGTGTACCGTGTTATTGTAAGAAAAACACCAATAAGGTACCCATAAACTCCAACTGTCTGGATGCTTTGCCATTTGAATACGCAAGTAGACACCTAAATTTTTATGAGTGTTTTCAAGTGCTCCCAAAGTCTCGTGATGATATGCTGTAGACTTCATTGAGGTTATCCCTAGTAACTTACAAGTTTCCTGAAGTGTAGAAGCTAAAAATTCGGTTCCTTGGTCGGTACATATGACTTTTGGAATGCCAAATCTAAGAATGAAGTTATCTACAAAAGCCTTTGCTACCGTAACAGCTTCCTTATTTGGTATAGGATATGCTTCAACAAACTTAGAAAATTCACATTGTAAAGTGAGAATATACCGATTATCGCTATCGTCTGGATTCAACGGACCAACAAGATCAAGATAAATCTTTTGCAATGCAGTCTCTGCAGTAGTAGTTATCGTCAATGGTTCTTTATTAGGTCTGGAATGTTTGTACCTCTGACAATCATCACAACGCTTTACGAATCTTTCAACTTGATTTTTCATCTTTGGCCAGAAATAATATTTCTTTATATTATTGTACATTCTATTGATTCCAGTATGTCCCCCTGTGGGTAACATATGGAAATCATTCATTATCAATTGTCTAGTTTCTTCATCGTCAATTATTTGAACGTCCTTAATTATGGAAATTTTCACATCGGCCTTTTTCAATTCATTTTTTATTTCCAATATACTCTCAATCAATACCTTAGCGTTTTCATTGTTAACAATACATAATTCTGGAATTTTTTGTTTCACACATAAGTTTTTCAGTTCTCTCAGTGATGCACCAAATGCTGACACTGATTGAGATAACTGATTCAAATAAATTATTCCTGAATTGACGTCATATTTCAAATTATTACTTATAAATGTATTGTTTTCTTCTCTGAGTACAATTTTTTTGAAATTGACATCTTTAATTGGTCTTAGCTCGACAGACTCTATAGGGCGTTTGATAAAACAGCACCAACAGCATACCCTGACGCATCGGTCCTCAATATGAATCTATTATTTTCTGAAAAATCTGGGTATTGAAAGAGCTATTTCAAGGGTGTCGAATGAATTTTGACATTCTTTTGTCCAATTGAATTCCGCATTTATATGAGTCAGTCTATTCAAAGGATGAGTGATATGAGCAAAGTTCTTTATGAATTTGCGATAATAATTTGCAACGAAACGTTTGGTCTCAGTGGAATCTTTAGGAATTGGATAGTTTCGGATTGCTTCGATTTTCCCATTTCAGGCAATATACCATCTGCAGATATTGTATGACCAAGGTACAAGATTTCCTTCTTCAAAAATTCGCATTTGATAGGATTCAATTTGAGATTAACAGCTCTCAATCGTTCCAAAACTTTAACAAGATTGATATTGTGATTTACCAAATTATTACCGAAACAAATCAAATCGTCTAAATAAATAAAACACGATTCATAGTTGAGACCTGCCGTTGCTATCGTCATCACTCTGGAAAAGACACTTGGACTAACTTTTAGGCCCATTGGAAGCCGTTTCATCTGAAATTGTCCACGGTCAGTGGTAAACGCTGTATACGGTCTACTACTTTTGTCTAATTCGACTTGATAGTACCTTTGTGATAAATCAAGATGCGAAAAATAAACAGCTCCTGATAACGAATCTAATATTTCAGTTATGCATGGCAATGGAAATTTATCATCTTCTATTCTTTGATTTAAAAGCCTATAATCAATAACCACTCTCCACTTCTTATTGCCATCCCTATCTACCTTTTTTGGAACTAATTGGAACATTTTGTCCACTTGTTTATGTATTTCTGCTTTTTGGGCATGTGGTAACCTATAGGGCTTCACATATACAGGCTTTGCATTCTTCTGTAACTGAATGCTTTGTGTACAAATATTTGTTACTGACAGGTGATCATTTTCCATGTGAAAAACGTCAGCATATTTAGCACAAATCTCATCTATTGATACTTTTTCTTCCTTATTCAACGATTTTGTGTCAATAAGATCTAGCAATCTATCTACCCGTGCAACAGATATATCGTCATTGGGAAATCGAAAAGCTTTTCACTATTAGGTCTAAAATTCTTGAGTTTGATTTCCTTATCTTGTACGTTCAGTACCCGTACAGGTATCATATTATTTATTGGTCTAACAATTGCACTAGCTGTGAATACTCCTTCCGTTAATTGCTCATTCAAAACAATACAGTCATCACTACTATCAACCCAAAAATACTTTACTATTTCACACCTCGGAGGAATAACAGTATAACAGTCGTACTTTGATTCCAATGGAATTATAAATTTTTTTTCATCACTCACAAAAGAAAAACAGAATTTTTCGAAATAGATTGTTGCTGAATACTTAGTGAGAAAATCAGCACCTAACACTCAATGCATATCATTCGTAAATTCATTCATAATTAAAAATTTATGGGAAACATTCACATCATCTATTTTCAATGAAATATTTACTGAACCTAAAGAAAACGTTGAACCTGATATTCCATTTATTTTTACTTTATTCGAATTATTAATTTTTTCAAACTTATCCACATATTTTGAAAAAATCACACTAATCGTAGCACCTGTATCAATTAAAAGTTCCAAATTTCGACATCCATACTTCATGTTAACAAAATTCATCCCATTCATACTCAATATTACATTATCAATCGTATTATTGCCATTATTGGGGGGCTCGAAAAAATTTCTCGTCTGAAAATGACTGATTCACTTCAATTCTAGCGTTATTTTCACAATTTGATTCTTCCGTGAAATAAACTTGGTGAGTGCGATTTCCATTATTATTATTGTTATTGTGAGTACCTCGACCTCTAATAAATCCTCGACCGCGACCTCGTACTCCGCCATTGTTACTATTTCGCTGATTATTGAAATTTCCACTATGAGTTGGTCGGAAATCTCGTCTCTGATTACTATGATCACTAATGATTCATTCTATTATTATTATTATTATGACTTCTTGCAAAACCCCTACGTGAGCTTTGTTTACCTCGCATATGAAATACGTTTGAATTACTGCTACTGGGCGCCTTCGATTTTTGTTCTTCTGTGGCTCCTACTATTGCATCTCGTAATGTATCGTAATTTCTGGCTTTAATAATAGTTCGTAACTCATAATTCCTCAAACCATTTGCGAATGCATTAATCGATATCTTCTCATTGACACCTCTAAGAACTCTAGCCGCATTATCATCACCATTTGCTTGCGAAATTGTCAAATTTACCATCATATCCTCTATACTTCTACCAAATTCTTCGATAGTTTTTCCATCTTGTTTGCTACTATGTAGTTCAACTGACAAAGCAGCGGCAGACCTACTAGTTAGCAAATGTAATTTTATATCCCTTATCAGATTATGCACGGTATCATACGTCTTATCTAATCTCAATTTAGCATTTTGTGATAATCTAGTCTTCAAAACATAAGATATTAAAAGTTTTTTTTTCCGTTTTCATCCAAAAGTTCACTATATAGTTCGATCGCATCGATCAGTTGTTTTGTAGTGTCTTCAGATCCATCCATGAGAGGCAATAATGATGAAGCAGTTCTGAGATCAAATTTTTCGGACATATTGACTGATTTTAATGTATCCTCTATTTTCTTTAGCCTTTCTGATAAAATTTTTTTAGTTTCACTAATATTATTACTTATATCCTTAGCATAATTCCTAACTAATTTGATTTCCTCTTCACTTTTTTCAACTCGTTTATTATAAGTATCCTTCAGATAATCAAATCTACTTTCAATTTCAATTAAATCAGTAAGTTTGTTATTAACTATATCCAAAATTTCACGTCTTTGTTGATTATCTTTTAGAATATTGCGCTTAAATGTTAATATTTCTTCAGATAAAATTCTAAATTGGTTCATTTGAAAGTACCTAACAACATGACTATTCTAACTTAATCTAAACTTAGCTGGATTGTAACATTATCTTCTTGTGTGCTGCTTGATTCTCCTTTGATCCTCGTCTCGTCACGTCAGCATTCTCCAAACATTTCGCTGTCGTCAGTGCTCCTACACTTGTTCTCCGCTAACAAGTTCTCTGCTCCTGTAGACTTCTCTGCGGATCTTCTTCTCCAACGCCTTCTTTGATCTATTCCATAAACATAGACCAATTCCAACCAACACCAGGATACCAACAATAACTGCAACAACTTCAAGGAGGGTGTACTTATTTCCAGTATTGGCTCCGGTCGTAGTTCCACCACTGTTTCCTGCTTGTACAATAATCACTTCTTCTTCTTTGGATTGTTTGCCACCCATCTTATTGTATCTTCAATATGAACCGGGAACCCACCCGGCAGTCTTCTAGAAGTTCTTATTTATCAGCTCCTGTTTCGGCTGACAGGATCGCCATGTAGTATGGTAGACTGTTCGATGGATGATCTGATATATTTTTGAACATGCAGTATCTTTTTTGGAATGATACACCGAAGACTAATGGTACATCGTTTAATGTCTCGATGCAACTGATCAATATTACAGAATATCAAATCCCAAGTTGATTCTGAACACAAACAATAAACGAAATCTATTATACTAAATAATGATGATTAAGTAAGTTTAAAATACCATCATCCTCAACCTACATAATTACATAACATAATGTTCAATATTTTATCATGTCTTTCTATGTTTATCTTATACACTACAGGGCGATAAAGTGACATATTTATTTCAAGTATGTTGTAAGGTATAAAGAGCATTGAGTAGTATTTATTCGAGATAATCATTTCAGAAATTATCATTTTTTTGTGAATCTAATTACCTGCGAATGTTGTCGCTGAATTGACAAATGATTGGATGCATAGCATAATAATGAGTCGCCATTTTATCTTTTGAAAATTTGAAAATCGAAATTAGCCGAACTCGTAGTTAGTGCTAATTTCGAGTTCGAACTCGAAATTAACAGAGAAAATATAGCATGTCCGTTCTACGCCTTCGTAGGCTGGTCTCTCGCTGAGAAACTACTCTCTACTCTTTTTACGAAGAGTGACCAGTGACCGTATGCATATTCAATGATTAGTGTCTGCGTCTAGAAGTTCTACTTCGCAATCTGCGCTAGAATACATGCACGTATAAAGAGTAAGAGAAGATTAGAATTCGGACAACGTAATTTAAAGGATACGATACCGTAGTGGGCAGCGCATTTGCATCTCAAACTAAACGTACCGGTTTCGATTCCTACTAATATTTTCTTTTTTTTTTTATTGTTTCTTCCTCAAAAATACATCGGAAATAGTGATCGTCCCCCACTGATAGGTTAGTTTGTTTGGTTCAGGCAGTCTCATTGAATAATATAGCGCGAAAGCGCGTTGTTTGCGCAGATATTGCAAAGTAGACATTCTAGACGCAGACGCTAGTCTGGCGCGACTCGATGAGTGGGGCGCGCAAGCGCAAAACGGTATGCGCTGAGCCAAGCCTGAACCTGTTTCAGTGATTTCAGAGACCCTGTATATGCCATTGATATGTATAATTTATAAATGAAGCGAAGGGCGCGTAGGATAGTCGAGTAACGGGGGTAACGAAAAAGATAACAAAGGGGGGTGAGAAGAAGCTACGTGGAAGTCAAAGGAGATTACGAAATACGAAGATATTATCTATCCAAAGAATTAATGGTGATGAATGGAATAAAGAAGGTATAGGTTTATCATTCCCTACATTCAAAGTCGGAACACGTTTAATGTCATTCAACGGACTGAGAGTATGCGTGAGGGACTGTTGTAGTTCTTGATAATTGAGTTATTTCATAGTTTGAGAAATTAATTATATTTGTATAATCTCATTGAGTCATTATTTCTGAAAACCATTACAAATCAATGATATCAAAGTTGGGAGAACATTGTTGATGAAACAATGGTGACGGCTGCAGGTGGCGGTCCTCTAGTCCTCTTTCCTGGTGAGGTCCGGGTATGGTAGAGGGGCATCTTCGGATCTCGGAGATCCCTCCATTGACGGCACTTGTCGGTGCAATTCCTCAGATGAATGATCAGGCTTCAGGTCCTCCACATGTATACGTTGAAGCTTCTTGTCAGTATTGTTCTTCTATCAGGTAGTATTTAACTGGAAATACAACTTTTGTCGCGGTATATGGCCCTAAATACTTAGGCTATAGTTTGGCGGCAAAGTCTCTTGGAGCGGATGATGTGTGCTGTTTCTTGTCTTCTAAAGACGGCGGCGAAGAGTTTGATGGGGCCATTTACGCACGGTCCCAGGGCGGTCTTCCTTGTGGCGACGGAGTAGAGCTGGATATAAACATCCACAGGTCTGGAATTTCCAGTGAGGATACTCACTCTCTTGGCATTCATGGGCTCCTTTCTCGAGCCATGGTTTCTGGTCACACGAATATATTCGGGACATGATACTCATCAAACCACAGCGGGTACAGATCAGTTTCGGTGTTGGGGTGCAAGTATCCCTATGATGTCTTGTTTTATCACAACGCCAACACGAGTCAGGCATTATTTGAATACGACCGCTGTCTACTTTGCCGGTCCTCTTCTCTTCTGTGGTTTTATATTTTCTTGTCTCCTCAATTCCTCGGCTGTTCGGGTCCAGTTCACATCAAAATGCGACAGAATCTCTATGTCATCGTTATCCACGGTGTCAGTGATATCATTGGTCGTTCCAGCGGACTTATTTGGTATGGCTTCACTGCCAGATGTTCTGAGGTGTCATCAATAGTGAGCTCTACGGGATTTTACACGGTTCCATCATGCCTTCGTCCTGCATCTATTCGACCTCGGTGTAGATTTCTTCTTGTATTCTGAGATTCTGGGGGCGATAACGTTGTTTGATCGAAATGAGCAAATTCACGGTACAGGAATTCTTTGAGTCTCCTATATTCGGTTTGTATCAGTATAAGTTTTTTGGTACGATTCACGGTATTAATCGGGTCCATCGGTTCTGGTGTCAGGTTGGTAATCGGTTTTCTTTCTCTTCGTATTCCTCCATCTGAAAGGTCGAGTTGTGATTTCTGCGGTCTCAGAATATCCATTTCTATGACGGAGTCAGATGATAGGCTAGGAAGATGTACAACTATGGCAAGTATATGTGCGTCTCCAATCACTGAATCCAAGTGATATATGTTGAAAACTTCGGCGGGTTGCCCGTTGGCAATTCTGGAATTGGCAAAAACATATTTTCCTCAAGTACCTAGAAGATGTGAGGAAATAGGAATTTCTTCACATCTTCTAGGCACTCTATCTCCTAGATACATCTTGGATGCCACAGAATCTAACAGTGCTTCAAAACGGCCACTAAGGGTCTGCACTGAAACAAATGGACGGACATCCTCAGGTGGAAAGGCACTGCTTGGGTCTCAGTGCAGGGCAGTGCCCTCCTAGTTTTCCGATCTAGGACAGGCAGTTACGAAACATCACTTCTTCCTCGCCAGATCGAGAGCAAAACAGCTTTGTGACAGAACGGCACTGGTTTCTCAGATGTCTTGTCTGTCCGCATCTCCAACATACGGCAAGTGGAGATGTCCGCGCAGGAGTTGATGGTCGTGTAAAAACGGGTCATGATAATGGCGAAGCTAACGGAGGAGCCGGCGGCGGAGCTAACGACACCTCTTGGCGTCTTGCTATACGTTCTTATATCTCGTACCTTTCCTGAAACTGTTCATGGAGGATCTCGAACTCCTTTACAGCACGAGAGAGCAGATGATTCGCAAACGCGTTAAAAACTGTTTGAGGCGATTATAGTTCAATGTAATCTGTGAACATAAAACCAGGAAAATGTGATTTGTTTTTTTTAGAATTCATAAAAGACCAAAAAACACGAGGATTTTTAGTCGAATTATTTTAAGATTTTTCAATTAATCCTGAATAAGCCTGATTGATGTCATGTTTGATTATTCGTCGCATGTGTTTGAAACGTTCTAGGTAGACATTATTTTTGCGCTTTCTATACATATTGTGGTAGTGATGTTTTTTTATGACTTCTATTGACCTGAAAAGGAGTGCATTGACGAATTATATCACGAATGACTTTACTGCATTGAATTTTTCACAGGCTACTTTCATATCAGATATCTTTTTCAAGAAATCCCAATCAATGAAAAGCTAGATGAACTTATTATTGTCCATTGAACCGAAATAATCGAGTTTCGAATTCACTACAAGGCTAGGGTGATGGATATCAGCTCTGACCAGTCGATCGGAGTCAATAAGCACTTCGCTCACATTGTCATGACATAGTACTAAATCTAGTATTCTATTATTTCCATTCTTAATGAAATTACTCTGTATTAGTTTACAATAGCCAATGAATGAGTTGAACTTTGAAACTAGATTAGAGGTCTCATTCATATCATAGAACCGTTGTGACTCTGGAATATTGAAATCTCCTATTATTATTGATTTATTGATGTATTCAAAGTTTTCCAAAAATTCAAACAGCTCACTATATTCTGCAAAATTGGTTTCTGGTGGAATATAAATGGAATATAAATAATGATTATATAGATTGGAAGTTTAGAGGTATTCATTATTTTCACACATTTCAATTGAATGAATGGGATACACAGAAGCAAAATAGTTGCTATGGATCGCTAGTAGAACACGACCACCTCGAGAACCATATAACCTATCATTTCGATATACCACGATTTGGTGTCGGTTGCATAAAAGCCCGTCAAGCCTTCTGTTATCTTAACGTGGGATTAACTCTGCTAATGCATGAGCCAATAAGGCATGCGTTGCCGTGGTTATTGACAAATTCAATATTTAATCGTCTGTTAAATCTTTATGCAACCGGCCCTTAATCATTCGGAAACAGTTCTGAACTTGAAACACCATCCCTCAACCAACTCTCTGCGATTGCAATTATTTTGTGTTCACTGGCGAGAACGTTTTTTAAAAAAGTGTGGGTTTTCGAATTGAGGCCATTGCAGTATTGGTAAATTATTGACAGAACTTCACTATTACTATCACTTATCTGACATGTAGGATGGGCAAGCTAGTTTTATATATATATACCCAACTATTTGTATACCATATTTATGCGAGTTCTAGTTCTATATTGTGTTTGTCATGATAAACTTTTGGATAAAATGGAATGGTATGGGATGAGGGGAATATCTAGGAATATCATTGATTCTTACCTCACTAATCGAACACAAAAGGTTTACAACAACAATAATGTCAGTCGAGAAAGTCTGCTAACGACTTACCCTCACATATGTTACTGAAATATGAATTATTGACAATAATGTATGCTGATGATACGTCCTTCTCAATCCACTTAAATCCCACTGGTACAGATATTGACGAAGTTTCAGCAGACGTTACTGCGCATGCGAAACAATGGTTCGACAACAATCAATTATTCTTGAATGAAACAAAAACAGAAAAATGCCTCTTCTCTAATTTTCACAATGTCCAATCAAATTGCACACATTCATTCAAATTTCTAGGAATTAATCTTGATCAATCCCTCACCTGGGCTAAACATATCGACAATATCTGCAGTAAACTAGCAACTTCTGTCTATGCCGTCAGGCGAATAACTTCAACAGTAAGCCAAGAAGTGGCCATAACAGCTTATTACGCAATGTTTCATTCAGTGATGAGCTATGGGTTACTTTGCTGGAGTAATTTCAGCTTCACACATTTACAAAGAGTTTTTACACTACAAAAAGCGGTAGTACGGAGCATTGCTGAAGCCAACTATACTGATCATTGTAAACCACTTTTTCGAAATTTGGGAATTATGACTTTATACTCACAAATTGTCTATGATAATCTCATAAATGTAAAGAAAAACATACACAAATACACCACACATTCAGACATACACGAGTATAATACCAGACATAGACATAATATCGTACCACATAAAAAGAGATTAGAAAAGAGCAAATCCATAGCAATCTCTCTTTTCAATTATCTTCCTGTGGATATTAGAAATCTCCCACTGAATCAATTGAAAAAAACGCTCAAAAGGATTCTCATCCAAATGAGCCTGTACAAAATAGATCATTTCAGTGAAATGATCAGTGACTTCGTCAATGACACTTGTAGACAACTAGTGCTATTTTGATAATTGATTGTTTCAATTACTTGTGTTTAATTGTAGTTTCTGTAGTTGTATGACGTGTCCATAATTTGTGAACTAAATGGCTGTAATATATATTCTATTCTATAGCTGAAGCCTTGTATCAAAGCTGCAATGATATCATGAAATGATCACTTACTTCTATCACACACTAATATATCATCTGTGTTGCCTCACATCTTATACAATTTTCGTCCGCTGAAGTTCTATCCGTCCCGTTTCTGTATCTACTCCAGCAAATTTCACCTGAGCAACTATAACCTAGATGTTCAATTTTCTAGATGAACACATAGGCAACTCGCACGATCTGTCTTTCGAGAAGATGATACAAAAACAAACCGGAGGTAAAGGCGTCGACATCGTGCTCAATTCCTTGGCCGAGGACAAGCTAATCGCTTCGGTGAGGTGTCTAGCTACAGGAGGAAGGTTCCTAGAGATCGGCAAATTCGACATCCTGATGAACAAGCCGCTCTGCACGATACTCCTCCAGAAGGATGCCTCTTTCCACGGCATCATGCTGGACAGGATCTTCGACGCGGACCCTGTCCAGAAACGTTCTCTCGGTCGTCTGATCAGCGAAGGGATACAGAACGAGTCGATAAAGCCTCTCAGCAAGAACATTTTCAAGTGCGATGAGGTAGAGCAGGCTTTCAGGTTCATGGCTGGTGGGAAACATATGGGCAAAGTCCTGATTGAAGTGCGCGAGGAACAGGATTCGCCGCGACTCCAGGAAAATAGAATATCCAGTTTTCCAAGGTGAGGCACGTTCAGTTCATCTATGGATCTATACATTGGATATCATCAGTCAAATCGATAGCTGCAAGTGAACCATTTTCTATGTTCAGTAAATGCTTTTTCCTGAAACTGTTGAAACATAGACCCTTTTCTTGTTACATTTTTGTTGGGTAACTGGATGCATTACACAAAACAAGCCACGCCCCGTGTGTAAGAGCTACTAGTACCTACCTGGGGTGATTTTAACTGATTTTTTGTAAGTATTCAGAAAGCGAAAACGAATTCAATTGCACTCCATTAGAAGTACTACAAACTGCCAGTTTGAGTTCAATCTATAAAATTTATACCAGGATTTATTCACTCATTTGAAAAAAAATGTTCGATTGATGTTGAAATTCTTCTTGTAAAAGGAAAGAATTCATAGCTTAGTTGACTAAGTGCTTGTGCACGCACACAGAACGAGGTATGCTATAGGTTCGTATGTTAAATACCGAAGTAATTTTTCTCTTTTTGTCTCTCAAAATCTCGATGGCTTTTTTAATATTCACTTTTCATTAGCTTTCAGAATCAATTTTTTTGACAAAAACCATTGAAATTTGTTTTTTCAATTAAATATTCTATAAATATCTAATTAATCCGTTTCAATTAAATGGTGAACACTCACAGTCATAGAAAAAATATAGTATTCTACTTTCGTTTAATGGCTATTACTAATTCGAATGATTACGACGTTCGCCTGCGGCTCACGTCGCAAACTTCATTGTCTTGAGTGATAGCTTCATTACACGGTCGTTGAATAATATACTATTTATGCTTTAAGGTCCGAATAAGCGATTCCGATCAAGGTAATTGGAGAAATTGTATTGGTATCAAAATTTGCATTTGTGAAAGGTATAATCAGTTCAATAATTTTACCGTTTGACAAAAGAAAAAAAGAGCTCTGGCAGAAGGAAGTACGGGGGATTTTGAGCCTGGCAGTAGAAGGATGGCCATCCTGAGCTCATTCTTAATAGTCTGTCGTTCCACAACACAATGACTCGTGGTGGGATAATAGGGTTGCGTTATTTTGAGTCGATTGATGAAATTTTCCACATTCTAGTATATGCGTTCGATCACTTATTTGTGACAAGTTCTCACTTCAAATAACAAATACCTTTTTTCGCATTGAGTTCTCGAAAGAATGTCAATTAAAGAACATTTAGAGTATTTTCGTAGACTATGGATACAAACTTTTGCTTCCAAATTGAATTATTGCCTCTTTTCTGAAGAAACTATGAATGTTTTGAGGCGGAATTCTACTTTTGGTAGAAAAACACGCTGGTGTGGCAGGTTATGCTAGATCACTTCAACTGTTTAGCTGATTTATTCTAGATATTATTGTCAACCAGATAAATCCTACGTGATAGCTGGTGGCTTGGGTGGTTTTGGACTGGAGTTAGTAGACTGGCTGATAATGAGAGGTGCAAGAAAACTAGTCTTGTCCTCCAGAACTGGAATTAGATCTGGATATCAGAAAAGCAGATTGAGGTGAGAGAATAATGGGATTAAATTTCGATGCAAGCTGTTATATTTGACCTAAATTCTTCGTTTCGTAGGATATGGAAGAGCTATGGTATTGAAATAGACATTTGCACAGCAGACATCACCACCAAACAAGGCTGTAGGAAACTCATTGAAGATGCCAAAATATTAGGCCCGGTTGCTGCAGTCTTCAATTTAGCTGTGGTTTTGCAGGACGCATTATTCGAGAATCAGACAGAAGAAATGTTTAAAGTTTCCTTAGCACCAAAAGCCGGTGCTACTGAATATTTAGATGAGTTGACGAGACAAATGTGCCCTGATCTCAGGTAATATCTTCTTCCAGAAACACAAGAAATTCTCCACCGTAAACAAATTTCAATTTTTGCAGCAAATTCATTGTATTCTCCTCCGTATCATGTGGCAGAGGAAACCCTGGACAAACGAACTATGGAATGGCCAATTCCATTATGGAGAGGATCTGTGAGAGGAGAAAGAGAGATGGTTATCCTGCCTTGGCTATCCAGTGGGGTGCAATTGGAGAGGTGAAAATCCCACTATATGGGTGCCCGCTTATTTATTGCATCATCTTTATTCACTCAGGTCGGACTGGTCGCTGATATGCAAGAAGCTCATGGAGAACTCGAAATCAGCGGAACCCTACAGCAGAGGCTTCAAAGTTGTATGGAGGTTCTCGACGAATTTCTCACTCAAGATGTTGAAACCATAGTTTCGAGTATGGTTGTTGCAGAAAAAAAAGTTGCATCATCAGGGGAAGACATCATCAGCTCAGTTGCTACTATACTAGGTAAAACTATGATCAGATAATGATATCATTCGGTGAATTCCAATGTAGTCCAGTAACCTTATACATCAGACCTTGCTTCAAATCCAATAGCTCTGATTTTTTGCTCACTTGTTCATGATATTGATCCAATGAAAAATTCAAGGTTGTGACCTCGAGTACTGAACGCAACCAACAGGTTTTTGCTATTTTCACCCTGTAAGACTAGTTTTTCGATAATATTCAAGATGAAGACTTTTAAAGTAGACTAAATTTCCTACAATTTGAGAGGAAAATAATTTCTGTAGACCAAATAGTTTTTGAGACAACGCCTTTTAGAATCTAACGATTGTTTCGAACTAGTAAATTTTCAGTAACACCTCAATTGTCCTGAGTGAATTTTTGCTGTTTCTTTGAGAAATGCTTTTTCATCGTCGTATCTCAGTGAATCCTTAAAATATATGTAGGGCACACAGTCCCTTTGTCTGTACGTTTCATGATGATATTATGTTGAACAAGAATTGTGAACGATGATTTTTAATGATAAGCTAAGAATAATTCTCAAGGTGATGAATGAGATACATAATGAATTAGGTGGATCAAGTCCTCTCGAGGTTCGTTCATGTATGGATCTTCGTCGTATCGGGATGGCGTATCTTTGATGTCTTGTGCCCACAACTCATCCTCGATCATATCGTCATCAGGAAGATCGTTGCCTTCTTTGGAATCAAAGTCAATTTCAAGTGCAACATCTAGTATGTGTTATAGTAGTGTGATTTAGTACAGATCTAGTACATAGTTGTCATGTGTCAAATGTCTTGTAGTGTGTGGACTGTGTGATGTGTTCTGACAAGTAGTGACAGAATAGTGACTGACTAGATACTGGTTGTTCTTGACAATGAGAATAATTATGTATGTATTTGTGCAATACATCACCGATTGACTTTTTACATATATAGTAAAGAAAACCAACGTCTCTGAGTCCGAGATAATATTTATTCATTTTCAATTCCTCAACAACACAACAGTATGTTGCAATAGGTGGCCCCACTGCAGTACCTGCAGACTGATGAACATTTCATCCCAGCCTTTCCTGCAACTGCACGTATTTCCACAACCCCTCTTGCAGCCACAAGAAATCACCTGTAAGAAGTGTTGTGGGGCTGCGTGTCTGGCCATCATTTTGATAAGCGAGGCCTAACTGCTGAGAGTATTGAATGAGCGATAGCAACACACTTCTTTCTATAATAGAGATCTAATCAGACACGAGAAGCCCAAGAGGCTGAGATGTAGCTGGCAATAGAATCAGCATCCGAGAAAAAAAATCATCCTCGTTTGTCTTTCGCTGTTTCCAAGAATACTCTTAAAGGATCAGGGATCGGAGAATTCACATTCTGAAAGGTGTCGTCGGATGGTATGAATTGTTTCATATCGTAAACTTGCGACCGTGTATGTCCTCTCGTATAACTACTACTATACTATACTACGCGTAGTATTTCTGCTTGAGGATCTATTCCACTATTCCAATATCATCAGAATGTCCTCTCCTCCATACATTCCGAACAGGCGATATTCTACTCTCCGTGGTTGCGGTCATTCTATCTGGTATGGTTCATCTAGACTAGCTAGAGAGTACTGACGTTCCTCCAGAAATGAATAGATCACTTCCATGGCCCCATCAACTGTGAGATGTTCACGATTTGCCTTGGACATTTCAGTGTTCTCGGATATACGCTCTCTTATTTCAAGATCCCACTAATTACCACGTTTTCCAGCTGCTTTCAAAATGGTTGCATTGAGATACATCTTCTCCACAGTGATGACCTAATTCTTTTTTTTTTCTGGCTTCTTATGTTTTTCAGCCAGGAAAAACGATCCAGATGATTTGTTTCCACAGAGAAAACAGTGTTATCTGAAACTGATCTGTTCAGGTATTGATCTCGTGGCCCTCAATGCCGTAATATTTGAATATCCACGGTGAACAGCTACTTGGATCAATTTGAACTTGTTGTTTTTCACCTGACAAGTTTTGTACATATATAAATCATTCACAACCTTCGATAAGAGCTCATTCTCTCTGATTTTGAGAGGAACACTCGACGCAAGTGTTTTGACACTTCTTTCCTTCACTAACCGCATTTCGCTAACCGTATGTGAAACACAACAGGGACAGAGATTCGAAATTCTGAATATTTTCAGTTCAAGTGATGAAGGCTCCTTTTTGCCTACCTATAACGAGACCTATCATAGTTTTCAACAGGTACCTTCGACTCCGATCATCAGTTTCACAAGAAATGTCGAGGTTTCTGCCAATCAATTATGGAAAATATACTATCAAACCTCATCTGAGACCCAATGAAATTCGACGGTGAGAAAACATTTTCCAAAGAAACAGGGTCAAAATTCCCTCAGTTCGCAAAAATCGTTACATTCTAGAAGGCTTTATCTCAAAAACAGTTGGGTCTACAGATATGTTTTTTATCTCAAATTATAGGAAATGTAGTCTTTCTCCAAAACATACTCTTTGAATATTATCGAAAAATTAGTCTTACAGGGTGGAAATAGCAAAAAACTGTTGTGAAGTCAAAAATTTCGCTGTTTTTTCAATTTTTGACAAAGTTGCGTTCGGTGCTCGAGGTCACAAACTTGGATTTTTCATAAGGCCAACATCAGAAACAAGTGAGCAAAAAATCGGAACTACCGAATTTGACGCATGATTCCCCCCGTTGCAGACGATAAGGTTACTGGACTAATGTTGTATGTACAGGGTGAACAACTAAGAACGGCTGTCGGCCATATCTCAGCAACGAATGATGATACAACTTTGAAAAAAAAATATCTTGAGTAAAGTGACCCTTAAAAATAGCTGGAAAATATTTTCAGGTTTCTAAAATAACCGCTACATGGCGTAACGGCTATGAGTGAAGACAAAATTGAAATTTTCTCCGTATTTAGTATCAACATCCCATCTAGAAAAATAAAGTGGTGGGGGAACGTCAAATTATGTTTTTTCTAAACCTCTGTATCTCTGATTATCTTCAACGGAATTCAACAATCTTGGGCTCGTTGAAAAGGCTTTTCCTGTTCTATCGATTATGATTTGAATTGGATTCATATTTATATCACCGTTGCCACTAGAGGGCGTGATCTAGAGTATCAATGGATATCGTGATTTCAAACAAGAAATTTAAATGTAATGGTATGCATATTATTACACGATGGAATAGAGGAATTGAACAGGATATAGTAACGATCAAAGTTGGGAAAATGATTTATTACATTAAGACATAAATAGCAATCCATGGAATTATAACAATATGTCTTCTATATGTCAAAAAATATATATGCACGACCAGGCGTAAAATCGCCCGGTTGTGCGGGCGTAACATAGCACTTCATCGCCCTCGGACTACTTTACCGCCCGCCGGACAATAAATCATTAATTATTCACATCCTCTGCTTCACTGATGTCTGGTAGAGTACACACACTTTCTCCGTCACTGTTATGCATTACGTGATGACTTTTGTCTGTATTGACAGCAAATATGGATGCTAGCCTATTTATTCACCCACCAGTCTGGAACATGAGTAAATTGTAAACCCCCAATAACTCGCTTATTATATGAGATAGAGAAAAAGTAAAAACACTCTCATGAAATGTTTTTTCGAGAGGAACATCATGGACGTAGCAAAAATTATTTCAAAGGGGTTTAAAAGGTATCCAAGTACCGTTTTATTCCTATCATGTTTAAGAGGTGAAGAGGTATTCACAATAAAATATACTGGTCGTGCATAAAATGTTGTATGTATTTCGGGCGTAACTTGCTTTTATGGACCTATAGGCGTGTTAACAGCCCCCGCTATCACTCAGGCTATTACTTATACGCTGCTGTCTATAAAAGCCTATTTAACGCCCTTGATACATAAATAACTATTATATTGTTGCAATTGTGTTGACTATTCATCTACTTTTCTTATCTCTTTCGATCTTCGAATCAGAAAATTATGATTGCAATCGATGAGTATTTCAGCGGCTGAAATTGAAATTTCTGTTCTACCCACTGGTCACAGACTCATTTCTTGTATTGAGAATGACTTAGTAGTTTTTTGTTGTGATTATTTTGTATTGTTGATTTTGTTGAATTGTTTATTTTGAATGCTCAATGCAATAAATCATTTTTCCAACTCTGATCGTTGATATCTTCTGTTGGCGAAAAGCTATAATGTTGCGGTTTTCGTTGGTCTGTTGAGATTCAATTCCCCTATTTCATCGTGTGATAATATGATTAATATACATACCATTATATTTGTATTTCTTGTTTAAAATCTCTCTAGCGGCAACAGTGACATAGAAATATGAAACCAATTCAAATCACAGTCGATAGAACAGGCCTTTCCAACGAGCCCAAGATTGTTGAATTCTGTTGATGATAACCAGAGATACAGACGTTTAGAAGAAACATAATTCGACGTTCCCCCACCACTTTATTTTTCGAGATGGGACAAAAAAAACTAGGAAATTATCCAGGATCAAACTGCATATATTTTCTGTACACCTTGGCGATACTAAATACGGAAAAAAATTCAATTTTCTCTTTACTCATAGCCGTTATTTCACCTTGCGGTTATTTCAGAAACCTGAAAATATTTTCCAGCTGTTTTTTAGGGCCACTTTCCTTGAGATTTTTTTATTTTCAAAGTTGTATCATCATTCGTTGCTGATATATGGCCGACAGCCGTTCTTAGTTGTTCACCCTGTACAAGAAATCATCGATTATAAGTACGCCGAATTCGGAAACAGCGATACAAAGAATTCTCTGCTATCTAAACCAGTAATTACTTTTGTGAATTTGATAAGTGAACAAAGAAATTAGTTCAATTCTATTTATTGTACATCGGAAGCTAATCTGATATGGAGTATTTCCCTAGAGTAAAGTAGATTCGATCTCCGATTTGAGTCAATTTTTGTATCATCATGTTTCTTTTATCATATTTCTTCATCAAGCATATTCGTTTCAGGTATTACTGATATTAAATCTGTGAGTATACATACTACCTTTCCGGAATTGGGTATGGATTCCATGAATGCTATAGAAATCAAGCAAATTCTAGAAAGAGATCTGGAATTATTCTTGACTGCTAAAGAAATCAGGATGCTCACCTTCGCTCAGTAAGTTAAGGTCATATCACGCACAAAAAATATATTATTTGAAAGTACTAACTAGATTTCATAGTCACAGAACATGACGAATTTCTGTGCAGTTGTCATATTCATGCATGGTTAGGTAAAGGTATTTTCAGTACGTTCACTATCATTCACTCTGTAATCTGAATCAATATATTTCCTCAGGTATTGAAGTATATGAGATATCATTGACTAATTGTTTTCATAAAAATATTATGTCGGTACATTTGACATTCGAATGATTGTCAAAAATGTCTTGCTGTCTCAGCTGACCAAACAATTTTGTTGCCTGGATGGTTGAAACGTCAAGAATATCTGCCATTTTCAGAGGGTGTGGATTTTTATTCCAGAAATAGAGATGACTTGTCATATAAACACTATATCACGTATTTCTTAGGTAATAACTGTTCGAATATTCAACAAGATTTGTATGACGAATGAAAAAGCTGAGAAGTGAATACGTTAGGAGCAGACAGTACAGTCTCCATCAGTTGAATACAGATGATTCAAGAATATTCAAGTGCAGATTCCTTTTTCAATCTCTGATGATGAAGTTGTTTTTTCATCTTTTTCCAACATCCTTCAAGTTTGTTCACGAATGACATATCGCATATTATGTGTATTCTTTTGTTGAAACTTACCCTCATATAGATATACAAAATATTGTCGCAGAGTCATGCCCGAAGATCACGTAGTATCTGAGATTTTCGGATGTCAGTCAGTTTGACAGTATAGATGATAAAACGATTTACACTTCAGAAAACCTTCTTATACCTCAAAGATACCGCATGGATGTGCTAGAACGAACTTTACCTGCATTTCAATAGAGATTGCCCTCAAAGAAATTGTTCTAATTCAACTGCTAGATATTATAGAAATAATAATGATCAAGAAAACTAGGAGAGGGTCGGTGTGAGCCAGAACACTCCAACATTCACCTGACCCTAACTACAAAACATCATACCAAAAGCGACCTAAACTCAACTCGTATCCAAATTTCTATAAAAAACCAAGTGATAGATGCTTTGACACTGGAGCGAGCCATTCTTTCTAGAAATCATACATGATGAAGTGAAGAAAATGTTAGCAGCAGGAGGGATTCGTCGAAGTCATTTCAGTTACTGTGCTCCCATTGTGATTGTGGAAAAAAGACGGAACTCCTCGTTTTTGTATTGATAATCGACAGTTGAACTGAACCAGAAGTATCGCAATTACCTCCTGTGCGGGATACACAATCAGGGATTAAGGTAACGCTAAACTGTTCTCTTCTGTTGACTTGAAGAGTGGATGTTGGCAAGTTCCGATGAATTAAGAAAGTGTACCGTTGATAGCTTTCGAAACTACAGATGAAGCTATGTATGATGTTCTAGTAATGCCATTCGGATTAAGAAACGTGCCATCTACTTTTTAAAAACTCATGACTAATGTTTTGGCAGGATACATCGACCGTTTCATGAAAGTTTACCTTGGATGATATTATTATTTATTCGGAATGTTTGGTTCCTCTGAATTAGATTATCTTGGTCATAAGATAACGACTAAATCAAACATATCTCAAGAACACCATGTTCTTCGAATTAAATCATTCAATAGGCCAATAAATAAGAAAGAACTTCAATCTTTCCTAGGCACAGCTAACTGGCTGCGAGAGTACATTACAGATTTTTCATTATCATTATTATTTTATTCACAAAAGCTGGATGCTGCCATCCAAAGGAAACTATCAACTTGGCGTGAATTGATAACTGCGTCACATCATCTGAACAGGATAGAACGCGAGTTGAAAACAAAATATATTGTAGAAGATGATTAACTTTTTTATATCGGAACTGGTAATAATGCTCTAGAAGTAGTATCAACGGAGTCTCAAGGGAGAGTATTACATGAATATCACGATGCATCAACTGCTTGTCATCCTGGAAGGGATGATACATTCAGATCAGTAATTCAAGATTATCACTGGCGTGGTGTATGGCAGAATGTCGGTAGTCATGCAAGGTTATATTTGGTATGTGCTTCAACAAAAGCAGGTGCACCTCAATGTCAGATATTTATCGAACCAAGACCTCAAACAAAAACGTGACACACTGTGAGTTTTGATATCATGGGACCCTATAATATAATATAAAGGTATGGGATGAAGTAGAAAACAAATGAAAATAAACAAAAATAAAACCGAAGTGATGACTAAAGGAGACGAAGAAATAAATATGATGATAGATAATATAAAATTAGAACAAGTAAAAGATTTCAAATATCTAAGAGTAGCAATAGATGAAAGGGGAAGACAAAAAGTGGAAATCAACGAAAGAATCGAGAAAACCATAGAACTGTATTATAAAATGAATAGGAAATTCACCAACGAGGGAGGAATCTCGAGACAGATGAAACTAAAAATATTCAAGACAATATATAAACCAGTATTAACATATGAATGTGAATCGTGGATATTAACGAAAATTAATTAAAAGTATGATAAGTACAAGCAATAGAAATGAAATATCCGAGAAAAAATAACGGAGTGACAAGGAGAGATAAGATAAAAAATACACAGATAAGAGAAAAACTAGACATATGAGACATTATTTCTTTTATAGAACAAAAACAATTGAAATGGTGGGGACATATACAGAGCAAATAGACCTGTTAAACAAATTTATGAAGCAAAAACACAAAACAAGGGAAGGAGAGAAATCATAATGAACTGACTGATGATGATTATGATTCTGTTGGCGGTTCTGTTGTTGTGGGTTCTGATTGCTATCATTGGTATTGATCCTGTTGATCACATTACTTTTCTACTAGCTTTACATTCGTATTTTGGTTTTGTTCCATTTTCTGAAACAAAATATAAAATATTTATGTTGAAATTGATTCTGATTAGATTTTGTCTCAATCTCATCTGCTCCATTGGATTAGTTTTGTTTATATACAGGAATGTTGCTGTAGACATGTAGGATATGTTGAGATGTTTGTTTTTCGGTGTGACTCAATTTTTCTTGTTGAATTCACTCAAACCATTCAAGATTATATCGAGAGCACTGATTTAAACCAATCTACTTAATCCGTTTCTGCGTCCACGATGGCATTAGGTGTATTCAAATATTTAGGGTCAACAAATTCCCCATGTCTTAAATTCAGTACAAGTCCAGTTTGAATTTTCGAATCGAAAACTGAGTTGTCATTTATCCAATTACGCTTCAAGCCTGACCCAACATGGCCTTTATGCATTGCTTTCAACAAAAATTTGATTCGCTTCAACTCTCCAATTTAAGCATCAATTTTGTGGTTTTGCCAATTGAAAAAATGATAGAATTTGATTGTTAAACTGTATTGCCTGATATGTGCGTTGATCGACTCGAGAGAAAATAATGCTAGGGTCATCAAATGATTATTTTTGATCATCAAAAGAGTCTCATCAATTTAAGATAGGTATTTTTGGAATTTTCCATTATTGCTTTATCAAAATGAACTGCTAAGAAAATGTTACGTACTTTCAATTCTCAAAAATTTCGAATGATGCTGCTGTGGATGGCTCCTTTCCGTTGACACTCCACCCTGGAAATGAGGGAATATTTCTCTCCAGAGAATTGTCCCATGTGTGGTGAATATAATAGGCTCGTTACGCGGCATGGAAGAAATACAATTCAAGCAGAACAGCCGAATTTCGTTTTTGGCAATTCGCGCTGTTTCGATGGAATGTCCGAGCATTCAATTAAAAATATTATAATAACAGACGAAACATTTTGTGTGAATTCGGTGAAGATTCTCAGGACACCATTCGTGGAGAATATTACTGGTTCATACTTCACTGAAAATTAACTCACCTAACCCGTAAACTGATGTTAACATAGCAATCTTGTGAAATACTTTGTATATTTACTGTCTCTATATGTATGTGTGAGGAACAAACGAGGGATATGACAATCGAAATATCAAGCTTGTTCAAGATAACGATTGTGTCAGCGATAATGTTCGTGAGATTATGTGAATAGGAAGGCTTAAGATTTATTCAAAAGTCTTCAGAATTATTCAGAAGTCTTCTGAATTTTCCAGAAGTCTTTAAAGTTCTTGAGAAGTCTTCAGAGTTCTTCAGAAGTATTGAGAGTTCTTCAGAAGTCTTCAGATGGTTATGATAGAGGTATATTAGCAGCTGGATTAGTTTAATATTAGGTAGCGCAGTAATCGCATGGAGTCTGATGAAGCAGAATTGCATTCAACACAACACACAGTAGATAAATATCACTATAAAGATTGAGCCAATGCTTATGGCCTGAAATATATTGACAGCGAATGGATACTAGAAAATAAGAATCTACGTTTTGATGATAAACATATAGTTATAGATAATGTCGATTTTGAATGTACTTTTGGTCTTTTGGAAACATTATTTTCAAGAAACCCTAAAAATTATACGCATATGAATCATCAGAAGTATAAACAGATATTGAAGGTAAAAATAAACTTAATGTATTTTTCTGTGGATTCAGATAGCACTCGAACATTCTCGACAATCACATCCGAAAGTGTGAAATTTCACACATTTGGTGATGTAGGCTTTATCAGCTGAACATGCGATAAGGGCTTCGAATTCAGTTTAGTCTTATGCGATGATTATAGCACAAATACATTGCCGTTTTCCCATTAGAATCTTTCCGATGAAACGATAGTAGGATTGCGTGTCCTTCTGGCAGCTGTGCAAAATTTTTGTTTCGAAATTGATTAATTCGAATACATAATTTTTCCCCTTCAAATCCTGCCTTCAATAGGGAAGTTGGTCATTAATGTCCTTTTGAATGTGTTACTGTGTATGATTTTCGACTTGTTTTTCATCATTTGAATATAAGCTGAATATGTCATCATCAACTTTTTAACGTTACACGATACACAAGGTTAAATATCAGGAGTTTAAGTTATCCACCAACTTCTTGAAATGTTTCTGTTATGTTTTTGTGGCTCAAAATCATAATTGGGTTTCGGCATGCGACAAGGGAAAAATCATCTAAAGTATCGAAAAATTGATTGGCGGGCTATATTTTGTTGTGTATAAATCTTCTCCTCACTTCCACAGATTGATGAAAGTCAAAGAAGACAGACAAACTCAAAGTCAAGATTCGAGTAAAGATGGTTTGCAGGATATATTGCAAGGAGGCCTACAATATATGATAGGAACATTGCCTGAAGAAGGCGATAGTCTAGATGTTGTGCTGGAAGTGGAAACGAGACTGAAGCGAGATGAAGATGGCCCATTGATATTCATGATACCAGGATTAGAAGGTTTCTCGACTTCTATGGCTCCTTTGGCGCACGATCTGAATGCCCACGTTATCATTTTTCAATATGATCATGAAAATCCAATCGACACCATCGATGGATTGGCAAAATTATATATAAAGGTGAGATCATGATGGGAAATATTCCGTATCTATGGTTTCATCTATGAATATTTAATCTGAACTGAGATCATTATTTGGTAGGGGCATTTTCATCGGTCCTAACGGTTTCATCACTCTACCTCGATAATTAACGGGGTGCTTCCATGAAAAATGAATCACACTTCAATTCTTTGTTCATCCTTTCTCTGTCAACAAAAATTTCCTTTTCCTATTAATATTCCAATCATTAAAGTATAATATCTATACAGTTTTCAATCCTATTGCTGGAAAATTGGTTTTAGGCCTACTAATTTATCAATCCGTCTTTTAGTAGAAATATTTGTTATAGCATATGGAAAGGTACCTAACGAAATCAAACCCCTTTTGTATTATTGGCCACTCTTATGGGGCGAATATAGCATTGGAAATTGTCAGTATACTAGAAACAAAAGGATACACAGGAATATTCATAGCCATAGATGGTGGCCCTTCGTTGAAGTCCAATGCTATTTCGTACATTGAAGACGATGATGATGTCGACACGAATATTATAAGTCAAATAATGCTGCGAATCCTGCCATACCAAATAGTTTCAGAGTTCTTGGTAAGTAACTGGATCAAAAAATTTTGCGGCAAGCGTCAAAATAGTTGGTTGTAATTGCCATCTCAATTTGTTCTCAACTTTTCCTGGTGAATTAGAATGCATGATTACCGAAAGTTTCCTAAATCTAACGTTGATGAATTATTATCATTCAAATAATATATGGAATGAAATCTTATATATCGATGACATGAAGATGATGTCTCGACATTACCGAAGTGAACAAAACATTCGTCTTCTCTAGAAATATAATGTATTGATTCGAATCTTGCAATTTGTGTGCTTTCCAGAGAAATTCACTGTATTTCGAAAAGTGATCGAACTGCCAACTTAGTTGCTAAACAACCCTCGAAAATCTCATCGAAACTTGTTTCTATAAGTTGGGTCAGCTTTATGTTGAAGAAATAGCCAAAACAGATTTGGGCCTTGAATTGAATTTGGTAGTTGAGATATTTTCTTCAGTAGTTGCCTAGTTAATCATGCCTTCGATTCGAAAACGAAGACAAAATTTATACACAAAACGTTTAAATTTTAACGTTTAAATGTTAAAAAACTCAGACTTCATAAGATATGGTCACGCCACTTGCATTTTTAGGTAGAGATCGTCACAAGCCCAACGACAGGAGAAAAGATAGAAAAAGCCACTGATTTAATTCAACAGAATACGACTCACTCAAGAAAAATGATCACGAACCTGTTAAATGGGTTGATCACCAGAATAAAAGCTTTGCTGAACTACACCCCTGTTCGAACCAATTTGCGATCGAGAGTGATCGTCTGCAGACCAAACGATATTTCTTCAACAGATAAATTGGACGAATCGGTAGACCTGGGTTTCAAAGAATGCTGTGGAAAAGATGTGGAAGTGTTATTCTACGAAGGAGATCATTTCTCCATACTAGGGAATGTTCAATTGGCAGTAACAATCAATTCCTTACTAGAAGTTGTTCCATAAAAATTAGTAGGTGTATTTATAGTGTACCTGTAAAACTAATGAAATAATAAACTGGCATTACCATATTTTGTTTTCCTACGACCCCGTATGAAAACGTCATCATATATCACAATGTTTTGTTATTTGGAAAGTAGCTCCATGGTGTTGTTATTTGAAAGAAAAAAGAAACGTGTTGAAATGTAATATATCACACGCTTGCCTGAATTGGTAGAAATGATTAGGTATATCAATTGGTACTCACTGTCAATATAAGAGCGTTCTCAAATCAACTTCATATTATTGATTAGAATTATACCGGGAATTCTTTGGGTATCTATTGATTTCAATGTGATACATAATCTCTGAATTCACTTTGATAAAAATTAGGGACAGTGACTGGAATTATTTCTATACATGTCTGATGATGTTGATGACAGCGGGTGAGATCATTCAAAAGAGTACGGCTACAGTTTTATGCGCGGCTTGCATCAGTTTCATGTTGCATCATATCACAATATTAGCGAAAATCACGAAGTGGGCGGCCTCTGGTGACAAATTCTCGAAGCCTTCCAAGGGTGATCAACAAAACAATTTAGCATTGTATTTGATAGGCATTCATTTTATTTTCATTTAATTTGAATTATTGTGAATACTTATAATAACTGGTTACTGATGTTATTGAAACTGCATAAGCAAATTCACATGGTCGCAAAGACGCAATCGAGAAAGAGTACTTCAGCGTTCTTCTTACCGTAGAGACATCGTTCCCTTGACACAAAATCCAAAATTTCAACTTCAGGATTGTGTAGAAAATAAAATATCATGTTGAAAATAGGAAAACCTATTACCACAAACATTTACGTTTGAAGTAAGCACTTCCTAGAAGTGGATTTCTGAAGTAAATGCTAAATTTGGGTATCCTTTCAGGTTGAATCAAACAAATAAGATCTGGTTTATCTGTAGTTGTGTGTTGTGTCTCTTTTATTTTGTGTGATGAAAACCTTGATTTCACTTCAGGGCCATCAAGAAGAAAAATTAAACCAAGAGATATGAACATCTCTTGAAAACTTCAAGAGTGAGCAGAATATAGGCTTGATGAAATCAAATCTTTATTCAAAATTAATGAGCCATGAATTGGAAGTATTAATTGAGAGAAATGAATTTGAATGACTGGTAGATCACAAAATCTCTAACTTCCTAAGTTAATCTTGGTACATACCAGTACATACTCTACTATATAAAATAATTATTTTTATTATGGACTATAATTATATTGTGAATTTGAGAATAATAACTTGTATTGCCTATTTAAGTTATCTCAATATTAGCAGATGCACCACTACACTTATTTTTCTCAGAGAATAAAGTTAATTGACAAATTTTTTGTTTTTATTTCTCTAATCATTTTTTGGGTTAGAATAAAATTGTAACAGCTTAATACAGATACATTTACACTTTGACTGCTAACTTTTCCATACAATTATTTTGATTTCATATGTGGGCTGCCCCAGAGCTGAAGTTTGTGAAAAGGAATTTATTTATGTGTGTTCCACATATCTATCCCACTAAGTATAATGTGACCAGCTTTGAACAATGCTTCTCGCTCTTTTAGGAGTTTCTTTTTATAACTTATATACTTTAGATTCTCATCTCAGTATTCGGCATTCTGGAAATATAGCTATATTAAAGATAAATTATTGAAATACAAATACCTTAGTGGCCCATTGATTTTGCAGAGGTGGTTTGAAAAGCCTATAAAAATATAATAAGTCAATAAAACTCATGTAATATACCTGTTTTGTGTTCTTTAAATGATAACCAAACGATAGCACCCTTTCAAATATTTTGGATTGTTATTTCTTTCCTAAAATGTGAATTTGAAATTGACAAATTATCGCATGTAATTCAACAAGTGTATTGATGATTATCGAAACACAAATTCCTTCGATTTTGAGAAACAAATCGTGTTGCTTGGGAACTACACGAGCGCACAGCGCAAGTGTGGTTTCCCAAAGCAACATGATTTGTTTCGAAAAAGAGAAGGAATTTCCGATAATCATCAATAACACAAGTTGTATTTGTTCAGATTATTTCATGAATAAAATCAAAGCCATTTTGTTGATTTTCTATTTTAAACGTACAGTTTATGGAATTAGTTATTTTGATTATGCATTGTAGTTCGACACACCGTTATGCAACCAACAATACATGCATGCCATTGTATAATGTAGGCAAGATTACCTAAGCACTAGGTACTACTGAGCTAAATTCATTTTGATTGCTGTCAGAATTTGTGTGGTTAGGTTACATTAGACTTGCTGAAATTATCCATAATTTGTTGAAAATGAAGTGGATACATATTAATAGTGTGATTAGTGTGTGTTTATCATGGTTCAGACGAAAATTTGGTGTAGTGGCATTCATTCATTTACCAGGGAATCGGAAAATACTATGACAGATTGCAACTAGTAAGTCGTTGTTTAATTAAACTACTCTACTGCCTACGAATCAGAAAGCGAAATACAGAAAAGAAAACACAGCATGTAGGTATCCAATAGCCAATCAGGAGCCGAAATACAAAATCGAAAACATGGTGTTGTTGCTTATCAACACAATCATTTCAACCAATCAAAAACGTGTATTTTAGCATGAATGAAATAATCATTGAAACCTATACGAAATGTTTGTTGATCACCTTCATGTAAAATTTTTGACATTTCTGTAGCGCCATCTATTGGTTCGTGATTTTCGCGAATCTCAGATGTTTGCACTATTTAAATTTGACAAGAAGTTAAGAACGCACTAACTCGTAAGCGCTTGCGCAATACGTACTTCTGTGGTTCTGTATTCCTGGTTGCGTGATTACACCAGCAGGCGTGTGGTGTCAAATATCAATAAAATTGTTTTTTCAAACGAAATTAATTCAATCAATCAGTAATTCACATAATAAGGTATTGTCGGAGAATTATTCATATATAATCTTCAATATGAAAATAAATAGAACTTGATATCGAATCAAAACCACCTGAAATTATAGAGACTATCAACTTACATTTTTGACAAGACTTCCCGCGAAATGAAAGTATCCAGAGTCGTAGGAAAAATAGTGTACAAAACTCGTTGGAAAGTGCGCATTTTCTACACTCGTTACGTGATGAAATCACCACTCGTGTGAAATATGTCAGATTTCCACACTTGTTGAGTATTTGCAATGCTCAAATTTATTTTTTTTTTACATTATTGAGCATGTTAAAATTCAAATATTATCCAAACTGATTGACCAAACGTTTATCCTGTATACTTTTCTATCAAATATAAATAGTGTTAATAATGTCATGAGGCGATGATCTTCCCCCACTACCAAGTGAAGGTCACATGCGTGACCTGGCAGTGAAAAATTAGCTGGATTTCGCAGGATTTTAAAAAGACCGGCAGTAGCTTTTGGAACACCCGAATTAAAGTGTGTATCTAAAATAAAAAGTGCTCCGCAAATTATAACGAAGTTCTCGACTTAATTCCGCATTACTCAAAGACGCGTGTTTTCCCCGAAGAATTACTATTTTCTTTGATTTGTGTGCGTGAAGTTTTCGCCCTTCAGACCTCTGAATTGGACTGGACCATCGTAAAATAGGCACATCTGGAGGGCCCTCCCTACAAGAGCCTATATCTCCCAAGTCTACTCCATCGAACTACCGAGTAGTGACTTGAGATATTCATCGCTTCTATGGTTCAAGTTTGGTTGGTCATTTCAGCGCATATTATTATAAATTTTTTTCATCATAGTTGACCTATTCAATTCGAGCTTTCTTTTCTCAATTATTGGAGAACATCCGTTTTTTCTCTTCCACAACAGACTATCGAAATACAACACTTGTGGTGTAATATACTATTTATTTATAATACTATCATTTCTTATGATGAGGACATCTGGATATGATTTCGTATATGGCCATTCATACTAAAATATTGTCACGCAATTTCCTGTCAGATTTTGTGACTTCGTAGTTCCTCATTCCAAATGAAATATCCCATATTTATTTTTATTTTTCAATTCCACATTTGCAGAAGAAGCTCGTGGTGAGTATAATGGAGACTAAAATTTCAGATTTAATTCTAAATATCTCCAGTAAAGTCATCTCACGTGTAATTTTCACGTTTATACATACCTAATAATACACATTTTTTACCGTCTTGGATAAAATTTTGCTATGTCCGGCCAAACTCATGCAAATTGATGATATCACAGAGCCGCCTACAAAAATGATTTATTCACGACCTGGCGTAAAATGGCACTTTATCGCCCGGTTGTGCGGGCGTAAATATAATGGATACACAGAAGCATCGTTGAACTCAGGTTCCTGGGGTGCTATTTTCAAACACATGCGAATGAGTTTCGCATACGAAAATGTCAAATTTTCGAGTGAAATCATAGTGTATCTATTTTGTAATCGATGAATACTCTTCGAATGCGATTTATTTCGGGTGAAATACATCGCATGGTCAATTCCATGCGAAAGAAATGTCCGTATGCGTAGTGATGTATATGATAAGTCGGAGAACTCGCAGACGAAAATATTCGATCAAGTTTGAAAATAGCACCCCTGTCCATGTAACCGACATGAACCAGACTCTAGCTCAGGTTACACATAAAATGATGATTGTGGGGTCTGGCGAGAAAGACAGAGATATATAGGATGTGAAAAATCGAGATTTCACAACTTAAGTGGAGATTTGTGTCAAAACCATTCATTATTGCGCAAATCAATTGAAACGAATACAGGGTGGTGCAGAACTCAAAATTCTGGACCATCCTCTGTACCTATTTGTTCCAATTAAATATCAATCGATAGTAAATGAAAAGTTAAAATAGCAATAATAAATAGTTTCGACACAATGAAAATCCTAAAGTTGAAAAATCTCGATATTTTTAAACCCTATATTTCATTCTTGCTAGACCCTAGAAGTTTTCTAATCTGTGTCCCATGGAGTACCACAAGGAACAGTTCTCGGACCTTTGTTATTTACCTTGTATATAAATAGTTTAATGTCTTTGAACACCAGTGGTACTATTTTAAGCTTTGCTGATGATGCGGCGATCATTCAAAAACATGGCAACAGCTGAAAACTGTTGTAGAACAAGACTTCCGCAGAATAAAATCTTGGTTTCAGTATAATAAGTTGACGCTGAATTGCAATAAAACCAGATATTTACCATTCACGTCATATGCTTAAATTAAATTAAATATAATTCCTGAAGCAGTCTCAATGAAATGCCTCGGTATTATTATTGACAGGCCTTTCAAGTGAAACTTGCAAATCAGGAATATTGTCAACAAGTTGGGAGGCTTTCTATCAAAATTCGAATATCTAAGAGATTTTCTGGATACACCCCACCTCAGAATGTTGTTTTTTGCTCTGGTGCAAACACAATTATCGTATGGTATTCTGGGATGGGGTGGAGCTGCTGAATGTCATATGGAGAACTTGAATATAATACAAAAAAAGATAATTAAACGTATATACAGGAAGCCTATTGTAGTGCTGATTTCGGAGCATGCAGATTTGCATGTTTAATCAAAAGCGGTTGTCGATCGAATCTAAATATATTTCCCAATAGCTATCAGATGGAGAGAGATGACAGGAAAGTGACAGTTCGAGAAGGTTCTGGAACAACTCAACCACGATATATATACAGGGCCAGATAATGGCAGAAGTCAGTCGAATACGAAGTTGCGTTGTGTGAACATCGTCCATAACCTCCAACATATATTAGTAGTGAAACAAAGCGGGCACCAGCTAGAACTTCCAATTTTCGCCACCAGATGGCGCCATGGTGGCGCTGTTGTCGCTGCGTTACATGTCGCTGATAACTGCTTCATTCATGATGACGTAGTCTGACGTCACAAGGTTGCCGCTTTGACATATGTCAATTGGAGAACCTGTCATATGTCGGTGGAGCTAGTGGCGTTGTTACAGACCTCGATGTAGAGGTGGCGCTAGTGTCGTTCTGCAGTCCTCGATGTAGAGGTGTCATTGTCACAGGCCTCGAGGTAATGGTGGAGCCATATCGAATATGCCCATGTAACAATTTGACATATGACATGGAACACTTCCCAATCGACATCTTGTCAATTGGGAAGTGCTCCAAGTCACCGCTGATTCATCCAACAATTAAAAAAACCTTCGACGACGACGACGACGGGATTTGAACCCGAGACCATCGGACTATGAATCCGATACGTAACATCATCGTCACGACCACTACATAGTATAATTAACGGTGGAAATCGAGGCGACGAGAGACCGCGCGCTCGCGCTGTGTGACGTAATCGGGCTAGATCCGTTTCAGTGATATCTAAGTGGTGCGTTCGCTTGTTACATTGTTGCCGGACGTTTGAAATATTCCGAGTAACCGTCGCGTATACATAGTTGCCGAAAATATGTCATTTCATATATGGATGGCGACGAGAGACCGCGCGCGCTGCATGACGTAATCGAGCTAGATCCGTTTCAGTGATATCTAAGTGGTGCGTTCGCTTGGTACATTGTTGCCGGACGTTTGAAATATTCCGAGTAACCGTCGCGTATACATAGTTGCCGAAAATATGCCATTTCAGATATGGATATATTAGGGGGCTGCGTGGGGAGACGGGGGGGCTCTAAGACGACGGGGTTTTTCGTGGAGATTGTGTGATATAAGAGAACATCATATTCGATCTCAGTAGCAATATGGACTCTGAAGAATGCAGTTATAGGCTCAAGGAATTCGGTAGATTGGTACGAGAATCATCCAAGACTTATGAAGAGAAAGAAAATGCTAGGAAAGTTTGGGATGAAGTTTTCACAAAACGCAATTTACCTCAAGCAAGATACCCATTGCGACGCATTGAACCCTGCACATCACAGGACAATTCAAAGCAATCTTTGCTATGAAGAGTGGGGGAGGAGGAGGATTACCAAAAAAACAATCATCAAATATAATCATTTGAACTGCGAACATCGCTGCTTACAGTACAATAATAATGGAGGCCGTTCTAGCATTCCTGCACGGTGAGAAGAGGCTGCAAGACTTTTCCAAAGATGAATTGAAAGAATATCCAATCAAATATTTGATCCAACATGCTAGGCCTTGGGAACTGTTGGATGTTTGGCATAAATTACCAAACGAATATCAATGTAATTTTGAGTTGAGGATTCGTTTACCATGTTTCATTCATTATAATAGACCGGATTCTCGAACCCAGGTAGATGGACCGGTCAGTTCACAGCACGATTGCCACGGTTGTAATTATTTTTTGAAATGTAGAGGAACCATAAATTATTAATAAATAGTATATAAATATGTTTGTTTATTACATCATATCCATCGTTATGAAGAAATATTTTCATCTACATTTGTTTGGAATATCTGCTGATAAGCGCTAAAACTTCGTGCGATTGCGATTAAACATTTCCTTTTATCATACTAATAGCCTTGATAACTTCCTGCACATGTTTTTTCAACAGGCTAGATAAGCATTTGAGGATAAAACAACATCCTGCAATTAGATATACAAACTTCGTGCGATTGCGGTTAAGCATTTCCTGTTATCGCGCTGATAACATGGACAACTTCCTGCACGTGTTTTTCCAACAGTCTAGATAAGCAAGTAAGCTTCCAGTCGGATGAAACCTCATTCTGCAATTCGATGTTTTTATCAGCAGCAGCAGTAACCAAACCGCAAGCCGGTGTTCTGGGAAAATGTTATCAGGTCGCCATATGCTCTTTCTCCTCACTCCTTTTAGATGATAAAACTCAATCGCACAGAGCCAGCAATCAGTTCTGTCCCAGCATTCGTTCGCAAAAGTTGTATTTTGTGTCTTCACTCCAGCATATCTACATTGTGTGTGTGTGTTTCAAATAACAATAATAGTGAGTACTTATTTTTTATCAAGTGTTTCACAAGCCTTTCGACTACCCTAATTTGAAAGTAAATTATTCCTACGTTTATTTTCATTTTTGTTTTTCAATCCACGGCTATTCTCGACATTTTCGATTGTGATTTTTCCTGTTCACAATTCAAAATTTATTTTCATACAATTATATTCAAGTTTTAATTTTTTCAATGATTCACAATCCTATAGATAATTTTGGTATTTTAGTTTCTGTGAGAAAGTTGAAGATGTTTTTTTTTACTATCTTCAGATGGACCTAACCAAACTTAATAAAACTTCCTTGGTGGAGAGGAAACCAATCGTTAAGTTGGGGGATCTACCAATCGATCAACCACACGCCATCGAAGCTGCTAAATTAGTAAACTCAAAATTCGGGAAGGTTATTTTACTAGACCTGGAAGAATCAGTTGTGTTCCTGCCACATAGGGTGACCCAAGATTACGAGCCCCACATAGAGCAGTTCATTCCACAGAAATATTCATTGGTATTCCGGGGAACGAAAGAAGTGGGCAAGCAACATCCAGCGGCATCTTTTGAGATTATCGAAAATTAAAAGTGAGTCGTTTTCAATTATGATAAGCCCAACCTTTTGGCTATATATTTCATTTTGATTTTTTTCTTGCAGCTCCCATGCAACCCAGCTAAGAAGGACGAGGAGTAAAATAGCTTTGGCCATCCAACTCCGGTGTTTTATAATTTGATAAATAAAAGGTTAGATTTTCATATTGTTTTCTATAATATTATTCGAAAATGTCTAATGAAATCGGGCAGATGAGTGACAATCTTGTTAAAATATCGAAGAATGCTTTCTCGGAAGTTGCTAATAATTCATCTTTGGGAGAAAACAAAAGTGGTTGAAGTTGATCAGAAAAAATATTCAATTCATTCAAAGGGGGATAAGATCAGACAATTGTTCACATAACACCTTATTCAAACTGAACACAAATTTAGGACATTTGAGACGCTATCAATTGTTAATTGCCAAGGCAATAAAAGAACAAAAAATCGTTGGAGGAGGATGGAATCCTAGTTTCAAACGAAACCGGAGTGATCGCGTCATATGGAAGGAACTCCAATCAGCATTCCAGGGGCGTGTTCGCTCTGGTTTGGTTATCAATTTAGTTCATAAAGACCCTCTTCAATTTTTGGAAGACTCATTTTTCCTATTCAAATCAAGAGTATGCAATGCATTGAAACAATTGCGAGTATTGAAATGCAATGCAGTATTTTGTGGGGAATTCATCAAGAAATCTGGAGATTCGGAAATTCTAGAATTCAAATATTTCAACACTCGCAATGGTGTCATAGATGCCGGGATGGACTATGCAGATTGGTTCAGGGATACCATCATTGATTCGGTATTTTTGAAATTAGATGAATTTTTAGAACGTGGCAGTGGGTGGGCTCTACACAAAATTATCAGCTTGGAAATCAATTTCAATAAATTCGAGGTTGGAAATGGTTCATCTTTCATCAAATTACCACCAGAAATCCTCAAAAAACAAGCATGCATCAATGTCAAAAATTTGGATAACTTATGTTTTGGATGGGCAGTTGTATCTGCGCTATATCCAGCGGATAAAAATACCGATATAACTTCTTCATACTCACATCCCTCTACTGTTCTGAACCTAACAGGTTTAGATATGCCAATGTCTCTAAGGCAAATTTCCAAATTTGAAAAATTGAACAACATCTCGATCAACGTTTACATTTTAGAAATGAATGAGATAAAAGACAAGACATTATTCACCACTACACCAGTTCGACTGACAAAGACTAAACTTGAAAAACATGTTAATTTATTAATGGTTCAGAGTCAGTATTTTCCAAAATTGAATGACTATGATGTTCCAATTGACTATGATGAAACCATCGACATAAAGTACCATTATTGCTGGATCAAAGATCTATCTCGACTTATAAGTAAGCAAATGAGTAAACATAAATATAAATTATATATTTGTGATATATGTCTGAATTATTTCAATAGCCAAGATAAATTGGATAGTCATACTGTGAACTGCCAGAAAGTAAATACAAGTAAAATTTCATTTCCCAAATACGACTCGGTGAAATTCAAAAATTTTGTAAATAAAGAAAAAGCCCATTTTGTTTTATATGCGGATTTCGAATCAATATTGCTACCATTCAATGATAATGCGAGCGGAGAAAAGAAAACATTAAAGTACCAAAAACACGAAGCTTTCAGTGCTGGACTATACTTGAAATGCTCCTATGATGATAAACTATCGTTTTACCGGAGCTATCGAGGCATCGATTGTATGGAGTGGTTCGCAAATCAAGTGCAGCAAATTGCTATAGTTATTCAGGATAAAATATTAGATATTGTACCCATGACTGAATTTCCTAACAAGGCGGATGTCACGAACTGTCATATTTGTGGGAAGACGTTCGCAGCAAATAAACAGGTTGTTGTGCGTGATCACTGCCATTTTACAGGTAAATTTGGGGGGTGGGCACATCAGGACTGTAATTTGAACTACCAAAAATCTTTTATTGTTCCCATAGTATTTCACAATCTATCTGGCTATGATAGTCACTTCCTGATTAAAGATATAGCTAAACGAGGTAGAGTGAGTCTACTACCAATCAATAAAGAGAAATATATATCGTTCACACAATATGATTGTGAAACAGACATAAAATTTCGTTTCATCGATTCGTTTCGCTTCATGGGAACATCCCTCGATAATCTGGTATCGGCGTTAAAGGAAGAACACTTTAAGAATCTCAGACGTGAATTCAGCAATTTGAACGCCGAAGCATTCAAACTACTAAGTCGTAAAGGTGTTTTTCCTTATGATTACATAGATTCTTGGAAAAAACTTCAAGATACGTCACTACCACCTATCGAGAGATTCTACAATAAGTTGCATGGCTGCAATATTAGTGACGAAGATTATACGCATGCGCAGAATGTATGGTATACATTCAATTTGACTTCGCTTGGTGAATATTCAGACTTATGAAAACTGATATATTGTTGTTATCAGATGTTTTTGAAAATTTCCGCGAAGAAGCGCATAAAACATATAGCCTTGATCCAGCATGGTATTTCACAATGCCTGGTCATACCTGGGATTGTATGCTTCGATATACAGGGTGTGAACTAGAATTAATAAGTGATGTAGATATGTTACTTTTTGTTGAACGTGGAATTAGGGGAGGTATTTCTCAATGTTGCAATCGATTTTCGAAAGCCAACAACAAATATATGAAGAACTATAATCCTGATGAAGCATCAAAGTATCTACTCTACTTGGATGTAAATAATCTTTATGGCTGGGCCATGTCAGAATTTCTCCCCTACGGCGGGTTTGGGTGGGTAGAAGACTTTAATAACTTTGATGTCAATTCCATATCTGATGAATCAAATGAAGGATATATTTTGGAGGTAGATTTACAGTATCCCGAAAACTTGCACGATAAACATAAAGATTTTCCTCTTTGTGCAGAACATCGAATTCCACCAGGTTCGAATTTTTCCAAATTGATGACTACATTGTATAATAAGGAACATTACATTATTCATTATAGGAATTTGAAACAGGCGCTGGAAAACGGTTTGATACTTACGAAAATCCATCGTATTCTCAAATTCAAGCAGTCAGCTTGGTTGAAGCCCTATATTGAGCTCAACACAATGTTACGAGCTCAGGCAACTACAGCATTTGCCAAAGATTTTTATAAGCTCTTTATCAATGCCATATTTGGGAAAACGATGGAGAATGTTCGTAAACATCGAGTAGTCAAACTTGTGTCAAAGTGGGAGGGGCGTTATGGAGCAAAAAATCTTATTGCATCACCAAATTTCCAGCGACGATGATTCCGAAGGAGATGACCTAATGGCTATAGAATTGTCAAAAATTAATATTGTTTTTAACAAACCCCTGTATATTGGTATGGCAATTCTGGATATATCCAAGACTTGCGTATACAACTTTCACTACGATTACATGCTGAACAAATTCGACAATAGTGTATGCAAACTCCTCTACACTGACACCGACAGCCTTATTTATGAAACAAAATGTGATGATGTTTACGAAGAAGTTTTGAAAGCAGATATCCAAAAATTCGATACGAGTGATTATCCCTCAGATAATCGTTTCGGTATTCCTCAAGTAAATAAAAAGGTGCCAGGCTTGATGAAAGATGAAGCCAATTCTGCGATAATGACTAACTTTATTGGACTTCGTTCCAAGATGTATACGTTCTTGGTTGAAGGGGGAAAATGCGTTAAAAAATCAAAGGGCGTTCGAAATAATGTTGTTAAGAATACCATCACTTTTCAAGATCACGTTGATTGTCTCTTTGATAATGCCCCCAATGTTGTCACACAACGATGCATACGCTCATTTGCTCACAACGTATATAGTATTGAGCAGACAAAAATTGCACTGTCACCTTTCGACGATAAACGATATCTGCTACAAAATAGTCACGACACCTTGCCCTGGGGACATTTTCGAATAATGGAGTAGTAGTAATACAATATGGAAATCTTTATACTTTGTCAGCCAATTATTGTATTAGCTTCAATTATAACTCTCTCTATACAATATTACTCAATTTTTGTTTATAATACTGAATAAAAATGATGTGAAAAAATTCGTTTGTTTTATTCATGTATGGTATAATAGGTGTGATGAAAAAACATATTATTTTCAAAGTCTTTTATTCAAATCAGATATTATTCGATCTTTACAATAATAAAGATATTCTAAAAGTGCATTACTTGACATACTACTAGCAGCATTACAAAATCCATATATAATTTATTCCACACTCAATACAGTTTGTTTGTTTCTAATCCAATCTGCTGCAGTATCTAAAAGATTACTATAGTATACACAAAAGTCCAATTCATTCATCATATTAACTCGATGTGATAAAAGTTGCACTTCAACACTCAGAATATCGACGACATCTTCTTCCATCAAATCAAATTGCACACGATGTTTGGCCACTGTTAGCACCTTGATGCCATCCCAAACAGCTCGGGTTACGGTGGCATAGTCCCCGCAGGCGCTCACCACAGGATCGTATTCGTCGATGAAGCCAGGCAGAGGTTGGTAGAAAAAATCTTGTTGAAGATCTCGCAGCAATTCAATGAAGGTTGCCCATTCGTAAGTAGCGAACGAAATCTTTGTTGGATAATAGGGTTTCTTCAGAACGATGGCAGGGCTGAATTGTCTAGCTGGACTCAACCCACACTGAATCTCGTAGGTGGAAAGCGGGAACGAAGTATTGAGCAGGTAATGTGTTTCAGCTTGCGCAGCCTTCTCAAACACTTCCAAACATCTATCGACTTCAGCAAAGTAGTCTGGCGGTGATGAAGAACTATCATCTTCAAAATGCATTTCGCAGGATGAATGATAACCAGAGTCTTCACTCATAATAATTGTAAACTGATGCGAATGCTGTGCTGCTCAGAGCTTTTTATATTCCCACTCTATATCCGGCTGGATGATAAGCTAATTCCAATGCGGTGTGTGTGTGCGAAAGGCCCCCCCGATTTGCTTGATTTGTGCTAGTTTTGCATTATAATCTATTATCAGCATCAATCCAACTGTTGTGTGTCTTATCGAGCCCCAACCATTTAACAAACACCTTCTTGCCCTTTCGTCGTAAAATTTTCTCTACCAAGTAAACATCAGGATTTGAAGTTTTTTGAAGTTCCTCCGAATAAAAGGCTCCTTTGATTGGCGCTCCAAGAGATAGGTGGTAGGATTCGTTATGCGAACTTGCGCAATCTTGAATAATTCCGTAGTCCAATTGGGAGTATAATTTTTGGCAAAGACATGTTTGGCCTTACTGATTCGCACCAAATCACCAATTTTAAATTTTCGAAATCCTGCTATTTTGATGTGATTGTATGTAGATTTGAGAATTTCTTGTTCATTGGCTTTAGTAACGTCACACGGTTTAAATTTTGTAGTACTATGTTTTTGATTGTTATAATTTTTGGTAATCTCAGGTAAAACGTCAATCCAGCGATATGATCCACTCAAGCTGAAAAATTTGTAGAGTTTCTCCTTCAGAGTGCGAATAACACGTTCAGCCATTGCTGCCTTCTTCACCGAATACGTATTGTAATGATTGATTGAAAACTTTTTCATTAGACTTTGGAACTTTTCATTGAAGAATTCGGTGCCTTGATCAGTTTGTAAATTTTTCGGACAACGTTTCGTGAGCGTCAGAATATCGGTGAATGCTCGAGTAATGTCGATGCCAGTCTTGGATTTCAGTGGTCGAGTCCATAGGAATTTGGAAAAACAATCAATCACGACCATTATCAGTTTGGAATTCTTATTTATCGATGCATATGGGCGCATCTCAGCTAGATCCATTTGCCATAAATCATCTAATCCTTTAATGATGGTGCGACGACGAGGAAATTTTTTTCTCACAGGTTTATGCAGCTCATTGACGAGTTGAACTTTTTCTTTGGAGTATGAAGACGACGACATGTTTTTTATTACTCACTATAGCACAGAGTGATTTGAAAAATGGAAGTATAACGGTTATATGGGTTTTGACGAAGACGACGACGACAACGGCTGTACAACAGTATATACATTTTTAGCCAACTCAGTTTTGAGTTTGTAAATATCGGCGGCATGTTGTAGCTCCTCATCCTTGCTTTTTTGTTGTTCAATCTTTAAAATATCAATGCTTTTTTCGAGCGACTCTATCAAATCTTTGATGACCTTTGAATCTGAATTGATTTTCTTCTCTAGTCTAGGAATCAAATCATTGTCCAATCGGTTTGATTGCTGAACGATTTTTTGCACCATGATCGACAGTTGTACCAAGTTCCCATTGAGTGTCATATGTTTGTTTGTCAAATCATTATTCAAGTTTCCAAGTTTTGCAATAGCCTTTGAATCTGAATCGATTTTCTTCTCTAGTCTAGGCACCAAATCATTGGCTAATCGGTTTGATTCCTGTACGGTTTTGTGCATCATGTCCGACAGCAGTACCAAGTTTCCTTCGAGTGTCATATGTTTGTTTGTTAAATCATTGATCGAATTTCCAAGATTTGCTATTATGTTTTTAAAGTCATCAATAGTTTTTTGAATTTTTTTCCCATAATTATCGAATGCAATCTTGAAATCCACTCGTATTTGTGAAAGACCGAGTTCAACGTATTCCCTGTTTGCTGCATCTGCAGCATCAGTTGGTGCTTTCAAATTACACAATTTCAAATGCCCAATGTCAATGTCTCCGGAGGGAGTATAGGAAAATCCTGATCTTACTATCGTTGTTGAATGACCACCACCGCCCCTGCCACAACCGAACTTGTCGAGACTCATTATGAAAATGATATCCTAATGCATGTACACATATTTGTATACTCGGCGTAAGAAAAAAAACGCGACGCACGTTTCACGCACGCTTCACGCACGTTTAACGCACGTTTGACGCACGTTTGACGCACGTTTGACGCACGTTTGACGCACGTTTGACGCACGTTTAACGCTCGCTTCACGCCTCAGATATTATGCCAGCCTCCTTTAGTTCATTTATGATGGCCACAATTTCATTGTCGTTTGATGTATTTCCAGCCTGCTGTGAGGCGATGAGTAATTTCAAGCGGTCAACCAACTCATTTGGATCATCCCAGTACATGTATTCGATTGGGGTGGTGTTATAGGTCATCATGTTCAAACCGCGACCACCGGTCGTCATTGATCTAAACATTGGTCGAATAATTTCCTTGTATTTATATTTACTCGAACCCTTCATGTTTCCAAGAGCATTCTGATGCGCCTTGGAGAGCGTGAGTAATTTCTTGTATTGAGCTTGGTCATCTTCAGCATAGGCCGGATCATTGTAGAATAGCAATTGATAGAGTCTTGGAGTGCCGCGAAAGCGATATCCCCCAGCAAGTATATCTCCAGTCCTTTGATGGAAATTCAGTTCACTCTTGTTTAGGAACCATTTCGATGTTTTTGGATCGTACACGGGACCATAAACTTTATCGGTATTCTCATCACCTGTCCAGTATTGTGTTAGATATTTTTGTGCCATCGGAGGATATTGATCAATGTAATCATTCAAGGCAGCCGATGAAATATTTTGAGGGTCAGTGAAAACTTCATCATCCTCATCAGAATCATCATCTTTGTCAGCAGCAGCAGCAGCAGCAGAATCAGTTTCAGCTACGTCCACGAGAGGTAAGAAATTGGTTTCATCCAAATCAGGTTTTTCCTTCTTTGTTTCTTGTTCATCAACATCCTTTTTAATTTTCTTTCTTGGTAGAAATGATCCATCAAGTTTTTCTCGAATTCCTTTGGACGTAGTGGCAATATCTTTGAGAGGCGTTGTCAGAGGTTGAAATATTTTCTGAAGTGCAGCATCATCTTCAGACTTGCCCATCTTCAAAGCCAAATACTTTCTCCTAATCGATTTCGACAATTCACCAATTTTTTTCTTGCGTAATGCATCATCAACACTACCATGTTTATCGGTTGTCGTCATGATGATTAATGGTGATGTATGAATAATTATCAAACCTTTATATATTTATCGAAGCCACTTCTATATCTACCAGCATTAATGTCGAATGTTTTTGCAATTACTAGTGTTCCAAATTGACTACTGCCATTCCAACATTCTGAACAAAGCGCTTTAAATTGATCGAATGACATATCTGGTGAGACATGCTCATCGAAAACATGCTTCAAGTTCATTTCATCCTGCCGAAATAACACCACTGTTTGGGAATTTTTGAGTATGTTTGACACAGGTAAGCAACGTCAATGTCCTTGTGCCTGCACATTGAAAAATATTCACGAATTTTTTGCTGCTTGTCACATGATACATCATCAAAGATGAATATCGAGTTGTTTTTCGCTTTCGATGGGTCGATGACGTCATCATTCTCTTTGAATGGAAAATACCCGACTCCTTTCACTGAATCCAGCACTTGTTGCAACAGCTGATACTTTGGTTGGTACAGCGACTTTGAATACACGTAAACATTTTTAAATTTCGCGCCATTCGGACTGAAAAGCAAGGACAGCATTGCATTGGTCTTTCCACATCCACTGGGTCCACAGAAGATGGCTCTGAAGGAATGCGGAAGCAGTTTCCCATGTTTACCACTACTACTTATCGATTCACAATTAGCTACCACATCCAAGTTCTCGATAGGTAGCGTCCGTTTCTGTTGAACGACCTCCATAATGTGACCGTATGCATTGAGGTACGCTGCTATAAATATAGGTGACGCTCTTCATACTCATCATTCTACATGTTGCTCTACCACGGTGAGGGTGTATTGAATTCTGTAATCAATAAGCTCCCCATCGAATTACACATACCAGGCTATAGATTTTGTGGACCAGGTACAAAGCTAGAAAAGAGGAGACACAGGCATTAATCCATTGGACGACGCCTGTCGACAACACGACATTGCATATTCACAAAATCAATCTTTGGAGGAGCGTCACAAAGCCGATTGGGTACTCGAGAATAGAGCGTGGGAAAGAGTCAAAGCAAAATATGCAAAATTCAAAGAAAAAGCTGCAGCTTGGCTAGTTACTAACGGGATGAAAGCTAAACGCAAGCTTGGCATGGGTCTGCTGCAGCGGCCAACATTTGCCAATGTTATAAAGTTTATAAAAAATGTTCTTTCAAAATCCAATAGTAGTAGTAGTAGTAGTAGTGATAACCATAAAGGCAGTGGTTTGAAAAAATCTGCATTGGCTGCACTTAGAGCAGCTAGAATTGCCATCAAGAGAGCTGGAGGCAAGAAAAAGATTCGAGTACCAAGAATCATACCGTTCGATTCGGAAAAGAAAAGTGGTGGTATCTTTCCGCTGATTCCGATCTTTGCTGCTTTGGGAGCTCTAGGATCCTTGGCTGGTGGAGCTGGTGCAGTCGCAAAGACTGTTATTGATGCTAAAAATGCCACAAAGGAACTGGAAGAAGATCGACGTCATAATAAAGCGATGGAGGCTATCGGTTCGGGCTTGTATCTGCGCAAGACACCACGAGGATTCGGACTATTTTTAAAGAAACAGCAAAAAAACTACTAGCTAAGCTACCCAATAAATCCATGTACGATTCAGAAATAATAAAGTATGCCAAACAACTGAAAATACCACATTTTCGAGGTGTTTTTATGCGAGACACTCTACCACCTGCCGGCCCATGGCGTCATCGCGACGAGTGTGCAATCATAAATTTGGATATTTCAAATCATTCTGGTACACATTGGGTAGCTTACAAGAAATATGATAATGTTTTGGAATATTTCGATAGTTATGGAATGTTGAAATCACCAAAAGAATTGGCCCGATACTTTGGTGAAAATGTGAAAATCCTCTATAATAATGATCAATATCAGAATTATAAACAAAGTAATTGTGGACGTCTCTGCTTGGAATTTCTCTATAAAAACAAATAACATGTCACATGCGCATCAGTCATGTCTTTGATATTGACGCTGAAGAGTCGCACTTCTACGCTCTCCATAGACTTTCTCACGCCACTACAGCTCGATCTGGAGTCAGACTACGGTCTAGCATTGTTGGGATTCCACTGCTACAATAGCATTCCAAATATAGAAAGAGGTGCTTCCAAAGTTTATCTGCAGGACGCAGCATCTAAAACCACAAAAATTATAGAAATTCCTGAAGGATCATACGACATTATCGACATTGAGAAATTCATTCGAAAAGAATTGAATATTTCGAGCGCAAAAAACGTCGATGATATATTCTCGTTGAAACCCAATAACAATACATTAAAGTGTGAGATCTCGAGCAATAAGTTCAACATTGATTTTACACCCAAGGATAGTATTGCTAAAGTATTGGGATTCTCAAACTCTGTGCTGGAAGCACAAAAAGTTCACTGTTCTGATTTGCCTGTTAACATAGCCAAAGTCCGAACCATTCACATTGACAGTAACGTCACTGCTGGAGCTCTTTACAACGACAGACCTTCACATACGATATACGAATTTGCCATTTCAGTCGATCCCGGGTACGCAATAGACGAAACTCCAAGAAATCTTATCTATCTACCCATAGTTAGTAGACGAGAACTGCCAAATATTACACTGCAAATACTAGATCAAGACTTGAGGCAGGTGAATTTTAGAGGTGAAGAGATCATTATCAGATTGGAATTGAAGAAACTTCAGCGATGGGACTAGTGTTTGATAACTCTGTCTATAAATCTGAAGAGTATCCTGCTTCCACATCAGTCTCAAGAACGTCCTTGAGCAAGACAGACGTGGTGCACCGTCATCGTTCGAGGAAACAATTGACATTATCCAATATCCTTTTTCTCAAATCAATCGGTTACAATGTCCATGACGGCTCCAGTATTCGACGTCTTTCGCAAACCAAGGTTCGATGAATCCATCACCAAAGTGGAGTGGCGTACCTATCATCCGTACGTCAAGTCGTTTGAGAACAATGATGTCATAGACATTACTATCAATCAAGCAGATGTGTGGCTCGCCATGTTTGAAGGTGTTCTCGTCATCAAGGCTAAATTAGATGTAACTGGAGGTGGTACGGGCACTTTAACTCACAATGCTGGTGCATATCTCTTTGATTCTTGTACCTATGAGTTGTGCAATAAGGAACTGGATGCTGCCAGATATCCGGGAATAACGAGCACAGCTAGAGGATATTTGTGCTATGCCCCCGAAGATTCGCGTCATCTAGCTATAGCAGGATGGAACTATCCAAATGCTCCCATTCTCAATGCAGACAAAACGTTCACCATGAACATTCCACTGAAACACTTGTTCTCCATATTCAATGACCATCAGGTGGCGACACTGGGAAAGCAGTCGATTCGTTTGGTTCGATCACGCAGTGATGCCAACAGCGTGAAAGTTGAAGAAAAGGCGGTTACTGGCGGCAATAATGTACCTGCAAGTGGTCTGACAAAGAGCACTGCTAAAATCACAATCGAAAGCATAACCTTGAAAGTGCCACACCTCACTCCGAATGATGATATAAAATTCCAGCTGTTGAAGCGTGTGCGAGCAGATGAACCTATGATGATAGCGTTTCGCAAATGGGAATTGCACGAACTGCCTGCACTAACCCAAAACTCCACCACCGAAATTTGGTCTGTCAAAACTTGTACGGCAATGGAGAGCCCCAGATATGTTGTTGTCTTTTACCAAACCAAAAAGATTGATGATATCATGAGGATGTTACATTGTTCGATCATGCCAACATCAAATCCATACGTTTGGCTCTGAATGGTGACTACTATCCGCAAGAACGAACACTTCTAGACTTTTCCACTGGTCAATACTCTGACGTCTACTACAATTATTCGGAATTCAACAAGAGCTATCACAATTGTCTTTTGAAGCGTTCTCTAATGACCTTTACCGAATTCAAAACTCGATCAATGTTTGTCATTGATTGTTCGAGAAGAAGTCTCGGTCCGAAGGCTTCGACAGTCGACATCAAGTTGGATATTGAAGCAACCATGGGCTTTCCCGCAAACACCAAGGCATATTGCATCATTATTCACGACCAAATCATGGAACACCTCCCACTCAGCGAAATTGTTCGAAATATCGATTGATGCGTGAAGGGATGTTCATTCAGTTCATTCCAAGACGTCATGGAGATCGCACTGGTTGACATTCAAGGCTTCGTCGTTGCTGGAGAATTCATCCCGAAGGAGATGTCAACTCGCATTGGCATGAAAATTAGTAATTTTCTATTCAAGCCATCCACAGAGTACGCTAATTTGAGCAAAGAAGATAAAAAGATGGTGAACTATGTTGAACGCTACGTTCATGGTTTGAAATACTCTAGTGGCTATGTGGATCTTGATGAGATGAACCAAATTCTACAAGATAATCTACATCAAGCAAATCTCATCTACGTAAGAGGTCATCAAAAGATACAGTTCTTGAAGCAAAAGTTGGAGGAATTGGAGATATGCTGTGATATCGTCAATTTGGAGGACTTTGATGCGTCGTGGTGGCAAACTGTCACATTTCAACCTACGACTCCAGCATGCATGAATCATCTTTATGGAAGAGGAGGAGAAAAGTTCCAGTGCAGTCTTCAAAATATTCATACTCTATACAATTGGTTTTGTACTATTTTACCTAAATAAAAAATATTGTTCTAGAACACATAGACTTTAATTTATTTCCAGAAACGATGTACAATAATGAGTAATATTAGCATAGCTACAAATGCTAAATTGATGTATAATAAAGTATCCAAGCTTGTGAAGAATTTTTCGTAATCCACTTGTGGCGGTGGTGGTGGTGGTGGCGATGTTGACATAGGTGATGGAATAAGCTGCTGCCAATCTCCCAATTCCCCAAAGGTTCTATCGTCGAAAATCAACCGAATTTTGAATTTTGTTTGATTTCCCCCCGGCGGCAGCACTTCTATCGAGAACACTTCCATTTGACCACCATTGATGAATACTTTCTTCATAGCAGTCCACTGACATGTTGTATCATTATTGAAGCAAATTCCTGCTTCGCTAACTTTGTTGGGTACATTCATGTACAAGATGTTTTCCATCATTGAAAATAGCAATATAAATGATGATTTCAAGATTGCCATGATGTTTTCTTCGATATCGTTTCCAATAAAGTAATTTTCGAAAAATTTCTAATCACCTGCTGTTTATCTTCGTAGTGTTGAATTATGTAGTTGAGTTCTCTTATTTTCTTCTAGAATTTCTGCAGCTGTCGTTTATACTCTTCCAAAGACATCTGGCAACTGTTACAAAACACCCAACTGCGTCATTCTTACGTCTAGAATTACATGCGCATGCGCAATAACAAAAGTTTTCGCACACTTTGCATGCCATTCCGTCAACTACATCATCGAGATCTGATATGGAAAAACACTTTTTTCTGCAGCAATAGCGTTTTGATGTTTCAGAGCAACGATATTCCAAATTGTATGTGTTCCTCATCATGCTTCGACTTGAATGGGTACATCGCCAGACGATTCATGAGAATATAAAGTCTTATAAAAAACTCTGCCAGGTGTGGGATTCGAACCCACGCTCCTTCTCGGGAACCAGGGCTTAAAGCTGGCGCCTTAGACCGCTCGGCCAACCTGACTCTCTATAATTTACAAATAGAAAAAAGTCAAGTGGAAACACGAAAAACCCCGTCGTCTTAGAACCCCCCCGGCTTCCCACGCAGCCCCCTAATATATCCATATCTGAAATGGCATATTTTCGGCAACTATGTATACGCGACGGTTACTCGGAATATTTCAAACGTCCAGCAACAATGTACCAAGCGAACGCACCACTTAGATATCACTGAAACGGATCTAGCTCGATTACGTCATGCAGCGCGCGCGGTCTCTCGTCGCTATCCATATATGAAATGACATATTTTTGGCAGCTATGTATACGCGACGGTTACTCGGAATATTTCAAACGTCCGGCAACAATGTAACAAGCGAACGCACCACTTAGATATCACTGAAACGGATCTAGCCCGATTACGTCACACAGCGCGAGCGCGCGGTCTCTCGTCGCCTCGATTTCCACCGTTAATTATACTATGTAGTGGTCGTGACGATGATGTTACGTATCGGATTCATATTCCGATGGTCTTGGGTTCAAATCCCGTCGTCGTCGTCGTCGAAGGTTTTTTTAATTGTTGGATGAATCAGCGGTGACTTGGAGCACTTCCCAATTGACAAGATGTCGATTGGGAAGTGTTCCATGTCATATGTCAAATTGTTACATGGGCATATTCGATATGGCTCCACCATTACCTCGAGGCCTGTAACAATGACACAAGCGCCACCTCTACATCGAGGACTGCAGAACGACACTAGCGCCACCTCTACATCGAGGCCTGTAACAATGACACAAGCGCCACTAGCGCCACCGACATATGACATATGACAGGTTCTCCAATTGACATATGTCAAAGCGGCAACCTTGTGACGTCAGACTACGTCATCATGAATGAAGCAGTTATCAGCGACATGTAACGCAGCGACACCAGCGCCACCATGGCGCCATCTGGTGACGAAAATTGGAAGTTCTAGCTGGTGCCCGCTTTGTTTCACTACTTATATTGTTGTTATAAATGAGTCTGTAATAGGTGTTAGTGTTCGTTGAGATAAATCAGTCATCAGTTTAGAATTCGGTCGTCGTTCATTCTACCCACGAAGATCGTAACATTTGGTGTCAGAAGTGGGATTTTTGAGCAGTGAAAAAATAAAGAGACTCAGTGAATTGAAGGTAGCGGACTTGAAACGTGAGCTGGAAGAGAGAGATCTCGAAACAACAGGGACGAAAGTGGTACTCCAGCTTCGTCTCAAAGAGTACCTGATCGACGTCGGCGAAGATCCCGAGATATTAGTTTTCGAGGAACCGGAAGACAAGATCACGGCTCAGCAGGACAATATCGTTGCCCAGTTTTCTGCTCAGCATGAGGAAGTACTGTCGCAGATTTCTGCCCAACAGGAGGAGGTTCCGTCACAGATAGCGGCTCAGCGTGAAGAAATAACGGCTCAGCGAGAAGAGATAGCGGCTCAGTGAGAAGAGATAGCGGCTCAGCAGGACAATATCGTTACCCAGATTTCTGCTCAACAAGAAGAGGCTTCGGCGCAGATGGCTGCCCAGCGTGAAGAGATTGCGGCGCAGATTACTGCTCAGCAGGACAAGATTGTTACCCAGATTTCTGCTCAGCGCGAAGAAGTTGTAGCACTGATTTCTGCTCAACGTGAGGTTTCGGCGCAAATTCTATAGCAACAAGAGAAGATGGCGACTCAGCAAGACCATATCGTGACAAAGATTGCTGACCAGGAAGCAATAACGAAGCAGTTGCAGGACCAGATGGAGAAAATGAAGATACAACTGGGAAATTGGGACCATACACTGAAGGAGCCTGAGAACAGTGAACGATTCCTTACGAACATATACCTAGACACAGTAACCCCTGCAAATCGAGTGAAGCCGCCTACGTTTGACGGAAAGACATCTTGGCAGCTGCCAAAGCAAATGGATGGACATCAAAGGACAAGGCGGTGGCTCTAACGGTTGCTCTACGAGGTGATGCTTGAACATCTTGCAAGCCATTCCGAAGAGTTAAGTCAACAGCTACGAACATCTCATCAAATGTCTTGACATGCGATATGGTCACGAACATCTGCAGCAGGTATTCCAATCACAGATGAAGAACCGTCGACAGAAAGCCAACGAAAGCCTGCAGGAATTCGAAGCAGACGTAGACAGGTTGGTTCATTGTGCATACCCATCAGCTCCGGAGTCCCTCTTGGAATGTCTTGCAATAAAAACATTCGTGAACGGGTTGAGATATGTGGAAATGCAGAGAACGATGCGTCTGATTCGACCCAAGAAACTCACGATTGCACTGGCAGCTGCGTTGGAATTTGAGGCTGCAACAGAAGCCTCACGTGGATCTGCAGAAGTTCGCGCCGTCTATAATGAAGATAATAAAACTTCGAACGAGGATTCTCGTGAGGGCTTACTCGATACCATAAGGAGCGAGATAAAGAGTATCTAAGATAAAACAAAGAGACAAGTTCGATGCTGGAATTGTAGGGAGCTGAGATACCTCCAAAGAGCTCGTAACCGAGCCAAGAGGATTGCTGAGGAAGGATCATCTTCCTCACACCCACAGGAAACCCCCGTCACAATCGTGGCGTCTCTACATCGTTACAATGGCAGCATCTACGTAGACGGCTAGATCGACGGAAAGAAGTGCGCACTGTTGGTGGATACTGGTGCAACAAAGACAATCCTGCGACATGGACTCCCAACATCTTCAAAGAAGCGACTTGTGAGTTCAAGATGGCGTTCACGAACGGCGACGGGCGAAGCTGCTACCGTTCATGGTGAAATTGATGGGGAAATCACAATTGGGAACCTTAAATTTCAACATCGAGCTATTATGGCTGATATCGAGGAAGATGTTATTCTGGGGATGGACTTCATGGGCGCATCAAAAAATGGAAAGAACTGACATCGTAAAACATGTAATCGACACAGAAAATGCCAGACCGATTCGTCAACCAGCTCGAAGGTTACCGCAGGCAAAAAAGGAAGTTGCTGAATGGATTATCGAGGAAATGGCACGAGAAGGAGTGATCGAGCCATCTAACAGTCCATGGGCTTCACCAGTAGTTTTGGTGAAGAAGAAAGATGAGAGTACCCGATTCTGCGTAGACTATCGCCGACTGAATGATATGACAAAGGGAGACAGCTATCCATTGCCACGTATAGACGACACACTGGATACATTGGCTGAATCAAGGCTATTTTCAATACTAGACCTCAAGAGCGGATATTGGCAGATGGAGATGGATCAAACAGACAAGGAGAATACAGCATTCACCATTGACACTGGCTTATGGCAATTCAAAGTGATGCCTTTCGAGCTCTGCAATGCACCTGCCACGTTCGAGCGAATCATGGAAAATGTGTTGAGAGGACTGTCCTGGAAAACATGTCTTGTATATTTGGATGACATCATTGTAGTTGGTAAAAATTTCGAAGATCATCTGGCAAATTTAGAAGAAGTCTTCCGAAGACTACGGACTGCAAACTTGACTCTCAACCTGAAGAAATGTCATCTACTGCAAAAACAAGTTAAGCAATGGCCAGTACCAGAAGATAAACATCAGCTCAGAAGTTTCCTTGGACTTTGCACCTATTATCGACGTTACGTCCGGATGTTTTCGGATATCGCGAAGCCACTAACTCGCCTCACCGAAGAGAAACAACCATTCTGTTGGGACAAAGAATGTCAGGCCGCCTTTGACGCACTGAAAGAACATTTAACCACTACACCGATCCTGGGTTATCCACTTCCAGAAAGTCAGTTTATTCTTGACACAGATGCCAGCAACATCGGCATTGGAGGGGTCCTTTCACAGCATCAGGATAGGCAAGAGCGAGTCATCGGATACTTCAGTGAAGTTTTATCCAAGCCAGAACGAAACTACTGCATCACCAGGCGGGAACTCCTAGCTGTAGTCAAATCAGTGAAGCACTTCTATAAGTATCTTTACGGCAGGAAATTTCTGATCAGAACAGATCACGCAGCTCCTACAATTCAAGAATCCCGAGCGCCAGGTAGCTCGTTGGATTGAGAGGCTACAAGAGTATGATTTCGTGATAAAACATCGATCTGGGACAAGTCATAAGAATGTAGATGCATTGTCCAGACGACCCTGTCCTCCTGAGTGTCCACATTGTAGCCGTCTGGAGATTAAGGAAGCATCTATTAACAGAATTACTATTGTCAGTGATGATTGGTTGCCAGCAGCAATTCGACAAGAACAAGAAAAGGATCAAGAGCTTCGAAAACTGCGGGAATGAAAGGAAGCAGATCGTCGCCCCACTTGGCAATAAGTGGACCCATCATCACAAACCTTTAAGGCTCAGTCAGTGGGACTCTCTGCTACTGAAAGGGGGCCTGCTGAAGAGAAAACTTGAAAACGATAACGGGTCAGATCATCGAATGCAGCTAGTGGTCCCTAGGAGCTGAGTTTCGGAGGTACTGCGCTACTTACACGACGGGACTTCAGGAGGACATCTGGGAGTGAACAAGACTCTACAGAGGGTTCGTGAGCGGTTCTACTGGGTGAACTACAGCGATGATGTCAGAGAATGGTGCCGTTAATGCACCGTCTGTTTCGCAAGTAATGGGCCGCATCGAAAACCAAGGGCGCCTATGAGGCAGTACAACGTGGGTAGCCCGTTCGAGAGAATTGCCATAGACATTGCTGGGCCATTTACCATAATCGATGATGGCAATCGATATATTCTGGTTTGCATGGACTACTTCACAAAATGGGTGGAGGCGTATGCGATTCCTAATCAAGAGGCTGTTACCGTCGCTGGTGTACTAATGAAAGAACTCATTAGTCGTTTTGGGGTTCCAATGGAACTTCACTCTGACCAAGGCCGAAACTTCGAGAATGATGTATTTCGGACAATCAGCGAGAGGCTAGGAATCAGGAAGACCAGAAATACACCACTACATCCTCAATCAGACGGAATGGTGGAGCGCATGAACCGGACTGTAGGAAAGTACCTCTGCAAAGTCGTGGATCAACATCAACGGGACTGGGACCAACATTTGCCCTCCTCCATGATGGCCTACCGATCAGCAGTGCAAGAATCTACAGGACATACTTGGATACAGACCCGGCGAAGACATGGCAGGTGAAGATTACATAGCGAACCTGAGGAAGATGAACGATATACACGAATTGGTTCGTTCTTATCTTCGGATCTCCAGCGAACGAATGAAGGAACGCTATGATATCAGAGCTAATGGCAATTGCTATGCAGAAAAACAAGGACTATTTCCAAAGTTGCAGAAATATTGGGAAGGACCCTACCGCGTTAAGAAGAAGATTAATGACGTTACCTACCGCATCAGCAAAGTTCCCAATGGCAAACCAAAAGTCGTTCACTTCAACAGACTCGCACCATTCAAGAAAACGCTGGATCAACAAGTGCTGCAAGTAGAACTGCAAGACGAAGAGGAACCACTTTCGAAGACTTCATAGAAGTATAGGGCGGTTCATCGAAGGCGAGATTTGAAGTCACTAAAGAAGAGCAGCGCGACCTCTTTACCGTCCCTGTAGCACTAGCCCACTGCATAGCCCAGGACCTTCAGATGTTCCGAGGAATAGCCAACGAGTTCCGGACAAGATTCGGCAAGCTAAAAGAGCTTTAACAACAAAGCCCTGAAAGTTGAAGGTATCAGTCCTGAAGGAAACATATCGCTCTTTTATCAGACAACCAAGGAGAGGCACTTCCAAAAAACAATCTACAAGAACCTCTGGGATGCATTGGTCGACCTGCGAAGTGCAGTATTAGAAGAAGGAATACAGAAAGTAGCTGTTCCAAAGCTGACTTGCGGTTTGGATGGTCTGAACTGGAGGATTGTCCGAAACATGCTGGAGGTTGTATTCAGATTCACCAAAGTTGAAATTCTGGTATGTTGTTAGAATCTCAAGGCGAACTGCCGAAATTGACCTTATTGCTCCTATAGTCACCATAACCAGAGTAATGCATTCCAGGAGGAATGCCTTTTAAGGAGGGGGCAATGTAATGTAATTGAGCAAAGTCATGAAGAAGTATCGCCGATATCCAAATATCCTTATGTATTGGACTTTTCAGATAGCTCTCGATTGTTCGTGAAATATCTAGAACAGAAAAGGATGGAATATCCTGGAAGCTATCAGATGGAGAAAGATGACAGGAAAGTGACAGTTCGAGAAGGTTCTAGAACAACTCAATCACGATATATATATACAGGGCCAGATAATGGCAGAAGTCAGTCAAATACGAAGTTGCGTTACATGAACATCGTTCATAACCTACAAAATAAATAGCTGTTATAAATTAGTCTGTAATAAGTGTTGGTGTTTCTTCAAATAAATCAGTTATCAGTTCAGAACTCGGTCGTCGTTCATTCTACCCACGAAGATCGTAACAGTATCTATTCAGTGCTCAGATCGAACATTACAGTATGTAGTATGAAGTACTACACTGAGGATGATTCAGTTGTATGTAGTCGTGGTGAATTCAACCACGATGCTGCGTTTATCGATATTTTTTATCCGAAATATTTACTATTACGATACCTAGCAATAATTATCTAGGGATTCATCAACGTATTCATGGAGTACATGTCACTGCGATGGAAGTTTGTCCATATACTGAACGTTTTTCGTAGTAAGATTCTTGACGATTCTAGTGAATCCTACCGTTCTTTTCTTTGCGTGCAGCGATGAAGAATTATGGGAACGACTGAGCAAACTGAGAGAAGAAACTAAAGAAGACGAATGGGTAGCAATATACTATATAGAACAAAGCAGTACCGAAAGACTCAGAAAAATGGTAGAGGCGATATTTCATACCACGACACACAAGTAGTGATATATAAAAACAGAAAAAAATACAACGCAAACCAGCAGAGAATTCGAGAGAAACCCCCGGCTCTGATAATAGAACAAATAGACAACAATTTCAAAAAAACCGTTAGAGAGATCAAACAAAAACTCAAGGATAACGATCGAGGCAACACAAATGATAAAAACGATCAGAAAGACAGAAGATGAAAAAGTTCTCATCACGATGAAGAACATCGAAACGGAAATACAGAAAATCAAAAAAGCAATCGAGGAAGCGGCAGGGCACATGAGGGTTAAGGAAACAGGCAGGGGCCTAGAGACCATACATATAAGATACTGGACGTGACAGCTACCGAAGAAGAGGTGATGGAGAGCTTCAAAAAATACTAGGAGAACCATACACAGAACCATACTGAGCGAACTCAGGCCTAATGCACGAAATACGCAAGCCGTAACCATAACCCTGGAGAGAAGGAAAGCGGATGAGCTTCTGAAGCTGTCGTACATACGTATAGGTCTCTCAAGAGCCAACATGGAAAGGAAAATGAATTTACCCTTTTGCAACAGATGCTGGGCGTATGAACATAGAGAAGAGGACTGCGGAGGCCCGGATAGAAAAAATACCTGCTATAAATGCTGAAAACAAGGCCACATAGCCAAAAAATGTAAAGAAACGGAAATGTCCTGCCCAGTATGTCAAGAGAAGGGCCACAGATCAGGATCAGCAAAACGCGAGGCAAAACGAGACAAACAAGATGCAACACAAGAAGAAAAGATAGAAAGTGGGGACAACAAGAACATAGAATCCCCGACAAAAATACCACCACGAACATTCCACAACTATATTTCATTCTACCCTACTTTTGACTCCAGACAAGGAGAGTGAATATGGACAGTAGGCCACACAAGAACCTGAATACCATACGAATCAACTTGGTCAAGGGTGAGGGTTGCCCACGACTTATTACACGCCACGGCCATCGAACACAAGGTAGACGTTATAATTGCAGCAGAACCAAACCGGAAAATTGCCATAATAGTAAAAAACATAATACCCATCAATGATATCCACAGGGGTGACGGGCTCATCTCAGCTGTTATATCTCACCGAACTGCAAACCACAAGAATATTCTGAATATCTGAACGCACTTAGAGACAATATAGCACTGCACGAAGGGAAAATGATCATAGCTAGAGATTTCAACGCGAGTTCTATTGCCTAGGGGTCCAATAGAACAGATCGTAGAGGACAACAACTGATGTTATATGGATTTAAATTTATTCATTTTAATATATTTCTAAATTTCGATAGATCATTTCGCGAAGATTCTCAGTATTCATAGTTTATATTATATTTCCAGTGAACAGAATAGTCGATTTTGGATACCAGCGTTTTTAAAGGAAATCAAGCATCTGATTTCAATTAGTAATGGTTTTCAATTGAGTTCAATATTTTCTGATGTCGCTGGACCTAGGTTCGAACTAACTCGCGCCGACATACTTTGCTGACGAGGTATTTTTACAATCGAGTCGAAGTTCTTAAAAACGTCCATTTCCGGACGACCGACGTCTTATGGACGTTTTGGAGACGTCTATTGTTACTAATCAGGATGTATTGGGGACGTCCATAATATGTCACCCATCCAAGTTCTATCATCGCCTGACGTTGCTTGACTCCCGTTATCGACTCTTAATCTGCCTAGTATGGTAGCTGCTGTCTTCTTATTGATTTCTTATTGATTTATCATCTCGATTCGTATAAATCAATAAAATTTGAACAACAATAATTTTGAATGATTTATATTACTTGATCATTTATGTACTCAATTTGACATAACTGAGAGTTATTCAGAGTTATTCAGTGATTGGAATATATAGAGAAAAGGACAACGATAAGATTTCTACAAGAATACATCGACAAAAAATATGCAGAAAAAGTTACTCAAGATGAAGTTGAGTCGAGAAGACAATGGTTTTTGCCACATTTTGGAGTCGTGAATGAGAACAAACCTGGAAAGTTAAGATTCGTCTTCGATGCGGCAGCCAAAGTAGATGATATGTGTCTAAATGAGTTTCTACTGAGAGGTCCAGATTTGTTCAACTCTTTAATAGGAGTAATTTTCGAGTACAGGATTAGGATGTAGCTTTTTCAGCAGATACTTATAAGAACATAAGATCGTGCCGGACAACAATTCCCTTTGGAATGATGAAATCGCCATCTCTATAATGGGATTAATGATATTTGGTTCTATTAGTTCACCTTCTTCAGCACAGTATGTTAAGAATCGAAATGCTTCAGAATTTATGAAAAAATATCTAATAGATAGGGTATATACAGAAGAAGATGTAATTCGCCTAATGAATGAAGTAATACACATCCATAGTCAAGGAGGATTCGAACTGAGAGGATGGGTATGTAATTCTAATAATGAAGTTTATAGGAATATACCGGAAGAACTTAGAGGTGATGAGAAACGTCTTGACGGAAATCATAATAAATCTTGAAGAATTCTTGGACAAGTATTCTCTGCAAATTGATAGGAACAAAATATATGCAAAGGACAAAGGAAGGAACCAACAAAGAGAGACGTATAGGTCCTGTCATGTCCCACTACGATCCTCTAGGACTCCTTGTGCACTTTGTCATAAGAGCAAAAAGTGGTATAGGTTGGGATGATGAGGTGGCAGAAAATCAAGAGATGAAGTGGAAACAATTGACTAATACTGTGGAAGAAATTGAAGATACCCAGGTGTTATACTTTGAATTTCACATATGATTTCAAGTGACAGCTTCACATTTTCTGTGATTCAAGTGAGCAAGCATTCGAAGCTGTAGGATATTTCCAATTCGAGAAAAATGAAAAAATCCAAGTGTCTCTTGTTATGTCCAGAACACAAGTAGCCCCTTTGGAACCAATGAAAATTCCTTGATTGGAATTACAGGCGACATAGTTACGGGTTCAAGGCTAGCTACTACAATATGGAAGGAACACTTGAAATAGGTACATGAATTATTCTATTGGACAGATTCAAGTACAGTCTGGTTGAGATGAGAACCAAGGATAGAAAATATTCATGATACACAGAGTTGGTGTGGAATACAAGAAAATAATGAATTCTCACTACTTCGAACATTATTGCAGATGAAGCAACGAGAGATACAAAAGAGAATACTCTTCAAATAAGTAGTACGAGGTTTCGAGGTCCAGAATTGTTACATTCGCATCAAGAGTTTTGGACAGGAGAAAAAAAATTCAAGAAAAACCAGAAAAGTTTGGACTGAAACAAGGATATATTTTAGTAATTACAGTTTCAAGAAATATCGAGTATTTGCCAGACATATTTGAAACGAAAAGACCTATAATTCTAGATAATAACCATGCTTTCACAAAATTACTTAGATAATTTTACCATTAGAAATATTGGTGCTCAGCAAACTTTAAATAAAAGAACACATGAATTTTGGATATTACAGGCCAGGAAATTAGTGACAAAAACAATCAAATTTTGCAATTTTGTCGAATGAAAGGGGCAAAACCTCAAGTTCCTGAGATGGGTCAACTTCCAAAAATGCGATTGCGAGAATCATATCAAAAGCATGAATCTTATCTCAGAAATTCCTGAAAGCATATTTTATCACAATTCAAATTTCATTTCACTTCATTCCTAATACGAAACATACATTTGTTGACGTGGGGACGTGAATCCCAGATCCAATCGAGAAGAAGGTGCATAAAATCTAGTAAATGAAAGCTACAAGCCATAGACGATTCCAGAAACTGTCATAATCAAAACGTAATCTTCCTCTTTAATAAAATCTCTTCACATTTTCTATACCTGTAGATGTATGCCATATAGATAATGAATGTACAGAATAAATTATAGCGGCCCCAAAACTGAGCCATGAGGTACACTTTGCTTCCTTGAAGTAGACTGAGTGTATGTGCAAGTATATGCAATGACTAGCTGAAGCATTCAACTGTATATGCATGAGTACACCTTCAGAAAAATAATCGAAGGTTGAAATAACGCGTCATAACATTTTTTAATGACACATTTTCATTGAACAAAAGAAAGAAATCAATGGATATTGCACTGAGAAAAGTTTCAGGAGAAAGATCTTTGCTGAGTTTTTTTCGCCTATCATAGCCAAAAAAGTTACAAACGTAGTAATGTTGCTTCGCTCTTACGGAAAAGATCACTTTACTGAAACTGCTCAATTGTAATTGCGAAGAAACTCTCTATCACAGAAAGCAAATTGGCTGTAGTAGTAGAACTGCAATTCTATAAAATTATTTCTGCTACCATGAAAATGTACTTTTCCACGATAGTTAGATATGTTACTGTTGTAGCAAAGAAGATTTCATCAACATTTCTTTATAATAACCGTAATATTCTCTGCTATCCTAGCAGAAAATATTTGCATCACGAGATATTTCTTTATAATAACTGTAATGTTCTTTGCTAGCCCAGCAAAAATTATTAGCTGAAAGCGATATGGACATGCCAAAATCGCATTTCGGTTGGTATCGTTTTCATTTATCGCCAGACTTGCAACAGTTCATCTCGTCTGGTCGTCCGTCTTTCGTCCACTATTCCGGTGTTTTTCTGTTTTCACATAATAACAATGGATATTTCAAAGTATTACCAAAAACATATTCGTGTTGAGTTTTAGTGAAACCTCTATCGCATGTTTGGTTCAAATTTTTGTGATACCTACGTATATATGTGTATATGGTTCATCGTGTGTATATAAACTACAATTTAAGTGATCTTGAGAGATGGACGACGATCATTTCAAAGCATATACCTGAAAGCTGAAATTTCTTATTATAGTTGCCATCATGAATATTATTGTGATAGGTATTTCAAAAGTATAATACTTTCTCTGTAGAAGCAATATCAAGACGTGAACAAGACCCCAAATGTCGAGGTATGGTTGATGATGAACATTATTTTTCCTTCTTGGTGAAAGGAAGTAACAGGATAAATTGTATTTCATTTGAAGAACTGATATCTTTTGAAACCTTTGAAATTGTTTAAATTAATAATTTGACTATCTCATCCATGGAATGGAAATAAGTATTGACTTATATGGTTGAGAAAATACATCGTTTTAAAAATGTTCAGATTTCTGAAATGATAAATACATTATTGTGACCGTAAAATATCGTGGGTATATATACATACTGAGTTCTGAGTTCTTATTTTTTTATTCAGTTGATTTTCGGTTCTGATATATCCTTATTAATAAATGTGCCCTGACATTCTGAATAAATATATTTTTTGTTCATTACCTAAACTCATATATAAATTTAGTTTTTTTGAGACTGATAAAGTACCGATATAGGAGAATAAGTTGAAGAATTTATTAGCAAGTGGAAGTTAATTTTCTTACTATAGCATTATATTTGAGGGGAATCTCTTCGAAAGTGGAACCATAGTGCGTGCAACAAGAAAACTAGAATAAACGAACTTTTATCAAATCTCTAAATTTTCAGAAATTGGCAATAATTTGAATATCGATTGATGAACATTCAGGGGTTTGATTAAACTTTGTTCACATCCTAGTTTTGTTGATTGCGCTAAATGGTACCACTATGAGGATATTTCCAGCAAATATCTCTGTTATTGTGAGAGAATTAACTTCCACTGGCTAAAAAAACACTCTGCTGCTCTAGGAAAGAACTTTGCTCTTCTTATAAAGACTCTTACCTATATCAGTGAGCATTCTTTTTAACAACAACTCTCTCCTGTATTAGTAATCTACTTTTCAACAACAAAATAATAGAATGAAACCTCTTTCCTACTATAGCATAGTAACTCTTCCATAACAGGAGAGTATCTTTATTACGACAGCAAAGTTACTAAGCTCAAACTGTAAACACGTTCTTCATAAAGTATCTGTGCTACCACAGGTAGACGTTGGCAGTAAAGTGCTCTCTTCTGCAGTAGTAAAGATATTTCCTGTCCCCTATGTAGCCAAAATTTTTGGCTATCGCAGCGGAAAAATCTGCTGTGACGATGAAAAAATTTTCTCAGTGTGTTATGTGCGTCAACCAAAAATTCGAATGGAAATGATTCGTAAGTATTGGTACCTTGATTGAATATTCAAAGAAGCAATTGAACATTAATAACCTAGCTGAACTCAGTAAAAAAAATCGAATGGAAATAATTCGTTCCTTGAATATTCAAGCGAAATAATTGGAACATATATCCTAGCTGAAATCAGAAGTTCTCATTTGTTTGAATAGGTAGGATCTAGGATCTAGTATCGTGTTTTTCGCATTACATATAAGGAGCTTCTTGGGTGAGTTATCAACTTTTTATAACCATACTTATACAATGTGTTTCGAAATAACATTTAAGTATTCAAGGGGATTAGTTTTTAATCTATTGTGAAAATAGGTTGCTTAAAATTCAAGAATTTTTTTCCATGATAGCTAGATAATTTTCTGAAACGTATAGTACGCATCTTCTATGCATCAAGTGGTATTTTTTGTTACGGAAAAAACATTTTTCATTTTACCTCTGTTGATAGATGATTTTTTTTAACTTCATATCATTCGAAATAACTACTGAACAACCACTAACTTCGCAATTTTGAGAACAAATTACGTAATCGAATCAATAGATATTTGATTACTTCAAATCTTTCCTCAGCAATGCAGGTCTAATTGTCTCTATAAGTACAACAGCCTACTAGTTTAAAAATTCAAGGTAGGTAGGTAATTCGATTTCATATGTTATTTAATCATAGTTTTTTTCGTCACAAGAAATAGTGAACCCACACTGATTCATTCTGGTTTCATTTGTTGGGGAAACATTATTTTCAGAATCCTTATTGTTTTCCGAGAAAATCTGGACTATTGGTTATTTTCACTTTTCGCATGATATTTTGGAAAGAAATCCAATATACCTATTGAAAAAAAAAATCCAATGTATTGAAAAAAATCCGAATGTTTTCAATAGCTTTTTATCAATATATATCTTTTTTTTAATTTATTCGAAAGTTATTGAATTTTCTGGAGAAAAATCCAATATATTGGAGAAAACTCCAATATATTGAAGAAAAATCGAATATATTCGAATTTTTTCCATTATTTTGGATTTTTTTTTCCAAAATATTCAACATTTTCTCGATATATTCAATAATTTTTCAATATATTCAACTTTTCTACAATATATCGAATTTTTTCATAAAATATTCAATAATTATGCGATGTATTAAATTTCCATCAATATAATGAATTTTTTTCAATGCAATCCTTTTTTTTTCAAAATATTCAATATTTGTTCAACAGGATGTATCGTAGCAATAAGTTACATACAGTGTGTCTCACATTTGATGAAAAAACTTCCCTATGATTATCAAGTTATTAGGATGATATGAAATGTTCATATCTGACGATAATGCTGAAAATACACCTATTGGCATGATATCATCAGTGAATAGGCTCCATTCGCAGAATTTTTATCAGTCCTGAGAGATTCTACCTTGAAACTTGTGGAAGTGATGAGTGACACAAATTCTGATATTTTGGTTCTGTTCATCAATCCGAAGAGATTTTGAGCCTTTTTTGTCTCCTGATATGATTTAATGTAAAAAATGGGTAGATTCATCGCGATCATCAAACACTATAGAGCTAATAGATGCATTTGCAGAATTCCTGGGATTTTCAGAATTCTACCTCGATAATTTCAATATTTATAAGTTACTGGTGTTGTTCTATGAAAATAACGTATCGTCCGTTGAGGTACCAATGTTCCACTGTATATTTCAGTAAAAGCTAACGAAAAATTATGTACAAAATTGATGTATTCCATCGGTCCATGTTGTTAATAATTTCTTGTAAAATGAAAATCAGACATAATGCGGTATCACATTGAGCGCTTCCCGTCTGATCCACCCTATATACAGAATGATGCATAATGAATAATTGTACCTACACAGAGCAGTGGTAGAATCTAGTCATTGAAATATGACGATTGTCCAGATATGACATGCAGAAATTCTCTCTATATCATTTTTTTTGGCGAACAGCGAAGTTGTGAAACACATTATCATAGTTGAGACAAATTTCAATGCCAATTTCCACTAGTGAAGTAAATTTCGAGAGCTAAGTCGCTTAGTGCGTGAGATAAAAAAATTGCGTAGAATAAGACCATCAGACTTAGTCAATTTCTTTAAGTAGGTGGTCGTGTGTACGAAATCACTTTTTACGATATTTTTTAGTGGTCGTGAACTTTTAAATTTCTAAAACACTGTCAATATATAAGCGTTCTCAAATCAAATTCATAATATTATGTATTGAAATTTCTGTCTCGTTTCGATTACTTATATCGAAAATTCTTTATCTATCAATTTCGATGTGTCTCCTCTGAATTCACTTTGAAACTGGATTGCTGGAACTATTTCGATGTTGATGACAGCGGGTGACATAATTCAAAAGAGTACGGCTACAGTTTCATGCGCGGCTTGCTGCTTGCATCAGTTTGATATCACAGTAGCACCAAAGAGAAGATTCTTTGGTATCACATATGACAGATGTTTGCAAGGAGTCAAGGACGCACTAACTCATACGCGCTTGCGCACTACGTACTTCTATGGTTCTGCATTCCTGGTTGCGTGATTACTGGCGCTAGCAGGCGTATGATGTCAAGTTTGTTTATGTATTGAAGCGGTACAATGAAATGGTGGTTGCCTACTTCCAGGCCTAATTATTTGGATATACCTATATCTGTTCAATCGGTTCCAGCGCGAGCGTTTTTGTTTCCTTCAGTAAAAACGCTGGTTGTTATTCTTTAATCATTTTGTATTCGATCATTTTATTTGGTTGTTCGACGATAGATGTGACCTCGTGACATTTAGAAACTTACGAAATTCTGTACCTAATTCGAATGGGTTTCTCGTCTGGCACAGTTATCTTGAACGCAGACCAATTAAACTTAATCTATTGAAATCCTGCCTAGTTTCTTAACCAAAAATACCAGACATTCGAACTCCATACTTCCAACGAAACTGACTGAAAGTCGTTCCGTTACAGTATGCTGGTGTCAATATCAATGAAATTTGTCCAAATTAAAATAACTCAATCAATCAGTAATTCACATAATGAGAAATTGTCGGAGAAGTATTCAAATATCATCTTGAATATGGAAATAAACAGTACTTGATATCGAATCAAAACCACCTGAAATTATAGAGACCGCTCAAGTTACATTTTTGACAAGACCTTCCACGAATTGAAAGTATTCGGAGTTGTAGGAAAAATAGTGTACAAATCTCGTTGGAAATTGCATTTCCTTCACTCGTTACGCACTCACCGCTACGCTGCTCATGCTTAACGACTACTCGTTTGAAATATGTCACTTTCCACACTTGTGTAATATACTATTCCAAAACGGGCTAAAATTGCATTCGCGGGCGCCCGACTCGCTCATTTTCCATTTCAATGCCTGCCGCCGATTACAAATCCGTTTTATGTCCGTTTCATGATGGAATGGTATTCATTACCTTTCAATGTTTTTGTTTCAAGGTATTGAATAATCTTTATGGTAAATCTATATCAATCATTGTTTCAAACTAGGTACCCATCCTTCAGTTTGGTTATTGAACATTTTTGATTGAAACCAAAAACAAACGTACAGAACAGTTTTTATTTGTCTATGTTTATCACTTTACATCAAAAGTATTCGAATTCATCTTCCCTATCTTCCTCAAAATCTTAAATAATATTTCTACAAAAACGACATTTACAGTCGTTACAACATTTAAGGCCTTATTTGAAACAACCACAGTCTCGGATATCACAATTTGTATCTGATTAATAAATAATTAGTGACTGTTTAACGAAATCAGGAATTGGTTCATCGCTTGAAATATTTGGATCCAACAATGAAGTACCAAGAGACAAAAACAAATTGTTGGTCCTAAACTTCGCACTTTTTTCTCAATTGACAGAAATTAGTAGGTACCATGTCAAAGTTGCATAAAAAATTAGTATCTTTCAATTCAGATTCAGAACAAAAAAGTGAAAGAGTAAAATGAGTACATCTGTATCAACCTGATTTTACCAATATTTGTTTACTGAAATTAGTTTCATTAAATGCATGCAAAATTATTCTGGTATCTGCCTCATGTTCACTGAATAGTGTTTTGATTATTTCTGAATGATTCTTATTATTTCATTCGAGTTGCAGCATTTTGTGTGAGTCAGTCAAAAAATATCAAAATAAAAAAATGTTCGTTTTTTTGAGATTTCAACAAATTTTTCACAAATATCATGCACACTTCATCGTCTGATTGAACTTTTAGATTAGATTCAGGAAGAAGTCGATGGCATCTCAAAGTGGAGTGATAGATTACAAAGTAGGGAAGAAAATCACGAAGTCATCTCAACAATATTTATTGGCACAACGGCTAAAGGGGACATGTTTCGGATGTAAATACATCCATCATCAGCCCAAATTCGTAATTGCTACAAGAGAAAACCATACGATATAACTCAAGTACATGAGAAGTAGTATAACTTACTTGAAGATGAAAAAGGTTAAGTTACATTATAAATATAAGAATGAAACAAGTATGAAGTATGAAACAAGTATGAAGCATATGACATATTGATATAAATATTGATATTGATATAAAAGTGAAACATTTCGAAATTTACAAATGCTTTCGACATGTATCACGTATAAAGATGGCGATCACAATAATGTCGAAAAGGAAATGAAAATGACTCTGTCAATAAAGACAAATGACACAAAATCATAAAGACAAATGACAATGATGTATCAGGAGATCAATCATAAAAGGCATTGGCGTACTGAGAAGATTGATTGAATTTTGAAAACCTAATAGATTAGAACTCAAGTTGGTTGAAAAATTGTTGACAGTCAAAATGTATCTGTTCATTTAGTGAAATAATATTGTTGTTTTCTAAAGATGAATTGATTTCATAAATTTCCAAGAGGTTCAAAAAGGGGCCCTTATGCATATATGTAAAATATCTAGATCTTCGTTAATATCAAAGTTATGATCATTATTGAGAATATGGTTGGCAAAAGAACTTTTAGTATTATAAATATCTCTTGGAGAATTTTTATATTTTTCAATTAGTTTAATATGTTCATTTACTCTAGTAATGAGTCTTCTACCAGTTTGGCCGATATACTGTGCATTACAATTTGGGGTAGAACATGATATTTTATAAACACCTGAGTTACGGTAGATGGGAAGTTTGTCTTTGGTATTGATCAAATTGGATATATTATTGTTAGTACGAAAAGAAATATTGATGTCATTAGAAAATTTGTTAAAAATGTTTTTCAACCGGTAGGAAACCACACCTAAGAAATATCATAGATTTGATTTTTTATTGGTCAAATTATCACACCTTGGTGCTATGACATGTCAGTAAGATAGGTATATAAAGGGCTATTCAAATTCGAGTCTATGCATGGAGATTTCGATAACGGTAAGAGATAGAGGGTTGGTTAAATGGAGGCAAAGTAGCGTATTTCAGAGGTTAATTATATGGATGAAAATACGATACCCTGTATATAATTTTTATTCAGATATTTGGAAAGGATACAAAAAGTTGCTATGGCAAAGTGGCAAAATTTAAATAAAATCTTCGTAAAATAAAAAGATGTAGGCAAAAGAAGAATTTCGAAATTTTCGATTTTTCCTGTATAACTCCGGAACTGAAAAAGCTAGGTCAGATTTTTTTCATCCATATAATTAACCTCTGAAATACGCTACTTTGCCCCCATTTAACCAACCCTCTATCTCTCACCGTTATCGAAATCCTCATGCATAGACTCGAATTTGAATAGCCCTGTATATATAATATAAGTGTAAATTACATTTAAAAATATCAGAATTACCGAGAAACAGTAAATAGTCAATAAAATTCTATATGATACGAGCACAAAATAAAGTAAATAAATATAAAAATGCATAAACGGAGATTTATATAGTGACAGTACATACCTATATTGACAATAGTCACTCATTGAAGCTGAAGTAAGACGCATTATAGTAAGCACTAAGAATAATAAGAATAATATTGGACCGATAAGTTTCATTGTATGTATCAATTCCCTGCTGAATATACTGATATTAAAGAAGTAGCTATATCATATGCTCATGATACAGCAATAGTATTCGATGGTACCACATGGGCACATGGGATCATGTTAAGGATTCTGCCCAAAAAGGTATCTCAACTATCAATAACTGGCTAGATTATATAACAGATTATCACTGAATATCAAAAAAACTACGTATATAGCGTTATCATTGATTATCGGTGGTACATCACTACATCAATTAAGGAAGGATCAAATTATGAAATTAACGAATCAGCAAATGCAAAAGATTTGGGTGTTACTATAGATAGAAATTTCAAGTGGACAGATCATGTACCTATAACACAATTGACAATCCGAATGAGAAGACTAATACAAACATTTTTCCAACTCAGGAAAATAATAAAAAAACATTATCGATATCAATATACTTACAAAGCATTGGCAGTGTCCATTATTCGATATGGAAACTTGATATGGGGAGGTATCTATGATAATGCATTGAATCCTTTAAAGGTGGTACAAAACTAGATTTGCAGTATTATTTCACAAACAAAAATAGATTATATCCAATAAACATTTACTCAACGTAAGTTCACTATATTTTCACGCTGTCTCACAACTGTCTCACTGTCATTCACAAAAACAAAATACGAAAAAAAATGTAACTCACTGTTACAATACAAGAACTTGGGCAAATAACCACTTATCCCTCGACTCATCCACTCCATTTTGTAATCATAATAAAATTCAGAGATTCGCTTCTAGAATAGCACTGTTAGGAATAGTCATTGAATCTATTTAGTTGGAACAGTTTTGTATTTCATGTTAAATCTTGCACAAAAAATCTGAAAGAAACAAACTTATCACGCTGTAAATAAGAGATGACAGAAAAGTGTCAACAAAAATATTAAAAAGTAGAAATTGTCGAAAAAATATTTAGACAAATTCTGAATTGTTGCTAGAGATAATAGCTTGAATATTAGGGGCGATCGTAACTCACCTTTCATTTATGTTCGCGATATTATTAGTAGTCTTTCAATTTGTAGGAATTTGAGTATATATTATACTAGTCAGTTAGCAGTTGGCTGACTAACTCAATAAAGTACACTTTGACTTACTGTGAATTGGCTTCTTATATTCAGTATTTAAGCGGAAGTATCTCATACATGCAACCAAAATCTTTCAACTTTTTGCCACAATTCATAAAAATCTAAAGAATGATAAATATGTGTCCCTTGAATGTGAACAATATATCACAAAAAACAAACATGCAAATGAATGTTTCATTATGCACACACAGGTGTTACATCTAGGTGCATTTGTGAGATATAAAAAAATCAATCAAAAATCAAGGATATTTTAATATTGGCGATACTTCTTGTTGACTTTGCCGAATTTCATCACAATACTATACGATATTGATATTTTTTACGACCGCAGCATAGATACTGTTCTGAATTCCGCAAATTTCGAACTTATTCAGCCTCGTCTCCATGTCTCCTTTGGCGTGTGCCGATGTGCATATTGGAGCGCGCTATTAAAAAAATCACTGTTGCCAAACCATACATATAGGGAAAAAACTAATCAATTCAAAAACTTCTATCATATGTGTACTCCATTTGGTTCGCTATAGGTATATAAAAATGTCCACAAATAAAAAAGTTTTTCCTTTGGTGCAAATAATGATACATATATTTTAAATTCCATCATGGTTTCCTGATTTTGATGAAATGAAGGAAGCAAATTTCGTAGAGTACATCGGTACTGTTAACGCTATTGTATGTACTTTAATCTACAGAAACGTTTCACTATGTTCAACCTGTAGGAGAAAATATTGATTATAATGAATAATTATTCATTATATTGTAAAAAAATCCAATACATTGGAAAAATGTTGAATATATATTTTCATTCTTTCCAAAATATTCATTAATTTTCAATACATTCAACTTTTTTCCAATATAATGGAATTTTTTCAGTATATAAAACTTTTTTCAATAATTTGGATTTTTTCCAGAATATTCAATAAGTTTTAAAGATACTCAATTTTTCTCCAACATATCGGATTTTATTTCAATATATTCAATTTTTTTTTGGAGGATATTTTTCAAAATATTTAATAACTTTCAATTTCTTCTCAATATATTCAACTTTTTCTCAATACGATGGAGTTTTTTCCAAAAATATTCAATAATTCACCAATATATTCAATTTTAGTTCGAAATATTAGATTTTTCTTCAAAATATTCAATGAATTTTCAATATGTTTGACTTTTTCCATAATATTGGATTTTTTTTCAATATATTCAACTTTTTTACAATTTAATGGATTTTTTCCAATATGTTCAATAATTGTTCAATATATTGAGGGCTCTAAGAAGGACCCTTCCAGGAACTTGAGCCTCTTGCAGAAGAGAAGGGCATTCGCAAAGCAAATGTTTTGCAGTTTCATCGAAGTTCTCGCATCAGTAGCGGCAACTATCACTCTCTGTTTCACCCATCTTTTTGAGGTGATACCTCAGAGGGCAGTGTCCAGCAAGGAGTCCCGTTACCAGAAGCTGTTTAGCTTTTCTCGGCGAGAGGCTCACTAGCCTTTTCGCATGCTTTGTCCTTGCACTTCATTCCAGTGAGATTTAATCTCCTCCTCTCCAGCGTCGGAACTCTTCTCTCAATTGGGCTTTGGAAAGTCCACAAAAGGGTTCTGGGCCGAGAAATTGTGTATTTGGCCCTCCTTTGGCAAGGCAGTCGGCTTTCTCGTTGCCTTCAACTACCTTATGATCTGGCACCCACATCATAGTGTATGACTTCAGAGCTTTCAGTTCTGCTAGGCTATCTGATAAAACATAGATTTTTGCCCTTGGAGTGTCCCTTTCGAGGCACTGCGCACATATCTCTATAGCATGTACTGCTGCTTGAAAAATGGTTGGGGTGTTGATTTTGAGAGCCTGAAATTTGGCGCTGTTACTCCCACTCCAGCCTTTTCATCCATCTTGGATCCGTCAGTTCACCATACTGATGCATCCCTTCCCAGTTGAGGTCCGTTATCTGTGAAAATTTGGTTGTTGTTTATGATCACTTCAAACTGCATTTCGAAGTCGTACCTAACTAGCATGATATTTGTCGGTTTAGACAAGGATTCTAGGAAAATATTTTCCAAAATCTTCAAGTGTCCAATCCGATTTCCTATAGACAAACACACAAACTAGGCGCACCAGGTTCGGATTTCTTGATCATCACTTTTTTTATAGTTTTTCAATTAATTTTCCCTTCTAAACAAACTAACCAGTGAGGGTCCGTATTACTATTTTCGGCATTTTCGAGAAAGGATCAACGATAGATCGATAATTGAAAGAAAAAAGTCTTTGAAATCTCGGCTCAATCGACGCACTATCGCGCTATATTTATTTGATGACCCTGCTTGAACTAAACGAACTAACCTATAGAAATATGTATACATAATTATAAAGGGTGAATCAAATTGATCGGTATATAAATGTTAGGGAGCAAAAGAGGCTCTAAATCTCTTAGGATTAATGATCAGAACTCCACAATTTTTTCTGAATAAATTCAATCCTGAAAAATCAGAATCTGTGTCACTTTCCATAGAAGCAACCCCGCCGTATCTTCCGCAATTTCGAAGGTATAATCTCTCAGGACCGATGAAAACTATGCAAATGGAGCCTAATCACTGATGAGTACAACATCCACAACTCTTAGGTGTATTTTCAGTAGTAATATCATAAGTTCTTCAAAATATTCGGGTTATACATCGATAACTTGTTGCATAATTTCAAAGAGTGTCAGTTTGACAGTTGGATTGGCAAGATTTGTAATTGTGCAGTGAACTTGTAAAACCATGCCTCAAATATTTTGAAGTACGAATTGTATATCACTTCTGATGATAAAGCACGGAATTCGCCTATTTTCTGACAATGATAGGATAAACGTCAACATTTTATAGCGCGCTTCGTTTGTATGTAACAATTTATGAATTGATTACTATGGAAATTCGAATATTTCCAAATTCATGATTGGTTGAGCTACTCGATGTATATCCAAATATATTCGAAATAATACGAGGTAGCTTAGCTCATTTGGACGTACCGATTGGTTGAGAATCGTTCGAAAAAAATAATCATCATCAGACCTGATGTTTCAGATAATTCAACCATAATAATTAGGGAAGTTATATGGGGGTGCTTCCATAAAAAGTGAGACTCACTTTATGTACTGCTTTCCTACGATACATCCTGTTGGTGAAATATTGAATATTTTGGATAACGACCGCTACGAACATGAAAGTTTTGAGTGGACCGATGATCTCAGGGACGAACTTTCTGCAGTGCTACGAGAGCAGCGAGCCTGCGCGTAGGGGATACATGAGGCGGATGTATGCTCTGTGGCTTCAACTCCACCCAGAGCATGCAGCCTTCTCGGCACAAAATCTTCAAGATTTCGTATCCCACCTACGCTTTAGGCAGTATGTCAGAGTCCCTTTCCGGCATAACGACGAGATGGAGAAACATTAAATTCCGCACGTCCTGCAGAACAACGAGGAAAGGTACCAAGTACCAAAGGTGAGCCAAATCAGGAATCACAGGAGCCTACTCAACATCAAGGCCCTGCGACCGCAAGACCTGACTATAGGATGGACGAATTACTTCGTGATACACTTCCAGAAGATGGCGTAGAATGAACTTTTTGGCAAGAAACCCCTCTCTCTTAATCCAACCGCCTTCTATGGTGTGGTTGAAAATTCGCCGACGGTTGATCAGGTGGAAACATTCTAGAAGGGTATCTATGAGGTGAGAAATCCATTCGATAGATCTACTCCAGCCCTGACGCAGTTCGGAGCCTTCTGCGGAAGAATCCGAGAGCCTGAGTTCGAATTGCTGCGTCAACCAATTACCACAGAGGAGGTTCGAAGAGCCCTAACAAGTTCGAAGAACTTTGCTGCTCCAGGTTCTGATGGATCAATCATTTCTGGTGAAAAAACTTACCTACTATCAATCATCATTTGGACAAAAAAATCAATTAGCTTAATGGAGAGCAGCAAATTCCGGAGTGGTTTATCGAGGAGCGAAGAGTGCTCCTTTCTAAGAATGGAGGTTTGTCCAATCCAAAGAATTTCCTCAACAAACCAATAACCTATTTGAACGCATGTTGAAAGCTGTTTACACGCAACTTGTACATGCGCATACTCCTAGTGGTAGGACCCGGTTTACCAACGGATATATATGAGCAACGAGGATCGAAGAGAGGTGTCGCTGGCTGCAAAGAGAACCTGTTGATAGATCGATCTAAAACGCAGGATTTCGTGCAGTATAAGCGAAACCTTTCAATGGCCTGGATTGATTATCGAAAGACATTTGATACAACGTCGCACGAGTTACTCGTTTACTTGCTCAGATATCTTTCGGTAACAGATTCGATAGTGAGATGCCACTCTGGAAGACTCACTTTATCATAACATCGGGCAATGTGAAAGTCCAGACAAAGCCGGTCATCATGAAGAGGGTTTTCCAGGGGGACTCCTTCAGTCCCATCTCATTTTGCATCTCACTGTTGCCATCATTTGTTGAGCTCAGAAAAACCAAGTCGCACCCACTTATTCTATGTGGATGATCTTAAACTCTATGCTTTCGATAAGTGTGATACAGGATAATACGCTAGCTATTGGGATGGAATTCGGGATGGACAAATGTGCACTGGTTCATCTTAAGAGAGGACGATGCGAGGACTATGACAAGGACGCGCAGCTAGTGGACGGAAGCATCCTACACCACTTGGATGCCGGAGAGACGTACACTTGGGTGAGAACGAAAGCCATATCCAGGAAACACGAATGATGAAAGAGGCACTCCGCAGCAAGTAGCGACTCGGACAGATCTGATTTCGGCAATGTCGGGAAATAATAAAGCCGCTGCTACTAACATGCTTGCTGTTCCGATTTCACTCTACTCCTTCGGAGTAATGAAATGGACACTCGCTGAGCTACTACAACTTGACGTGAGTACTCGAATGATGATGCACCCCAATAGGAGCCTGCATCCAATTTCGTCTGTTCCACAGTTATATCTCCCAAGAAATCTGGAAGGCCTTGGACTCTTGAATTTGGAGTATCTCCATGATACAGAATCGTTCTGGATGACGCCTGCAAGTTCATCAGGATTTCGGATTTCCTCCTGCAAATGGTCAGAAGCCATGAGAAAATAGGAGTTGAGGAGCATTCCTTATCAAGGCAGCACATCGAGCAGCCGATGGATTCTCACTGATTTTTGATTCCGAGCGGAGAACTTGTAACTCAGTCACAGAGTTCGAACAGCCCGCATCAAAGCTGCAAAAGTTGCAGCTCCTCATGGATAAGCTTCTACATTCTGTCTTCTTCAACAATATCGAAGACAGGGGTTTATCCAGAGAGCTGACCTCAAATCGGAAACAGAGGGGTCATCATGGCATGCCAGGATGGAGTTTTCAATACGTTTACTTCATTCCTCATTAGTATGGAGGTCCTTGATATGAGAGGCAGGGCCTTCCGTAGGGCGCCGGAAACGCTGATGTACCTGCTAACATGCACTGTGTATGCAGTTTCGGCCTATATCCTTCGACATAATGCCGCATCACGAGTGCTCTATTACCATCTGAATTACTAGTACGGAATCGACGAAATTCCAGTGCTGCCTTATGCTCCGGGGGATATTGTGTCTGTTGTGGGGAATGAGTCGAATTTATGTGTCGAATTTATTGGAACTTTTCAGTATTCACCGTTAGGCAGAAACAAGCTAATAAGCCTGACGAAGTCCTCCTCGACCATCGAACCAAAACGATGTTCGTGATTGAACTCCGCAGACTATATCCAGACCATTCTGTTGAAATTGTCATCCTGATAATAGGCTTCCTCGGAGGTTTGCTACGCTGCTCTCAGAACTCCAGAAATTTCCAGCTTGCCGACAGAAGACGTTATAGCTGGGGCCATGCAGAAGACCGTCATCCTGGGATCATTGCGTCCACTCAGGGCACCCGATTCTCTGTTCCAGTGATCATTCACCCCATGGTATAAGGAATGGTTACTGGTTTTTATTCAGCTCAACTCTGCGAGGTGTCGGAACCGTAGAGTTGTGAATATGTATTGTATTTAATGAAAATTGATCTGAAAGATAAGAAATGTTTGGATGAAAATCATCAATAATACAGTTTAAAAAATTAAAAACAATTATAAAAAGAAATAATCTAAGAAATAACAACACTAACGAAGTAGGATCTTTTTGAGCATTGATTTGAAAATATGAACGATAGGGGATGATTATGTATACGATCATCAAAAATATTACAGAGCTCACAACCAATACAATGAAAGTTTCTTTGGTATGTGTGCAATAGTGTACATGCTTTCAGTATATAAACTGTAAACTGTGAAGATACCAAGAAGTATTGACGACGACTTGTTCCCATATCAATATTTTCCATAATTAGAATTGCATACTTTCAAAGAATGAAGATCCACTACACTCATACTTCTAATTGACCGAACATTTTTGTTGGTGTGAATATATTGTTCATATTTTTATGATCAGTAAGAGATATTATTGACATTTACGACATTCGAAAGGTGAATGTTAATGTTCAATCTATATCTATCCATGAAAATTTCAATTGTCTCTATCACCCTTTATCTGAATGATTATTTTTAAATTAATGAAAAACGAAATAGTGGACTGAATATATAACACTCATAAATCTCATCAAAAAGTGTTCAGGGTGTTTGTTCCAGAATGTTACTGCGAGTTGCACGTTATACTTATTCATTCAGTATATTGGAAAATTGTTTGATTGATGTTTTAATGTCATCTCTTTTTTGATATGACTGGAAAATAAGATTGTATTGCGTTAATTTATCTGAATACAACAGATTCTACTGTATTTGTGAATTTTCAATCCATATTCGTCCTTACTTGACGTATTCAGTCACCGGGTAGGTAAATTCTCGAATATTCAACATTTGGCGACCGTGACAGGACTGTGGCTATGGAGAAGGTGCAAAAAATACTTGCAGTTCAAAGAAGTTCATTTGACCATGCTTTCGAAGATATCATGCAATTATTCAGCAAAACAGAAACAGACAAGGTTAGCATATTCAGTAAAATCAACCTTCTTGAACAGAAAATAGATGTTCTGATGGATTTACACAAACAATTCGTGGATTATCTGTTAGACGATGTTGATGCTTTGGAATTGGAAATATCAACAGCTGACCAATATACTACCAAATACTTTAAAGTGAAGCTTATGGCAGAAAATCTTTCGAACAAGGATTTCCTTGTAGACAATGTTTCTCAGTGCTCGAGTAGCTCCAAAAGAAAATTGAAATTGCCAAAAATTGAGTTCAAAAAGTTTGGTGGTGAAATAAAAGACTGGCTGTGTTTTTGGAGCCAATTCCAACGAGTTGACAATGATGACGACATTGCTGCAGAAGATAAGTTCCAGTATTTGATTCAAGCAATGATACCTAAATCAAGAGCTCATCAACTTGTAGATAGTTATCCTCCCAGTGCAGAAAATTACCCAAAGGTAATTGAAAGTCTAAAGAAAAGATTTGGGAGAAGCGATCTTCTGGTAGAATTCTACGTGCGTGAGTTGCTGAAGTTAGTTTTGAACAATATTTCTAACAAAAACAATTTGAGTTGTCTTTATGACGAAATGGAATCTCAGTTACGTGCTTTGGAAACACTCAATGTAACCTCAGATACTTGTGCGGCTATGTTATATCCTTTGATAGAGTCTTGTCTTCCTGAAGATCTCATACGAGTATGGCAGAGAAGTAGCTTGTATGATACCGAATCTACTCTCAAAGACCGCTTAGATAAATTAATGAGTTTTCTCAGAAAGGAAGTAGAAAACGAAGAGAGAATAACTTTGGCTACATCAGGATTTGATATTCAGAACAAATTCAAGAAGAAAAATGACGACTCAAAACAGACTTTACCAACAGCTTCTGGATTAATGAATAATAAGTTCCAGAAAAAATGTTATTTCTGCAGTGGAATTCATCCTAGTGAGAATTGTACAGACGCCAAAAAGTGGACTTTATTGGATCGCAAGAAAAAATTAATTGAAAAAGCATGTTGCCATCAATGTCTCAAATATGGACATATTTCTAAGAAATGTCGGGTGAATGTTACATGCACCATTTGTGGTGGGAGACATCATGCCATTATGTGTCCAAAACAAGAGGATTCCGAACCGAAACCATCTGGAATAGTACACACGAATGTAGAAAACAATTTATCGAATAGTTCTTTTTCTGAAGTTTTTCTACAAACATTAGTTGTCAACTTGAATGGTTCCGAAAAATCTAGAACAGCCAGAGTTATTTTCGATACTGGTTCTCAGAAGTCATATATAACGAAAGCAGTAGCTGAAGAGATGGGTTACGATTGTTTGAGGCAAGAAGAAATCATTCATGCACTTTTTGGTGGTTCAAGAACAAATGTTGTGAAACATAATTGCTATCGCATCAGAATGAGTAATCTGAAGAATGAATATGCTTGTAATTTTGAAGCTCTCGACCAATCTATAATATGCAGTAATGTGGCTTGTGTTCGTCAGGGTCCTTGGATAGAAAAGTTACAATCTGTTGATATTGAAATCAATGATTTACGAGATGGTCCGATTGATATTTTGATTGGTGCTGATAAAGCCGGAAAATTATTCACTGGAAGTCGTTATGAGCTGCAGTGTGGTCTAGTAGCGCTAGAAACACATTTAGGGTGGACATTAATGGGGAAACTCGAAGAAGGCACCACCGAAAATGTGAAATCTTCAATGGTAATGTCGATGTTTTCGGAAAATGAATCAATTTCTGATTTATGGAGCCTAGATGTTCTTGGGATATCTGATCCAGCGGAAAAAAGGACTCAGAAGGAAACCGAGGATTTCGTCATGACCCAATTCATGAATACAATCACTCGTAATAATGATGGGAGATATGAAGTTTGTTTGTCTTGGATTGAAGATCATCCTCCCATACCGAGTAATTATCGAATTGCAAGAAAACGACTCGATTACTTGCTGAAAAAACTCAACATAGATGGATATCATGATGAATATGACCAGGTTTTCAGACAATGGTTAGAGGAAGACATCATTGAAGAAGTTCCTCAATTAGAATTACTGAAAGAGGGGCATTATTTACCTCATCGCCATGTAGTAAAGGAAAGCAGTGCCACCACAAAAATAAGGCCTGTTTTCGATGCCTCTGCTCGAGAGAAGAATCAGCCATCTCTGAACCAATGTTTGGAGAAAGGAGTAAATCTGATTGAGTTGATACCCTCTCTGCTGATGAGATTCCGTATGTCAAAATTTGGACTGATTTCTGACATAAGAAAAGCATTCTTGCAGATTAGTTTGAATGTCAAAGAAAGAGATTTTCTGCGTTTCTTATGGTTGAATGGTGCAGGAGTGCTGAAGACGTATCGTCACGCAAGGGTTGTTTTTGGAGTCACTTGCAGCCCATTCCTGTTAGGAGCTGTTATCGAATACCATCTGAAACATTGCCTTGAGAATTGTAGAGATGAGAAAACAAGATCCATCATCACTCGGCTACTGACAAGTTTTTATGTTGACAACTGCGTGACGAGTTTGGATAGCAGAGAAGAAATTCAGGATTTTATTCAAGTTTCCACGAATTTATTTGCCGATGCCAAATTTGATCTGAGAGGGTGGGAGCATACAGTTTTTGACGATTCTCCGATTAACACCAATATATCTTCAGTTTTGGGACTTTGCTGGAATAAAAACTCAGATACATTGCAATTGAATTCAGAATGGTTTCGAGAAATCAATACTGAAATCATTACCAAACGAGTCATTTTGTCAACAGCTCATCGACTTTTCGATCCCATAGGATTTTCTTGTCCAGTGTCTCTTTACCCCAAAATATTATTGCAGAAGATTTGGGAGTTGAAAATGGGATGGGACGTTGAGATACAAGAAGACATTAAAAGAAGTTTTCTGGATTGGGTTCAAGAAATTCCTACACTTATGAGTTTACACATCCCTAGATGGTTATTTGTGTCTATTGAAGGAAAAAACCATTGTAGTTTACATGTTTTTTGTGACGCTAGTTTGCATGCCTATGCTACAGCCATATTTTTGAGATCCGAAACATGTGAAGGTGTGAACGTTCAGCTTGTTCAAGCCAAATGTAGAGTTTCTCCTGTTAAACGAATGACTATTCCACGACTCGAGTTGCTAGCTGCTACCATTGGAGCCAGATTATCCAAAACTGTTACTGATGCCATTGATCCTACTATGTTGGTTTATTGGTGGTCCGATTCGACTACAGTCCTATCTTGGATAAAGGATGATGAGAATTGTAAGCCCTTCGTATGGAATAGAGTGATAGAAATTCGAAGTTTGACAAATAAACAAGCATGGTATCACGTTCCTGGAAATCTCAATCCAGCAGATCTTCCTTCCCGTGGTTGTTCACCAAAACAGCTGATAGATTCAAAATGGTGGGAGGGACCTCAATGGTTAAGAAAATCTCCGAAAAATTGGCCTAGTCAAAATTACATCAGAGATGAAGAGGCAATAGAATCTGAGAGGGGAAAAGCTATTGTTTCAACAAATATTTCCACAGCCATCGATTCTTCTTGGTATCATGAAAGAATTTCAAAATATGGAAAAATCATTCGAGTTATTGGATGGATTAGGAGGTTTATTACAAATTGTCGCCATAAAGATCAGAAGATTTCAAATGAGGAATTATCTTTGACAGAGATAGAATCGGCAGAAAAATGTGTAATAAAATTGGTACAGACTGAAGCATTTGATGGACTTGACGATACTCAATTGAAGAGTTTTTGTTCTTTCATCGATGATGATGGGATCATTAGAATAAAAACCAAGGTCTATGAAAGGGATGATTTACCTGATTTTCGTTGTCCAATAATTCTGCCTTCCAAGCATCCTCTTCTAAGTGAACTGATCTATGAAACACATGTAAAATCCTTACATGTTGGCGTTTCTACATTATTGAGTTTACTGCGAGAAAATTTCTGGATCATTAGAGGAAGAAAATCAGTGAAATCTATTATATCCAAATGTACCATATGCCGTAGATTCAACTCCAAATATGTAGGAGTTCCACCTGTAACATTGCCCAAGAATAGAGTTCGTCAAGCTCATATATTTGAAGTCATAGGTGTGGATTTGGCTGGCCTACTTTATATTCGAACTGGGGAGAAAGTATGGATATGTCTTTATACTTGTGCTATTTACCGAGCTGTTCATTTAGAACTCCTATCGTCACTTTCTACAGATGCATTTTTACAATCATTCAGTAGATTCGTGGACAGAAGGGGTAGACCGTCAATCGTGTACAGCGATAATGGTACAAATTTCATTGGAGCTGAAAATGCTTTCTCACAGTTGGATTGGAAAATGATATCCTCTTACAGCACTGCTGAGAGAATTGATTGGAAATTCAACCCTCCAACAGGCGCATGGTGGGGTGGTTGGTGGGAAAGGCTAATTGGAATAATGAAAGACCTACTCCGGAAAGTTTTAGGTAAAACCAGTCTTACCTATGAAGAATTATCTACCGTTCTTTGCGACTGCGAATCAATAATGAATTCGAGACCATTGACATATACACATGAAAATAGCAGGGACCCCGTACCACTGACCCCTGCCATGTTTCTAAGAGAAATCCCGGAATGTGGAGTTCCAGATTTAGATGCTGTGGAGAGTTCAGATTTGAGAAAGCACATAAGATACAGAATGAAATTGAAAGATGATCTTCGTAGAAGGTTTAGGAGTGAATACTTGGGACAACTGAAATTATCATCCAAGAATAATTACCGAAGAGAAATTAATGTTGGTGACATTGTTTTGATAGGGTCAGATAATTTGAAACGACTAGATTGGCCGCTTGCTTATATCGAAGAATTAATACCTGGTCGTGATAATAAAATAAGACTGGTGAAATTGAGAACTGCGAAAGGAATACTTCTGAGACCTCTTCAGAGGGTGTATCCTTTGGAACTGAATTGCAGTAGTGATTTGAATCTATCACCATCAACTGAAAGAGTACTTGAAGTCACTTCTCATACCAAGGAAACTGAAAACATACAAAGAGATAATGAGAAAGAATTTCCTGGAAGACCTGAACCACTACCGATTACTACGCGATATGGCAGAACAGTCAAGCCTATCCATAGACTAGGATTGTAGTGGATTGAGTTTCGAACTAAGTTCAATCAACGCAAGGTGGGAGGATGTTCCAGAATGTTACTGCGAGTTGCACGTTATACTTATTCATTCAGTATATTGGAAAATTGTTTGATTGATGTTTTAATGTCATCTCTTTTTTGATATGACTGGAAAATAAGATTGTATTGCGTTAATTTATCTGAATACAACAGATTCTACTGTATTTGTGAATTTTCAATCCATATTCGTCCTTACTTGACGTATTCAGTCACCGGGTAGGTGAATTCTCGAATATTCAACAGTGTTAGTGAATGAGTGCGACAAACTCCACTGGGTGATTCTGCATGAAAAAATAATGACAGTTGCTATATGAACGTATGTCCGCGAATGCTTCAGAGATCGGGGTGTTAAAAAATTCAGATCTTCAACCGTATGCGCCCCAATGATGAACATAAAATTGTCAACTGAATGTCAAAAAATGCATAACTACCTCTTGAAACCCACCAAAATCCATTTGCATACCTTGACCGCTTCCAGAACGATAAATGAATCTCCAGTTTTTAACAAGAGTTCTAAGATTCGATCCGAAATCTTAGTACTTATTTGCGGAATTACGTTTATAAAGCAAACTGTCACCATTTTTCTCATGCAGAAACACCAAATTTTTCGCACACATTTTTTACTAATACCCTGTATGAGTTGCCACACGGTACTACATACTAATGGTAAGCATCTTTGAGTAAATATTTTTTTAGAATCAGTAACCATGGTGATAGAAAATGCTGACGAGTTTAGTCACGATGATACACCATTTAAATTTGGACGTTTACTTGCTGATCCTCTTCCTCCTGATGCAATTGTTATATCTGGTGAGTATACCCTTCAAAATCTTTATTCAAAGAGAATCAATTCTCCAACCTAAAACGCCACAGAAATCTGGATTGTGAAGGCTCTCTATCTCTTTGTCTTTGTCAGAAATTTCAGGCATAGGTAAGGTTTTTGCCTATCACCGTTGAATTCAGCATGCGAAATTCAGTATTAATAAACCAAATCACAAAACCCTATAGCACTACAAGCAGCAATAGTTGAAAAATTAATGATTACTACATCACTAGTTGATAAGATGTTGGATTATTTTCAAATAGGACGAGCAGATTGTCCTATATGTGAGGTGGTATAGCTACAGATGTTAAGGGTGAGGTCTTACTGGCGAGTGCAACAACGGCATTGAGTTTACTAATCTAATCATAAAGTATATTATATATACAGGGTAATGCAAATTTCATGGTACACTATTGTCAAATCGGAAACAGAGAGAGATACGAACTAGAACGAAAAAGATGCGCAACCAAAGTTAGCATGCTGAATTCAACGGTGATAGGAAAAAATCCAGGCACACTAGATTCGAAGATATCGAAGTCAACTTTGACATTTCTAAAGGTAGCCATATTGAATTTTCACTCCATTGGATATATCATGAAATTGCCAATTCATCGATGTATCACACTTGTGTGTTTATTGATAGAAAAATCGAAATAATAGGAAAAATAAAAAATATCGAGTCCATTGGAGAACTGTCACGCTTATAATTCCAGATATTTTCACAAAAAGTGACAGAAATGATGTGAAACCCAATAACAAAGGTGCTAGATGGCCACTCTACTGCAAAATAAAAGTCATTGCTGATCTCCGTTGAGTTGCCTCCTGTATTGAATTGATTGTACGATTTTTTTTTTCAACTCATGCAGCGTCACTGATTGTTCTGAAAAGAGCTGTATTTTTCGAGTAGTATTCTTCTCACTGTGAAATTGGTAGTTCTCATTTCCTCATATTATAACATCAAGCACTGAGAACTGGACATCGTGACAGCCGCATCCCTTACTTGGCTGTCACGTGTCGAATTTCGAAAGCAACGATGTAAACATCGTAGGTGCATATCAATCACTCTTTTCTTCGACATCAGATTAGATCAAAATAACAGTTGAACTAAACATTGCAGCAATAGCATTGCAGCAATAGCTGAAAAGTTATCGATTACTATAAGAATCGATAGTTTTCAGTTCTTTCAGGATGTTTCAGGAACTACGTAAGATATCCTTGATTCCTTTTGATATTCGAAATGTCCATAAAATTGCGCGTATTTTTCGTAATTCAACCTAGTTCGTATCTCTTTCCGTTTCCGATTTGACAATAGTGTACCATGAAATATGCATTTCCCTGTATATATTAAGAGTGGTGATCTACTGACAAACAGGAATTTCAAGAATTATATCTACTCCTGAAAGAACCGTGTTAATTTACATAAAATAATACAAAAAATCGAGTTTACAATCAGCTATAATGCATGAACACAGGAATTTATCCGATCAAGTTCAATACACAAAACTATTTTATCAGTCTCCTATTTAATCAGAAAATTCACTTCAAATACTTGAATATTTTCGAATACAAACCTGGCTACTATCCGACAAACTACATCACCCTCTGAGATGAATGGTAATAATTTCCAACCACGTGTCTCTTGAATTGATTTTGGGTCGATGAACTGAAATATTTTTGTATTGGGCTTTATAGACTGGTTTTTATAGGTCTTGGACAATTTACACATTATGCATCTGGCTCAATTTTCACTTCGTAGGTGATAGGTACTCAAAATTCGCGACACTTGCAAACTAACTGGTGTGAACTGAGAAGACTTTCAACTGGACAAGTTACTTTCATATACGATGTGGCATCACTTCTAGCCTGAATAATAACTATCGCAATTGTCTTTCGACAACTTGCGAAAATGGACAAAGTACGATTCTGGTGTATATCGATAGAGAAAACGTGACTTAAGAGTCCATTTGCTTCAAAATCGTGGGTTCACGGAATTACTGAACTTTACTCTTTCGAATCATGATAGTTACTGCTCTCGATTAACATTTGCTGGCTTCTTTCATATCAAAATCAACCCCTTGTTTCTATCACTCTGGTCCCCCGACAAAAGAACACGTACTCAGATGTCACCGAGTATCCCTTGTGGGATACTCGGTGACATCGATAAGAGGTATTGGCCAGCAATTTATATTGTCGGTGCCTTTGAGATTCATCCGATTAAAACATCATATAGGCCGCCTACAGTAATCCTTGGTAGGACTTGGTTAAATTATCTGTACTTGACATTCGATTTCTGATTACTTTTTACAAATATGATTTTCGTGATCAGCACATAAAAACCGACGATTTTTGGGATAATTCAAGAAATATGAAGATATCGTCGATTTCTTTTGATATTCGAGGTGGTCATGAAATTGAGCATTTTATTCGTGATTCAACCTAGTTCTCATCTATCTACGTTTCCGATTTAACAATTGTGTGCCTTAAAATTTGCATGACCTGAATATTAATGTTCAAGACAATATATCGATTACCATATTATGCATGTTTTTATACTTTCAACTGATACAAATTATTAGACATAGTCTGTTTGTAATCAGTTTGAGTAAATGAATCAAAATTATTCTTCTACTTTGGTATAATGTCTTAGCAATGAGTCGTTGAAAGTCGCAGTTGTATGTGCCTACAATTATTTTCTACCAAAAACTGTTATATAAAATGTCTGTTGAGAATCTACACGATGTGAATATCTCTTAATAAATCGATGTAGTCATCACAATAAATGCCATTTTGAAGGTATTTATGAAAAAAATAGGGTGTTCATCTTGTAAAAATTTATGATTGGTAGGTATGTTGAACTTTTTCAAACACTTCGTATAACAGATAATGAAAGATGCAAAAGGACTTCAATGTTTCCTACCCATTCTGTATTCAACGATTGTTCTGAAAGTGAAAATTCTGAAAGTGAAAAAATAAATTGTACATATACAGGCCGTTTCTTTTATTATGTGGTAACATTGCTATATATTCTAAACCGTAATAGATACAAATACTATTATATAGGAAACAGGTGACTATTGTGGTAAGCAGTAATAAGTTGGTCAGAAAAAATCTACAGGGACTCTCGTATAACTCAAAAAGGGTTGGAGTCCCTGTAGATTTTTTCTGAACAACTTACTGCTCATCACAATAGTTACCTTTTTCCCTATTTAATCTATGAAGGCATGTTTAACATAATTGTTATATAAACCACATCAATAATACAAATGCACCAAAATGTAGATTTCAGTGAACAATCTCCATGAATGTAAATACTGCATCATCAGTAGGTACCATTGAATGAATCAATTACCGAATGAATTCCATTTTGTTTAGGTATGTCCGGAGCTTTTCCAGCTGCCAGAAATATAGACGAATTCCGTCATAAGTTGATGACCAAAACTGATATGATCACGCCTACTTATCGGTCAGGCTTCAATCGACCAGAGATACCAGTAAGAAATGGCACACTACCGGAAGATATAATGACAGAAATGGACGCTGGATATTTCGGTACGTGTAGTGGATATAAGTACCATAATTAAAAATGTGATGCAGGGTCCCATTTGAAATATACCTACACAAAATACAACAGAAATGTACACTTTCCTCTTATGCTTTGCGCTGGACATTATTGTATTTGCTCGCGAATAGTAAACTTTTATCTCGAACTGGGCTGGTGGTCGAGTGCGTGTATCGCTGACTTGTAGTCTAGAGATTCCGGGTTCGAATCCCGGCGGGGCTATTAGAAATTTTATTTATTTCTGTAGCATCGTGTTAAAAACACTTTTCAAACACTTTTTTTCATATATCTATCACGAAAGAATATGACAGCCACTCTCTACTTTGAACTCGGAATTTTTTTATGACTTCAAACTAGTAAATTTCAACTTCAAACTTGGAATTTTGTTTTACGATGGATGATGGAAGAGGGAAGAGCTATGAATGCCGGTTTTGCACAAGGTTCTGTTATGGCACCAATTTTGTTCCTGCTTCACATCAATAACTTGAGGTGACCTTTTGTCATGTGCACAGCTAAGGAAGCTGGAACTGCAAGGTGGATACAGGTCGAAACTATCAATGAAGATTCAGCAGATATTGTTGTAACTCAAGCTTGTGTATCTTCTTGGAGAACTCATTCGATATATCGATATTCTTCTCAGGCCTATAAAATATATTCAATAGAAAAAAAAACACTAGATAATGAGTTCCACAACTTCGCCGTTTGATTTCCGATTTTGAAATTGAACAAAATGCGAGTTCAAAGTCAGATATCTCCAGTTTGAAGGCAAAAATTCACAGTTTGGAGTCGAAAAAATTGAAGGAAATACTCGGTGGCCCTTATACGCTTTGCTCTCACATTTACAAGCATCAAAAAAGGATTCCACAATTATCGTAATTTGAATGAAATACAAATCTTGCAGTGAAAACTGAATGTCGCTTTCAACAAAATGAATGTAAAATGTATTAAATACTCTAGCTGAGGGTTGGGGAGAAACAAGACTGATAAAGTTCCTATTAATTATGGTGCTTCTTTTTTGTTCAGGAATGCATGGGCGTTTGCCGGACGTTTGTAACCCAGGAACAAGATTACTGCTTGAAAAGATCATTGAAGCCATTTATGATGCTGGAATGTCTCCAAAAGATTTTGAATATACGAATACAGGTCATTTTATGGGAAATTTCTTCAATGAGAGAGAACAAGTCCTTTACAATATGAAAGAAGACGGAAAATTATATGCCAAAGGGTAATTACAAAATACAATTCACAGTTTTTCACATTAAACATGGGGGTCCGAATGAAATATTCAGTAGGGAACCAATAAAATAATGTAGGTACATTTTTATCAAATTCTAGAAAACTCAATTTGAATATTTTTATCATTCTCAATCAAGTACCTACGAAATATGTTTGATGGAAACCTTTCCGATTATCATACATCAGAGTGGTAAATATTTCAAGTAACTATACTGTTGAAGAAAAAGTCTCTGATCATCTTGATTACCTATTATCAGATTTTTCATTGTTAGGTACCAAGATTTCGACCCACTTTGAGAAGTCCTTATATTTATCATGGGTTTAAAATGATTTGTTAAATACAGTAGAGTATCATTGAAAATGGTTCATTCAATATTTTTCTTGAGAAATGATTGCCATTTTCTCAGGAGATTGTATTTTCTGAATTTAGATTCGCAAATACTGGTACAGAATTCTATAGAATAAACGTTACCCAATATTTTTGGTTGCATTTGCCAATTGTTTCATCGTTTTTCAGTGTTCCCAAGTAGCGAAGAACCGAACTGCTAATGAATACTCCTCCGAATTGAAATGTTTACCATGTATAATATATAATGAAAAATTCTCGGCTATTTACTTCTGTTGTAGTTCAGTTTTTCTACGGATATTTCTAAATCTGTGATTTCAGGGCTCTAAGATCGGTGACTGGGAGCTATATTGCGCATCAATTGAAATTCAAAGGCCCTGTGTTATTATGCGATACAGCTTGCAGTACTTCACTCCATGCTATAGATCACGCTTACAGAGCCATCAGACAAGGAGAATGCGAAGCTGCTCTTGTTACATCATTAAATATTTGCTTAGCTCCAGGATCAACCGCTCAATTTGCTTGGTAAGTTTTGAGTAGCGAGATTACATCATATTAATTAGAAAGTATGAATTCAAAAAAACGGGTGGATGAAAATCGATGACTCGAAATCGCAGGTATTGATAACTGCAATATTTGAATTTTTTTCGTGCCGTTACTACCCAAAAAAAAACATGATGTTTCTGAAACATCATGCAAGTCAGTAGAAGGATATAGGGAGAGGAAATAGATATTGGAATGTTTCTTGAATGTTTGGAGGATTTCATTCGGCAATGAGTTTCACAATTTCGCCGCTTGATGAGAAAAACTAATGCTGATCGATAGTAGTTCTGCAGGTCTCGAGTTCGATATGTAAGAATGATTCCAATAATTGCTCAATATGTGATCAAAACAAGCCCTGAGATGACCGCAAGATGTATTTTATAAGCCTAATATTCAAATTGATCTTGGAAGAGCCACAATCCTATTAAATTATATATTCATTATTCAACTGCTTTTCAGCAATTGATAGTATCTATGAACAAACAACGTGAGTAATGATTACTTACTACTCTAACTCACTATAATACGCGCTATAATTAATCGAATATCAAGGTAGCTCTGTGCATCTGAACCGGGTGATTCAGTAAGGATAACGAGGTACTGTATCTCAGTAACTAACAGTCGTACGAGTTTGGGAAAAATATTCTTTAGGGGACACCGACCAAGAAAAATTGCTGGAAATATTTTTTAAATTGATACTTCCACCGCTAGGAGGCGTAATAGTTTGGATCGTATAAAAAATGTTATCCAATAAAACTTTCGTAGACGTTTGATCCGCGATTTACCATTCACATCGCAAATGGTGATTCCATTTCACATTGATGAATACGTGAATGAAATATCTACTGTCGTTTTCGAATATGAATATTAATATCTCGTTTTATGATGGATATCAACATAATGTTGATAATATGAGGCTTACTGACTATCACTGAGGACAGCATTCTATTATTGTGTTCAAATGGTAATTCTTTTGTGAAGTATTTTCGGATGTCGGGTAGTAACTGCAACAAATTCTTGCATTTTCGTAAACTAAATGAAATACAGTTCAAAGTGATCAAAAGCTATATCTATATGTACACTCTTGGTGAATTGTGAAATTATTCGAAAATAAATTATTAACTTTCTACTTTTCACTGATTATATTTTGCGAGAAGGTGGGACACAACTTTCTCAACATGATTGATGTGACCTCTGCTTTTTTATTGCATTTTTGTCTTTCGATCTCCTGAAGTCCTGAATAGTTCATGATCCAGGCATTTGATTGGGCACCAGAATGTGAAACATAGCGTCATTTCGAGCTTTGATAAATTTCTCTCTTGATTTTCAAGTTATCCCATGCCGTATGCATATCGAATATTTAATAATTTGTAGGTGAACAATATAATGCCAGTGCGATACCAAATCAGCCACTATACTTTTCATGTATTCACTAATTCAAAGGTTGAAAGTGTCAATCAGACGGAGGTTGAATTAAGGAATGGAATTTATGGATTGCAAGAGATATCATTTTTCAAAATAAAAATCAGGATTTTTTTATGATGAATATGCTCAAATATTGAGATACCAAATTCATTTCAATTGAATATATCACACTGTATATTCACGATTTAAATATCATTTGATCATTACCCATCGATAAATGTTTTCAATGATATTTTACATCAATATCATACAGTTTAGTAGCTACCAAAACATATAAGAATTAGATCTAGATAGGTACTGGTATCAACATAAAATTTATGCGCATGAAGTTGATCGTTGGGTTATCGTAACGTGTCATTAAATTGGACATCCCAAAAAATTTACATAAAGAATTTGTAATAGTTTGAGAAACTTCACAATATTTCAAATTCGAATAATATCACGAGTTCGATATCTGAAAAAAGTTTTTAAAAATATGTCGTATAGTATTAGCAATAGGCACTTCATCGAAACTTCTCAATATTTAGTCGCATGCGATTCCTGTAGGAATTGAATTGGAGATATCGCAATGTGAACAATAAGTGGATGTTGTTTACGTAGCGAAGTCGTCAGTAAATCTTTGATAAGTCAATGTTACGATATCTTTCATTCCCTGCGATTTACTGTTACTTTTTTGGTTGACCTGGTCAACTGGTTATCTCTGACTCTCTGACTTATGTGTGAATAATAACTTATCTCTGACTGCGTGTGCCGTTTGGTGATATTGGTGAATATTACAGTGAAGTTTCGAATAAACTTCGCATTAAAAGACCCAATGTGGTTATCGATAGGACTACTGAACTACTGAAATTTATATAACGGAAAGGAAATGGCCTCATCAGGTCTCGGTATTGAACATACATTTATTGACTGAAAATCTTTCACAAAAGTGACAACGGATGGATGTTTCTTGGGGGCTATTTTTTCAAATCTCAATTTGAACAGCACAATGACTTGAAATGCGTTGTTGATGTCGCAGACATTTCGCTGCGGGAGGCAATGTTGTTGGTACGTCGCATGCGAGCTTTGAGTCGCAAAGTTACTTCCATAGTACATCACATCAGTTACTTCCCAGTGTTTGCTGGTTCATTGCCAGGCAAGAAGTTTGAGAAAAAGTCTGTAGAATTATTGTCTAATTTATAGAACTCCCATTTTGATTGATTATTTTTTGATATTAGAATCGCTATAACGTTTGGGATTCAATCCAATAATATCTCGCCAATTTGTTACGGACGCGTCAAATCAAGAAAATACGTTGTCATGTTGTTGTCATTTAGTAAAAACAATATAAAGATGGTCAGGGTAGCTATGGAAATTGTTGAATTAATTGCTGTTGGCAGATTTTTGAATTCGCCCTATATATGGCTATTATGTTTTTGATGTTCGATCTGATATGTACTGGATATGTGATGTTATGTTTTTGTTTAATAAATATATAACAACGGTGTTTTGTTCCAAAGAAAGTAACTCTCCAATATAATTGCTGGATATCTGAATCATTGTGTGCCTTCCACTACTGAATTTTCATCAGGTTATGGGCCCAGGACTTCGCATCATAAAGGGTTGAGATTTCCAGTAATATTTCGGACGAAAATTGGAGTTTATTCTGAAATTAAGTAATTGAGATAATGTCTGTCATATTGGATCAGAACAGCACAAAATGTGCAATTAAGCTGTTGGACGAAGGAAATTATTTCAATTGGAGCTTCAGAATGGAGACGTTGTTAAAGCATAAAGGTTTGTGGAATGCAGTGACTTCACATCGACCGAGTGATGCATCTCAAGCAACCGATTGGGATATAAAGGATCAGGAAGCTTTGACATTAATGCGGCTGTCTGTCAGTGATAATCAAATCAAACACATTCGTGGTATCAATACTGCAGAAGCTGCATGGAAAGCTTTGAAGGAAGCTCACGAGCGAGATACTCCAGGAAACAAGATCAGATTGATGAAGGTGACAACATCCAGACCCATGTTGATACCATGACGGAGATGTTTCAACGTCTTACAGCACTTGGTGAACTCAAGCAAGAGTTTCTATTGAGTGCTTTGTTATTGAATTCATTGCCACCGAGCTATGATGGATTGGTTTTAGCACTTGAAACCAGACGTGAAAGTGAAATCAACATTGGTGTTGTGAACAACATCATCTGTGAGGAGTATCGTCGGCGGTCAGCTCGTGACGGTGAATCAAGTTCTGCTGCTTTGAAGGTAGTCACCAGTCATCAAGGAAAAAGTCAAAAGAATAAAATGACATGTTTTTTCTGCAAGAAGTCAGGTCATTTGAAGGCTGAATGCAAAAAGTATCAGAAGTGGAAATCCGCGGAGGAGAATAAACATGGTGCGAACGTCATAAAGCAATCCAGTGAAAACAGTGAGCTGCTGTTTCTTGTTGGTGGCACCGATGGATGGATTCTTGATTCAGGCGCAACGTGTCACATCACAAGTAATCGAAAATTGTTTCTAGATCTAGATGAAACTCAAAAGGAGACGATCACGGTGGCGAATGGAACTGAAGTCAGATCATTTGGAAAGGAAAACTAAGGAAAACTAAGGAAAACTAAGGAAAACTAAGGAAAACTAAGGAAAACTAAGGAAAACTAAGGAAAACTAAGGAAAACTAAGGAAAACTAAGGAAAACTAAGGAAAACTAAGGAAAACTAAGGAAAACTAAGGAAAACTAAGGAAAACTAAGGAAAACTAAGGAAAACTAAGGAAAACTAAGGAAAACTAAGGAAAACTAAGGAAAACTAAGGAAAACTAAGGAAAACTAAGGAAAACTAAGGAAAACTAAGGAAAACTAAGGAAAACTAAGGAAAACTAAGGAAAACTAAGGAAAACTAAGGAAAACTAAGGAAAACTAAGGAAAACTAAGGAAAACTAAGGAAAACTAAGGAAAACTAAGGAAAACTAAGGAAAACTAAGGAAAACTAAGGAAAACTAAGGAAAACTAAGGAAAACTAAGGAAAACTAAGGAAAACTAAGGAAAACTAAGGAAAACTAAGGAAAACTAAGGAAAACTAAGGAAAACTAAGGAAAACTAAGGAAAACTAAGGAAAACTAAGGAAAACTAAGGAAAACTAAGGAAAACTAAGGAAAACTAAGGAAAACTAAGGAAAACTAAGGAAAACTAAGGAAAACTAAGGAAAACTAAGGAAAACTAAGGAAAACTAAGGAAAACTAAGGAAAACTAAGGAAAACTAAGGAAAACTAAGGAAAACTAAGGAAAACTAAGGAAAACTAAGGAAAACTAAGGAAAACTAAGGAAAACTAAGGAAAACTAAGGAAAACTAAGGAAAACTAAGGAAAACTAAGGAAAACTAAGGAAAACTAAGGAAAACTAAGGAAAACTAAGGAAAACTAAGGAAAACTAAGGAAAACTAAGGAAAACTAAGGAAAACTAAGGAAAACTAAGGAAAACTAAGGAAAACTAAGGAAAACTAAGGAAAACTAAGGAAAACTAAGGAAAACTAAGGAAAACTAAGGAAAACTAAGGAAAACTAAGGAAAACTAAGGAAAACTAAGGAAAACTAAGGAAAACTGAGGAAAACTGAGGAAAACTAAGGAAAACTAAGGAAAACTAAGGAAAACTAAGGAACACTAAGGAAAACTAAGGAAAAGCATTTATGGATTGAAACAATCGGCACGGGTGTGGAACAATACACTTCACCGAGTGTTAAGGTGCACAAAATTCTTGAAGCTGAGAGCCAGATGTGGACTATCAGAAATCAAAGAACCTGCCTAGCAGAATTAAGGAGGAGTGTTGAATTAATTGCTGTTGGCAGATTTTTGAATTCGCCCTATATATGGCTATTATGTTTTTGATGTTCGATCTGATATGTACTGGATATGTGATGTTATGTTTTTGTTTAATAAATATATAACAACGGTGTTTTGTTCCAAAGAAAGTAACTCTCCAATATAATTGCTGGATATCTGAATCATTGTGTGCCTTCCACTACTGAATTTTCATCAGAAATAATTGAAATATATGTTGTCAAATTGATGAATGCTATAATATATCAGTTATAAGTGAGGTTATTTGTCATAATGGGTTTTAGTGACAGGGAAAAATGTGATATACCATCAGTATATTCGGAGAAATAGCCAAAGGCGCACAACGGAAATATACAATAGCACATGCCTCAAGAGAGTCAGGTTTTTTCGATGGAGAAATATGGAAAATCATGATTAAGCACAATATTTGGAATTCGTTAACAACAAATATTTTTTATACCTTCTAATCCGAGAGAAAATCCGGATCAAATATCTCGAAATCTATGACATATTATAAGTATTCATCAATTTGATAACAGATATTTCAATTATTTCCATAGCTACTCTGACCATTTTTGTCCTAATTATCTGAAATTATCCGTTTCAAATCTGGATTTCAACGTCAAATATCTCGAAATCTATTGGAGAACATGATATATTATGTGTATATATTTGAAATCAGAGAAACATACTCGATCCAAATGTGACATTAGGTTAAAAGTTAAAAGTTCCATTAAAAAAATATATTTGGTGCGCATAACTTTTTTTGCAAATCTTTAATATTTGTTGTGTTCATATATATGGAATCTGCAAGAAAAATTACATAGGATCATATTTTGGAAATGAAAATTTTACGATAGATAAAATAGTTGAGGGGGGTTCAAAATATAGATGGTCTTCACGTATATTTTCAACCCCTCCTTAACTTTTCCATCTATTGTTCAATATACATTTCCGAACGTTAATCTTATGTAAATTTTCTTGTAGATTTCATATAAGTGAACAAAAAAACAGTTCTGAAAAAAAGTATATGTACTAATTAACTGAAAGAATCTGCATACAACTTTAATTCCAACGTCAAATATCTCGAAATCTATAGGAGAACATGATATATATATATATATATATATATATTAAATCAGAATGATTCCCGATCCAAGAGTGGAAAATGTTTTCATAATCTAATCAAAAGAATATATTTGCTGTCCATAACTTGCTTTTCAGACCTTCAACTGTTTTTTCACGTATATGAAATTTACACGAAGAATTAAATGAGACTGTTTTTTGAAAAACAAAATTGAACAATAGACAAAAAAGTTAAGGTGGGTTCAAAATATACGTGAAGACCTTGTGAATACATGCTATTGCCAGCAGTGATAATAATCAATAATAACTATACAGGGTGCCCGTTTTTCGAGCTTAACCATGGGGACCTCAGTTATCATAGGAGTTACGAGGTGAGTTAAATTATGGCAAAGAAATTTGAAGTATCATTTTTAGTTTCTGAGTTATTGGAAAAACATGTTTAGCTTTCGTTTTCATTTTTTCACGCGGAAACCAAGAGAACTAGAAGTTCATAATTAGGACGTTCTTCAGCGACTTTTTCACAAGGAATCTAAATCTGTCATCGTATTTTGAAAGGCGTTCTTGATTTCAGAGATACAACACTCAACTTTGGTTTTTCTTATGGTCGCTATATTGGATTTTTGCATTTTTGAAAAGTCTGTATTTTTCTGATTACTATGACGTATCTTTCGATATGTTCGAATCTTACCTGCTGGTCAAAATTGGTGAAAAATTGTTTTTGCGAAGAGTGTGGAAACAATGCAAAAAATTTTTTTTAACATACTAACTTCTGATAGTTCCATTGAACTTGAAAATTTACTTGCATAAAAACCAAGCTCATTTTGAATTAGGAGTGACATTTGAAGTTATAAAAGTATTTTCTTCGCAAAACAAAACGTTCATAAAAGATGCTCGAATATTTCACTATCCACTTCTTAACACAATTTTATTCTTCATTTAGAGTTCTGAATAGCTCAATCGATAGGTACCTACAATTTCAAGAATCAGGTCATAAAAGAAAGAATACTGGAATAATGAAAAAATAATAATAATAATAATAACTCACAAAATTGCTGGCGTTATTTTCAAAGCACTCTCTTTATAAAACGTTTTTTTTCTCAATTTTGATCAGCATGTGAGATTCAAACATATTGTTACGATCTTCGTGGGTAGAAGTGAATCTGAATACAACCTCCAGCATGTTTCGGACAATCCTCCAGTTCAGGCCATCCAAACCGCAAGCCAGCTTTGGAGCAGCTACCTTTTGTATTCCTTCTTCCAGTACAGCGCTTCGCTGGTCGACTAATGCATTTCAGAGGTTCTTGTAGGATGGTTTGTGGAAATGTCTTTCCTTGGTCGTCAGATAAAAGAGCAATCTTTCTCCTTCAGGACTGGCATCTTGAACTTTCAGGGCTCGACCGATGGATCGGCTTTGTTGTTGAAGTTCTTTTAGCTTGCCGAATCTTTTCCGGAATTCCTTGGCTATGTCTCGGAACATCTGAGTATCCTGGGCTATGCAGTGGGCTAGTGCATACTCTACAGGGGTGGTGAAAAGGTCGCGATGCTCTTCTATAGTAACGTCAAACCGTGCCTTCGAAAGTAAGCTCCTCTTCGTCTTGAAGTTGTACCTGCTGCACTTGTTGATCCAGCGTTCCCTCGAACGGTGCAAGTCTGTTGAAGTGAACCACTTTTGGTTTACCATTGGGAACTTTGCTGATACGGTAGATAACGTCATTGATATTCTTCCTGATGCAGTAGGGTCCTTCCCAAGATTTCTGTAACTTTGGACACAGTCCTCGTTTTCTCTGTAGATTATGGAGCCACACCAAATCACCTTCTGCGTAGCATTCGCCATTTGCTCTGATATCATAGCGTTCTTTCATTCGTTCGCTGGAGATTCGAAGATTAAAACGAACCAATTCATGTATATCGTTCATCTTCCTCCTCAAGTTCGCTATGTTATCTTCACCTGCCACGTCCTCACCGGGTCTGCATCCAAATACCAGGTCACATGGAAGCCTCATCTCTCGTTCAAACAGCACTTTCGCTGGAGTCTGTTCTGTAGATTCTTGTACTGCTGATCGGTAGGCCATCAGGAAGAAGGGTAGATGTTGGTCCCAATCCCGTTGATGTTCATCCACGACTTTGCAGAGGTATTTTCCTACAGTTAGGTTCATGCGTTCCACCATTCCATCTGATTGAGGATGTAGTGGTGTTGTCCTGGTCTTCTTGATTGCTAGCCTCTCGCTCATCGTCCGAAATACCTCACTCTCGAAGTTTCGGCCTTGGTCAGAGTGAAGTTCCATTGGTACCCCAAAACGACTAAAAAGTTCTTTCATCAGTACACCAGCGACGGTTACAGCCTCTTGATTAGGAATCGCATACGCTTCCACCCATTTTGTGAAGTAGTCCATGCAAACCAGAATATATAGATTGCCATCATCGGTTATCGGAAATGGCCCAGCAATGTCTATGGCAATCCTCTCGAACGGGCTATACCCACGATGTACTGCCTCATAGGCGCCCTTGGTTTTCGATGCGGCCCATTACTTGCGAAACAGACGGTGCATTAACGGCACCATTCTCTGACATCATCGCTGTAGTTCACCCAGTAGAACCGCTCAAGAACCCTCTGTAGAGTCTTGTTCACTCCCAGATGTCCTCCTGAAGTCCCGTCGTGTACGTAATGCAGTACCTCTGGAACTCGGCTCTTAGGAATCACTAGCTGCACTCGATGATCTGACCCGTTTTCGTTTTCGAGTTTCCTTTTCAACAGGCCGTCTTTCAGTATCAGGGAGTCCCACTTACCCCAGTAAGCCTTCAAGGTTTGTGATAATGGAGCTACTTCTTGCCAAGTGGGGCGACGATCTGCTTCCTTCCATTCCCGGAGTTTTCGAAGCTCTGTATCCTTCTCTTGCTCCTGTTGGACAGCTGCAGGCAACCAATCATCGCTGATAATGGTAGTCCTGTTGATGGATTCTTCTTTGACCTCCAATCGGCTACAATGTGGACATCCAGGAGGACAGGGTCGTCTGGACAAGGCATCTGCATTCTTGTGGCTTGTCCCAGTTCGATGTTCTATCACGAAGTCATACTCCTGTAGTCTCTCAATCCAACGAGCTACCTGGCCCTCAGGATTCTTGAATTGTAGGAGCAACTTGAACGCTGCGTGATCTGTTCTCAGCAGAAATTTCCTACCGTAGAGATACTTATAAAAGTGCTCCACTGATTTGACGACAGCTAGGATTTCCCGCCTGGTGACGCAGTAGTTTCGTTCTGGCTTCTATAACACCTTACTGAAGTTTCCGATAACTCGTTCCTGTCCATCGTGTCATCTGTGTCAAGAATGAATTGACATTGTGGAAGTGGATACCCCAGGATGGGTGTCGTAGTCAAATGTTTCTTCAGTGCATCAAAGGCGGCTTGACATTCTTTGTCTCAACAGAATGGTCGTTTTTCTTCGGTGAGGCGAGTTAGTGGCTTTGCGACATTCGAAAACATCCTGACATAACGTCTATAATAGGTGCAAAGTCCAAGGAAACTTCTGAGCTGATGTTTATTTTCTGGTACTGGCCATTGTTTAACTGCTCGTACCTTCTCGGGGTCGACCTCCACTCCTTCACTACTTACGACGTGGCCCAAGTAGTGTACTCGTTTCTGCAGTAGATGACATTTCTTCAGGTTGAGAGTCAAGTTTGCGGTCTGTAGCCTTCTGAAGACTTCTTCTAAATTTGCCAGACGATCTTCAAAAATTTTACCAACTACAATGATGTCATCCAAATACACAAGACAGGTTTTCCAGGAGAGTCCTCTCAACACATTTTCCATGATTCGCTCGAACGTAGCAGGTGCATTGCAGAGCCCGAAAGGCATTACCTTGAATTGCCATAAGCCAGTGCCAATGGTGAATGCTGTCTTCTCATTGTCGTCTATACGTGGCAATGGATAGCTGTCTTTCTTTGTCACATCATTCAGTCGGCGATAGTCTACGCAGAATCGGGTACTCTCATCTTTCTTCTTCACCAAAACTACTAGTGAAGCCCATGGACTGTTAGATGGCTCGATCACCCCTTCTCGTTCCATGTCCTCGATAATCCTGTCAGCAATTTCCCTTTCTGTCTGCGGTAACCTTCGAGCTGGTTGACGAATCGGTCTGGAAGTTCCTGTGTCGATTTTATGTTTTACGATGTCAGTTCTTCCCATTTTTCCATTTGCAGGTACAAAGATGGCCCTATATCGTTGCAGTAATTTGATCAACTGATTCTTTTATGATTATTGAGAGGACCGCTTGCAGTAGAGACCATTTCATCGAAGTCGAACTTTCCTTTGTTGGTTGTCCTCGCATGCTGAATTATCGAGGCCGCTGTAGAACAGATTCCAATCTTCGATCTCTTGATAACTGTCAAAGGATGATTGTTGATGTTAATCAATCGAACCAGGACACGCTCCTGTGATGTCAGTAAAGCCTTGCCAATTAGCACACCTCGGCCGACCTCTTCGTCATGGTTCCAAGGTTCCATAATGATGGGGCTACCTTTTTCAACCGTACCAACGATCCGAGCTGTCACGATCGTCTCGCTTCGTTCTGGTAGCACTACATCCTCTGCTTACGTTACTCGGACCGCAATTTCTTTCCGGGAATGAAAAAAGATCTCCTCAGCACCCACTTTGATTGTTCTTTTTCCGAAGTCCAGTTGAATTTGAGGTTACCAATTGTAATTTCCACATCTATTTCACCATGAACGGTAGCAGCTTCGCCCGTAGCCGTTCGTAAACGCCTTCTTGAACTCACAAGTCGCTTCTTCGAGGATTTCAGGAGTCCTCGTTGCACCAGTATCCACCAACAGTGCGCACTTCTGTTCGTCGATCTGGCCGTCTACATAGATGCTGCCATTGTCACGCTGTAGAGACGCCACAATGATGAGGGGGTCCTTATTATGGCGGGTCGAAGCTGCCCCCTTCAGGTCGACCCGTTTTAGTTTTCCTGCGGCTGTGAGAAAGATGATCGTTTTCCAGAAACCCTCTTGGCTCGCTTACAAGCTCCCTGGAAGTGTCCCAGCTCCCCACAATTCCAGGACCGGACTGGTCTCTTTGTTTTATCAAAGAAACTCCTAATTTCGCTCTTCATGACATCAATCAAGCCCTAATGAGAATTCTGCTAATGGTTCGGGGTTCTGTGATCAATGGCGCGAACTCTTGCAGATCCACGTGAGGCTTCTGTTGCGGCCTCAAATTCCAACGCAGCTGCCAGTGCATCCGTGAGTTTCTTGGGTCTAGTCAGACGCATCGTTCTCTGCATTTCTACATCTCTCAACCCGTCCACGAATGTTACAATGAACCAACCTGGCTACGTCCGCTTCGAATTCCTGCAGGCTTTCGTTGGCTTTCTGTCAACGGTTCTTCATCTGTATTGGAATACCTGCTGCAGATGTTCATGACCATATCGCATGTCGAGACGTTTGATGAGATGTTCGTAACTGTCGACCTCACTCTCCGGAATGGCTTGCAAGATGTTCAATGTCCTCGTAGAGCAACTGTTAGAGCAACTGTTAGAGCCACCGCCTTGTCCTTTGATGTCCATCTATTTGCTCCGGCAGCTACTTCAAACTGTTTCACGTAATTCGGCCATGATGTCTTTCCGTCAAACGTAGGCTGCTTCACTCGATTTGAAGAAGTGTGTCTGGTTCCATTTTCTTCTCCATCACGAGTTGTTGACCGTCATCATCAGACTTCCCCAGTTTTTGATGTCTAAGTTTCAACCTCAATCCTTCTATCTGATCTTCAAGATTATCTGTTATTGCTTTCATTTCTTCCTTCCGGTCAGCAATCTGCGCCAAAATTTCTTCACGCTGAGCAGTTATTTGAGCCTCGATCTTGTCTTGGTGAGCTACGATCCTATCTTGCAGATCTGTCATTTCGTCATGCTGAGCTGCTATCTGCGTTGAAACCTCTTCTTGCTGGGCAGAAATCTGAGCTACTATCTTGTCTTGCTGAGCTGCTATCTTCGTCGAAGCCTCTTGCTGAGCCGAAATTTGTGCTACTATCTTATCTTGCTGAGCAGTAATCTGAGCAGCGATCATACCTTGCTGAGCTGCTATCTCTTCACGCTGAGCAGAAATCTGAGCAGCGATCTTATCTTCCGGTTCCTCGAAGATGAAAGTCTCTGGATCCTCGCCGACGTCTATCAGGTACTCTTTGAGACGAAGCTGGAGTACCGCTTTTGTCCCTGCTGTCTCGAGATCCCTCTCTTCCAACTCACGTTTCAATTCTGCTGCCTTCAATACGCAAAGTCTCTTCATTTTTCACTGCTCGTTCACAAAAGTGCAACGAAATTCACAGATCCTCGCTTCTGACACCAATTGTTACGATCTTCGTGGGTAGAAGTGAACGACGACTGGGTTTAAACTGATAACTAATTTATTTCAACGAACACTAACACTTATAACAGACTAATTTAAGACAACTATTTATGTGGGAGGTTATGGACGATGTTCACACAACGCAACGTCGTATTCAACTAACCTGCCATTATCTGGCCCTGTATATATATCGTGGTTGAGTTGTTCTAGAACCTTCTCGAACTGTCACTTTCCTGTCATCTCTCTTCATCTGATAGCTTTCAGGATATTCCATCCTTTTCTGTTCTAGATCTTTCACGAACAATCGAGAGCTATCTGGAATGTCCAATACAGGAGGATATTTTGATATCGGCGATACTTCTTCATGACTTCCAAATTCCATTACAATATCATGTGGCTGAGATGCTTACAATACATGGTGAAAAAACTCAACGCTGGTTGCCATGGTTACGTTTGTAAAATGATGGCGACAAAATAGCGTTTTAGGTACACCAACGTCCAGAAGGGAGCGCCAGTATCGCATAAGTACAAATGGCGGAATGTTTGTTGCAAGAAAAAATACGTAGTGTTTATTCATAATTTTTATTGTTTGGATGCGTTTTTGATTGATGTGAAATGTTTATATTTCACTTGTGTAGATCCAGTATACATTTTAACATGTTAGATGATGTGTTGTATTGTGGAAATTCGTCGTGCGAAAACACTTGAGTATGTAGGTAAGTGAATTCATTCAGTAGTTGTTGTGGCGAATTTATCCACAATGTATATTCATTGTTATTCTCTACCCTCTTTCCATCGAATTTCTCAAGAATTTTTCTTCAATTGAGATGTGTTCATTAAAGATTTTTCATGTGAGCATTATTTTTATTAGAACTGTGGTTACAAAAGGGTGGTTACAAAGTACTACAGCAGTAGTACTTTGTCGATTTGCTCAAGTTTTTCAAGAAACAAGCTTGAATCTCCCCTGCACAATTCACTATTTCACTTCATTTGCCATTGAATTATGTATATCCACCTCAATATTCACAGATATATGATAAACATTGTGCCCCCTCATTTCTGAAAGGTGGGACTTTTCTATTTTGTATCATTTCAGTATTCTTTAATTCAATTCACATCAGTCACACTTGTGCATTAGATAATCTATAATACACCTACCAATAAAGTTCAGAATCAAAGGACTTAATTGCTCCAGATAGGTATCTATGATTTGTCTTATTCTGAACATCCAGACATTTCAATGTGTCCTCACCACACTATCACTAAATATGTTCCATTATTTGTAATGAATTCAAAAATAAATACTTCACAAATATAATAAAGATTATAACATCCTGATACTTCTCCCAAAAATAGGTGATTTGGAAAATCAGGAAAATTGGCACAACAAATATTTTAACTTTTACTTTTCTAGGGCCTCCAATCAGTGAATTCCACAATTTGATCAACATCACAAGAAAGACAAACATGATCAAATATTCAGCAGTAGAACCCTGAGTAGTTCCTATCACAAAATCAAGACTTCATCCCTTGGCAAGCATGTCTGACAAATACTGAAGGCAAATAATAATAATTCTGGTAATTTTATGATTTCTCCACATTGTTATCTTCATAATGGTATATGTTATAGAGTATAGGGTTGGAAAAAATGACCCCTATTGAATTAAATCAACTTCAAAATGTTATAATGGGTCAAAATTAATTTATCAATTATCCTGAAAACACTTTTCCATGATTAATGCTTTCATTTACCTAATTAAAATATTAAAATTTGAGAATAATGAAAATTATTGCTATATTATTTTATTATAAAGCAATTATATACTTGTGTGGCTGATGCTAATAACATGCATGGCATCGAACTGAAAATACCAGTTGAATATTTTGAATAGGAATAATTTGATGAAGAGAAAACACATTTTTATTACCAGATTGAAGAAGCAAAATTATCAATTCTATAAAAAATCCCAATTCACTCAAAATTCATTTTTAAAATACATCACTTGCTTGAAGACATACTTGACAATGCTTATTGTGAATTTCTCTTACCATTGGCATATGTTAATGTTGAAGAGTAGCAGAGTACCAATTGATTTGTACGAAGTAGAAGATGAGACTTATCCATCAACTAGTTTTTGAAGAAAACATTATAGCTCAAATGATGGTATATGAATCATGATAGTAACTCCAAAATGTTAAAAAAGATATAAAAAATATCTGTATAGAATCTGTCCTGATGCATAATATTCAATCTTCAAACTAAAAAAAATCTATAGGTAGTCAAAAGTTGACAAAAATATCATTATGTGTCTATGGTATGACAAGTATTATTCAGCTCTGGGATTATTTAATCCTATGTCCTATCCAGGATTTTTCCACAACGGATATGATTGATTATGTTTTCTTAAGGTAACAAAAAATAATAAACTGTTAATTTTCAAATGTTCTGCTTAATATAAACACTTGCAAAACTGAAATATTTTTTCAACTGGAAGTTTATTTCAACAGTAGTTATACAATGAAAAAGATTACAACAAAATTCTTTAGAATACCCAAAAATCTAAGTTATTATTATCATTAGAGCTTATAATCTGTGGAAATTTTTTTCAGGTCATAAATTATCCCCAGTGGCACAGCACAGATAGTACATAATTCAGTGGCTGAAAAGTGGGAAATGGGAATGTGGTGGATTTTGTTGCAGAAGTTGGAACTAATGGTACAGACGATATGGAGCCACTTGGATTTCTTGAATTGAAGCAGTACTTTTTTCAGTTCATGAGGATTTTATAATTGGAAGAAGTTTATTGTTGGAATAAATAAAATAAAATCTTGTTCTCTCATTTCATTCTTGAGCAACACCTAAATAATACAAATTTGCTAATGAGTTGAACATCATGGAAGTGGTTCATTTTGTGAACAGTTGATTTGATAAATAAAGCTCATAAAAAAATCAAATACATTAATCCATCAAAACATTTTTCAATTCCATTGAATGATGATTATCAAAGAATCATGTGATTATTACAGTACACAGTAGTATATAATTAATTAGAAATTCCTTCCAAAAGGCCATTACCCTAGGGCAAAATTTTGTATTATTTCTAAGCACATAAGTTTTTTATCAGAACCTATTTCATTATTTGGTGAAATATTTTCCAGCATTGGAGTGAAATCAAAATACAGTTGTGACAAGTCAGTAAAAGAAAATAGGGTCTACTACAATTTATCACATTTCTTTTAATTATGAACAGATTTGATGATAAAATGAAAATTGATGAAATTTCAGTAATGTGAATTATCAAAAAGATAAATATTTGTAATGAAGATGAATTTTACATATATAATTCAATTAAAATTGGACATGATTGTGAAGCGGTTTTTGTGCAATTTCTTCAATCCTTTGTGTAGATATAATTGACTTGGGAAGTGAGCACATTTTTCTGCCAATGGGTTCCCTGGTAGCTGCTTTCCATTTTTCACAATCTTCTTGATTCTGAAACCAGTTAATAATCATTATCCATAGGTAAGCAATAGAGATTCAATCTTTGGGTATAGTATATCAAGATAGAGATTTTGAATGATGTGGTAATATTGAAATGTGGACCATAATCATAAACAGGTCAACCAAATAGATAAGTTATCACATGATAGGATACTTTCAGGATAAATCAATTGGTGATTTTACTTCACAGGAAGCTACCATCTCAACTTTCATTATGTTGAATGTTGATAACTCAATTTGTACCATCTATTTGTGAATGAGTCAGAGTAGGAGCAGGAACAACAAGATCTACTATACTAAACACTGAAGCCATGAAAGACTTGAAGAAAACAAAAAAATTATGTAAATTCATAAGGGAAGAACATAAAGTTATCCTGCTCCTCCTTACAGTGAAATTCTGTTGCGGAACTTACGTGATTAGGCGATTTCAACTAGTTTCTCAGATACGGCGTTCCAATGACGAAAAAGGGGCCTTCTCCAACCAAATCTGCACAAAATTCCTCCTTCTTTTCTTCAGCACAATTTTACACACTTTATTGAACAATTTTCAACACAGTTACTCCTCCTTCTGTTGATCAGCACATTTTTAACATAGTTTCAACACATTTTCACAAAGAAATCATCAATAAACACAAAAAATTCCTTGATTTGCGTAAAGAAATTATGAATTGTTTACATCCGATCGCGACATCTATATCTTTTTGTTGATTGGAACTAAAACCTTATTTGTTCGCCATATTTTTACAAAACAAAAGAGCATCAGTGATATCACCATGTATTGTAAGCATCTCACATGTGGCACATCATCGTATTCAGAAAGTGACAGACTTTTCAAAAATGCAAAAATCCAATATGGCGCCCATAAGAAAATCCAAAGTTGACTGTTGTATCTCTGACATCTAGAACGCCTTGGAAAATACGATGACAGATTTAGATTCCTCGTGAAAAAGTGCCTCGAGAACGTCCTATAGTAAGAAACGTCCAGTTATCATGTTTTCGCTTGAAAAAATATAATATCTAAAATTACAAAATCCAGTTTTTTTTCCATTGATTCAAAAACATAATTGTTCAGTATAAAAATGCTCAACTTTGCCCCAATTTAACCGATTGATTCATAGCGATATATATATATATAGTCTGTCTAATTAATGTTTTTATGTAAAAATAAGGTGGAATCTCAATCAAGAGTTGCCTGAACTATTCTCGTGTGATTGACAACCTGTGCAATTCGCCAAGCCTCATCAATAGCACTGGGCCGGTTATCAATCTTCACACTTCCTACCCAAATATTGTGCGTCCTAACTCCATTTTTGTAGGTTGGGAGTATTAAGTCCTGACGGTGTATGCAGTCCCTTTGATGAGAATGGCAACGGTTACGTGAGATCTGAAGCCGTGTGTGCAGTGCTCCTTCAAAAAGCGAAGGATGCTAAGAGAGTCTATGCACAAGTCATACATTCCAAAACGAATAGCGATGGTTTCAAAGAACAAGGCATCACTTTTCCGAACTGGAAGACACAACATATGTTGATGGACGAATGTTGTAGAGAGAGTAATGTTGGACCTGAAGATATCAGTTATGTTGAAGCCCATGGAACAGGTACCTATACTGCCATAAGAAACAATATAGTCATTTATGATAAGAGAAAAAGAAAATTTGAAACATCTGTAGCGTTTTATTGATCTACAGCGTGTCTCACTTCATCTCAATTATTATAGTTATTTTATCCCAACAAAATTAGGACTTGTTTGAATAACTATCAGTATGATGCATTTGACGCATTTTTATTGAAATAAAAAGGAGTATATTATTTAGTGAGTCAAATATTTGGAAACAACAGACCATTTCTTCGGATAAGTGATCAGGACCCCCAATAGTTAGTTCAATATACAGATATATTATGGGTCGTTCCTAAAAAAATATCCGTCCTGAAAAATCCAAATTTGATTCACTTCTCAAGGAAGCATCCATGTGATTTTTCAGTTAGAATCGTGATGTTTGTATAATTTTCATCGATCCTGAGTATTTCATATTTCTACCTCGAAAATTACTGATCGTTTTTTCCGAGAGAATGCAATCAAAATTCAATCTACCATTCATACGTGACAATAGCTTCCACAAGTATGAGATACGAGGTGTGTATTGCATGTTGTAATTGAATCTGAATCGATGAAATGGAGAATTTAATCATCTATTGGGAGAAAAAAAAATATTTTTTCACATAATTGTTTCGTGATCGACACTTTTCCGCTTTATACTGACCTGTAGATATAAAATGCGGTATCAGGAAACCAAACAGTTTGGAGATTACCCGGGTAAACCTAGTTTTAGCCAATTATCTAATTTTATAAAGGAAATTACCATTTTCCAAAACATAGCATTACTGTCTATGAATTAAAAATTCCTAACTCCTGACTGAAGATTCAGATAGGTACCTACCAGATCCCAGTTGAAATTGAATGTGTAATAATCAGCAGAGTCTCCACAGGACTTTGAAGTTTGACTACTTTGGATAAGTCCGAAACGGGTAATTGATGCACACCCATATTATCATGTATTTTCTATCAAAGAATATGACAAAACTACTGGGTGTTCAAACAACTTATGTTTGGTAGATATCACACAACATTTTGTAGTTGATAGTATCTGAAAAAGAAAGTTCATCAGTATTTTTTATAGTAAATGCGTTCTTTTCTGAAGCTGTAGTTTTTCAGGGACAAGTGCTGGAGACCCTGAAGAACTAGAAGCTATCGATACTCACATCGCTCGAAAACGAAAAAATCCTCTGCTGATTGGTTCTGTAAAGTCCAGCATCGGTCATTCGGAGACAACTGCTGGTTTGTGTTCTATCGTGAAGGTAAAACAGCTCTAAATGATTATGCTGAATCAAACATGAACATTTTTAACGTTTCAGGTCTTATTGGCTTTAGAAGAGGGTAGCGTTTTCCCCAATATACATTATCAGAAACCCAGGAATGTTTCAGGACTTCTAGAAGGAAGGCTCAAGGTCGTTTGTGAACAAACAAAACTACCAGAAAAGGGAGCAATAATATGTGAGACTTTTTGATTGAAATTATAATCGCCGATCATGTCATAACTCTTTCGTAATGTTTGTTACATCCTCAGATTTATAATATTCATTCAGATTATCTTGTTGGTGTGGCACGTAGCTCATAAGAAGTCTGCCTATAAGATTGTTAATTATTGTTGTGCCGTTACAAAGTGAAAAAAAATTACACCACCTCACACCAGATAACACCGTCTGGTGTCCTCTGAGATCCTGATTGTTTTAGTGTCAGTAAAGACCGGCATAATATTCACCACTGTTGGTGTTATGTGACCTTTTCCATAAGTGTTTCTAATAATCAAACCCAGTTTGTTATGAGTAACACTAGTGTTAGTAATGAATTTGGCAGAATGAACACTTTGGTGGTGTTTTTTATGCATTTCCGAAAGTGCGATTTGACACCTCAGTGGTGTGATGCTTATTCTGTGATATTTTTGATGCTGAATCCTACTTTAACGAAATTGTCTTCGGTGCGTTTACACACTGAGCAGGTACACCTGACAAGAAACACCATATCCCAAGTATGTTCAGGCGAATCAGTGATTTTTTTCACCATATCCGGGAAAATTCGGTTGATGACGAACTGTTTGATCAGGATTAATGAGCATCCTGATCAGTGGCACTATGGCCTAGAACAATTGATACTGATCTGTATCAAAATCATTTGATATATCATGCCTAATATTGAAATGAAGTATGGTAGGAAGGACGTCATTGCCACCTATTAGCAAAAGTTCTATGGTTCGAAGATCGAACAGATGAACGCATAAAATTCACACCATTCACATGCTCACATAAATTATTTTCATCAATTTATATCGAATCTGGTGTCTTCACGTTGAAAAACTCAACGAAGATTATTGTCTCGGAACAAGATGATTCTTACCCGTTCCGATTCCATCGTGATATGACACGGTGTAACTTGGTGTTAATTTTATATAATAGGTGTTTTTTATGCGTTAACGTGAATGATAGCACCATTGTTAATATAACGTTTCAACCATTTGGTGTTGCTTATGATTTCATGTTTCAGAATCTTTCATCATATTCGTGTCATTTTTTACTACTAAGTTCGGAATCAACACCAATTAGCACTCAATTGGGAAATGTAGGTTGTTTCTTTTCAGTATATAGTCTATACTTCACATTGATGTTAATTAATTCCTCTGGATTTGGCGTTGATATCCTTTTTCCAATTTCATAGCAACTCATATTACTCAATTGGTGGTGATGCTCATTTTCATGTTCATAACTTCATTATTTATTATTCATGTTTAGAATTCTTAAATATTATATCATCAGATTTTATTTTTATCAATGTTGTTTCGAATACATGATGGGTTCTATTTTCATCTCTCAGCTCCGCTGCTGAGTTTTCTAGTACTGCTGTCTTGCTATACATTGTGTTCATAACGTCATTTTGTGATAGTTTCCATGAATTTTTCCGATTTGAGTCATTAACGTCCTGCTTATTACCGTTATCAAATTAAAATCACTTGTACTGATTGTATATACTCATCGATAGGTGTAAACAGTTTTGGATTCGGAGGTAGCAATTCTCACGTTTTACTGAAATCTGTATCAAAACTAAAAGTTAAGGGTGGAAAACCAACAGACAACTTACCAAGGCTTGTTTGTGTAAGTGGACGTACAAAAAAAAGCGTAGACTCGCTTCTTGACGATGTTTCAAAGGATCCAGTAGACACTGAATATGTACGACTTCTTCAGAATTCATTTAGGTGAGTGACTCAAATTTATATCTTTCAACCATCCGCGTCAAGAATTTGGCACAATATGTAGCTCTACGGTAGTTATAATTGCAGTTTGAGTAAATACGGGTAGGTTTTTCACGACTGGTGAAAATACTATGTGAGATTTTATTCCAGAAGGGATGATGCGAACCACTTATTTAAGGGTTACTCGATTATTTCAAAAGAGAAAGAAATGAAGAGATCTGTTGTGAAAGTTTCTTTGAAAAAACCACCACTTTGTCTGGTTCTTGGAAAAATAAATGACTGGTATTCGTTGGCCAACGAGTTTCTGGATGTCCCGATTTTTCATGAACCGTTGCAAAAGTGGGTATAACTATCACATCTGATATTGGTCGGAAGACCGCGGAATTGAATTTGATGAACTTGTTCAAGGATAAAAAGCTACTTTGAAAGTGAAGGTTTGAGCTTTGACAGTACCATCCTGAATGCAGATCCAGAAATACGTGAAGCATTCGATCAAATTGGCATATCAGTGGTTTCAGTATGCATTGCTGATACTTTGAAACAGTTGCAAATAAAACCAGAAGTAGTAACCGGGCATTGGTTTGGAAACTACATGTGTGCTTATTTCGAAAATAAGATAGATTTCAATCAACTACTACACTGTATTCTAAAAAACGATAAAATCATCAGAACTAAACAGGTAAGAAATGTCAATGTTTACTTCGCGTTACTTGAATAATGTATTCAGAAAGAAATGGAACTACATAATTCATGAGTGTAATTGGGTAATTGTAATTGAATTGCGTCACCACATCTCCATATACATAGGTAAGTGAAAATCTTCAAACAACGCGACTCATTCCTGAGACAATTACAAGAAAAAATGCCTATGAACTTGTGTCCGAAAATGATTATGTACCACATATTTACTTTGTTTTTGAAGGACTGTAAATACTTTTCTCGAAATCGGTCAGCGTTATTGGGAAAGTGTATCTTTTTCACTTGGAAAGAATGTGTGATTAAGGTATTTTCATAAAAAGTGTCAAAAAATTTGGGGCGATTCAATAAAAAATAAAGATAGCGAATGCCTTCTAGGCGCTACATAAAATGTATACGAAATTATGATGTCCCACCTCTGAAAAATCCTGGGTACCGAATATTGTGCAACTTATTTTTCGCAAAGGAGATTTAGAAAGAAAACGAACAAAAATTGAATTTCAACAACCTGTATCACCGGAACGAAGCATTTCCGTAGACGAGTTTAGAAAGACTTTCGATTGAAATTGTCTCAGAAATACGTCATCCAAATATTTTAACATACTAATGTGTCACCCTGTATACTGCTGACATACCAAAAGAGCAAACGATCAGAATCGTTCGGCACTATGCGCAATGCAATAGTCGCACGGTCACCTAGCTACGAAAGCGTATCAGGGCCACCGAGATTCATTTATATTTTTCCGAAAAAATATAAAAGAATCTTTGTGGCCCTTATACGCTTTCGTACCTAGCCCTGAGTTTGTGGATGGAATTGAAGAACGGCTTTTCAAATGAAAAATAGAAATTAACGGTGAAAAAAGCCAGCCGGTACTGTTCAAGAAAGTTGAGCCTTCGGACACGTTATGATAAATCATGTTAATCTCTGTATAAACGATACAAGGATTGCTTGGACCGATAAACTACTAGGAATCACTCTAGACTCCGAACAGAGGTGGATAGATAGACTGGTGAAATCACTTCCTATCCTATCACTGGTCCCAAATCACTTGATTTCGCCTACTTCGATAAAACGTGTATAACCTGAAATGGCGTAGGTGAATCTCGCTAAGTGAAGCCGCGATGTAAACCAAATTTACAGGTTACTGCAGGTGTCAATACGAAAATATGAATATTTGATTCTGAATGACTTCTATTCGTTTCTAACAACTTCATGGAGCCATTTTCCAATGAGTTCGATACGAATATGTATCGAACATTATTGAAAGAAAATTCTTCAAATATCTTTCGACAGTATCGCCATATATTGTTGTACATGAGAACCCCACGTAATGAGCTGAAATTCAATAGTTTCGAATCAAGGATTTGTCTGCTGAAACAATTGAAGAGTAGCGCCACCAGGTCTCATTTCCATCATTCTCCAAACAAATGTCAAAGCTGCCAGGCGAAATCTGAAACCGATCTAAGAACGTATAAGCAGCATGGCCCTGAAGTAGGTATCGTCCCAATCCCCTTAAGACCCATGATTCGGAAGAATCAAATACAACTAAGAAAACAATGCACCAATTATTATAAAATAAATTAATTATCATACCGGTTTCGCAAATCCACTTTTATTCACTATTATGAATCAACTGAAATGTCGATATAATTATGTTGTGTTCATTTCGAGGTATGCGTCTTTCATTCAGTTAAGCAAAATCAATCTGTTATTTCCTCCATTGCACAGGTCGTAGAGAATCAAAAAAGAGAAAAACCAACTGCACTAGCGGAGTCAGATTCGAACGAGATCTACCAGGAAAATTCCAGAAGCGCTTCCATGTTATATTGCAACGAAGAAAAAAAAAGTATATTGCTGAATTCTCAGGTTTTAGTTATACAGGTTGGAGAGTCACTGGAAAAGAACAATTTCGATGAAAATGCTGAAGTATTCTCGTTTCAAACCTTTACTGAATTTTTGTCCATGATTGGAAGGTAATATAAACTTTCAAAGCTATTCGACAATAAAATTTTTGATTATTTGAAACTAGTATAAACGATATAATTCATGTATGTGAGGAGGATTGTGATTGGAGAAAGATGAAATATATTGCATGAGGATTAAAAACTTGCACTGAAGATAGAAATGTGAAGTGTTGTCATTTAACATAATATTCAAAAAAATAATTCACCTACTCATAAACATGGGAATATGAGAACACAATGGAAGTTACAGAGTGTTTAGATTTATTGAAAGAGTCAAATTTGAATCTTCAATCAATTATGAAAATCAAGCTTCTCGAGGAAACACATTTAATAGTCGTAACCAAAAATGTTCGATGAATGATTTATTTGGTACGTGGATAATTCTGTACCTAAGTAGAGTTATTATATTTTGTAGATTATATGAACTAGGCTATACGTTACCGATTGAAAAACTCTTCCCAAAAGTAGAATTTCCAGTAAGCAGAGGCACACCCATGATATCATCCAAGATTAAGTGGAATCACGAGAGAGTTTGGGATAACACGATATATTACCGATCTTCCGACCTTGAAGTATTCGACTATGAAATATCACTCAACAGTAGAGAATGGAGTTTTGTCACTGGCCATATGATTGATGGTGAGTGGAATAGGGATCTATGAAATACTTTAAAATTATTTTTACATTCATCATCTTTACTTTTAATAATTCTCCCTCGTTCGACTCGGGATAACTCTCAAAATATTTGTGTTGCCGAAAAAGTTGTCAGAAATAATTGAAGCTCTAGTATTATTATAATTGAAAATAATGATTAATTTTCCATTCACAATTTCCTCTATTGATAATTCTATGATTTGTTCCACAAGATGATGCAATCTGATTGGATTCCTAGATATAGATACCTGTAACGGCTAGTTTGGCGTTACAACACAAATTCGAAAAAATCTCTATGATAGATGTACCACCCTGTGATTTCATCTACGAGATACTGGTTGCCTATTACTTGGCAATAAATCGATCCATGATTCGTATATCGAAAAGTCCGAGTATCGCAAAAAACCAATACTTTTTTATCGGATCTATACTAGTTTATTTGGATGGTGAGACTGAAAAGACTCGATTGAATGAACGTGGCGAATGATTCACGAAGAGTTGAGTGTTTCCTCATCCATTAGTGGGATTTTTCTTCGTGAAGCTTATGAAATTTTAGTTTCAGTTTGTGTGGGTTAGTAACTTTTGATATTTTTTTGTTATTTTTTTTGCGAAACTAGTGCTTTTGAAGGATTTATATTCGTTCACGTCTTCTTTCATATATGTTAGTAACTAGTATATAATGCAATTTCGGAGACTCGATAGCAAATCATCCTTTCAGGCAAATCTTTGCACAACATAATAGCGTTGTTATCTTCCGTTTCACGCCTTGTGTGACCGACCCTCTATCTAGAGGTATATTGTATTTTTTTCGTACCTGATGATGCCTTCTATGTACTATAATCATTTAAGGGTCGTAGTATCGGGCTAAAATTGGTATCATTGGATAGTCTCAGTCGAAGCCATTTGAGATATTATCCTAAACACAGCCCTATAAGTATTTCATTGCTTCAGTAGTATGGAGAATGTACAATTTTTTTCCTCGGTTATGGAGTCCGAGATTGGAGCCTAGTAGCCGTTAAACCACCACTGAACCTCAAGATAGTCGCAGATAGGATGCATGATTAATGTTTGTGACTGTCCGATACTGTATAATATACTTTCATTTGCCCTCCAAACAGGGTTATTGTCTTAGATTGTTCAAAATTGGAAATCGCACGTTCAGAAGATAATCTTTAATTATTTGACTATACCCCCTTTGTTTGTGGCGAAATTTATATCTACAAGAGCATACAGTGCAGAGATAAGTAACCCTAACAAGATGTGCACGTCTTATGGAAGATTTGTAAATATAGTCAAGTGATTGAATTTCGTTTCAATGTATTATCACAGATGGCGTTTAATGCATGAATCTCTATTTTTGTTGATGTGAAGTTAGCGTTAGATTGCAGTACTCGAGTTCATTTATTCACTTCACAGTTTGCTCATTTTTCATTTTCTTATAGAGAAAAGAGGAGTTTTGTTTGATAACAGAGTTTTCATTGATATGGTGAGGAAATATGTATGAATCACTATCAACTATTCATCCTGGTCTAAACAAAATTAACACGTAAGACAGGTGTAGATAATAACTTGAAGATCGGAAAAAATTGTCTCAACATGAGCTATCTGCATTGAAGATTCGCCATTGAAGCAGATAGCAGATTCAAATGAAATAACTACTGAAAATTGCTGACATCAACTTCAGGAATTTGTTTGTGTGGTGCCATATGATCATAATTTCAGTTGCCACTTTAGTATACAAATAATATAGAATACCTACATCTGAGATAAATTTGAAAAAAAAAACGAGCAATGTAATAATATTAAGTGATTATGAAAATACCTTTAACTGTTTTGTGATATGAATAAATATTGAACTGTCAGTGATTATTTTTACACAATCTTTAACAATAATGATGGCTAGTTGAAGATACATTGGCTGATGCATTGCTTTCCCTCTCCTCATCAATTGATTAACGTTTTCTTATCATACTGATGGTCTACAAAATGTTCTCATAGGTGCTTCAGATATTCAATCTATTCCTGAGCAATGGATTTCTATAATAATCATCCTCAGTGAAATGAACGATAGCCTTTTGTGCAGTTCTACCCAACTAGAATCTATTAGCTCAACATATCTCCTGTAACAGAAAAACAATAATCAAGTATATCACTCAGAACCTAGTGAATAGAGTGTAAAATAGGTAGTGTTTGACGTACCTGAATAATTAACGATCCATTTTTTTGTTCGAAGCAAATCTCTGATTGGGAAACAAAATCCTCATTTCGGCGACGTGTTCTTTCACAGTTGTTCAGGTAGGTACTCACATTTTTATTTCCTGATCATGACATTGCCACTGTCACTGTATTTCTCAATAATAAATTGATTAGGTATGCAACTGGGGTATTTCATATTGTTCAATAGTACTTTGATAAAGATATGGATGAAATTCTGATGTAAAACCACAATATTCACGAGAACTGCTGGGAACACATACACTGTACGAAAAGTCGATAAAAATCACTGAAAATAAACAAAGTGGAAGACAATTGAATACAAAAGACGAAAGACAAACCGATGAAGAAAAAGACAGAAAAATCTGACCTTGAACATGGCAGCCAGATATGGCAGCTGAAAAAGCTATAATCACTCTTTGGAATCAACGACGGCACTAGTTCCATCTTGTGGCTGATTCCAAAACCATGAAAAATATATTGCCAAATTATAGTATTGACGTGCACATCTCGTTAGTGGGTTAGTTATCTCTGATACAGGGGAACTATCAATTTCAGTGGTAGCATCGTGACCAATCAATTTGTGAAAACAATATTTGATAAATAACATGTTTCTACGTTTACATACCAACACATTTTTTTGTCATAAATAACAATAAAAAGAAAGGGGTTCAGGGTATAGCTTGCTATTTATTCTCAATCTCCTATTTCCACGTATGCTGAACGAATTTTTAGGTTGTCGTCAATAATCGAATGTGATTTATGATACAGGGCGGTCTCCAACACAGGTGGAGGTTTTCAGTTTCAATCTGCGGTCATACACTGGTGGTGCCCATTTATCAGATGTTTATTTCGAATTATCATTTCGTGTTTTCAACCCAGCCTACTCCCTCCCCGGCTGAGCGTCGAGCATTTAGAGGCGCGCGTACCGCATTCCGTTCTGAATAAATCGCAGGAAATTTGTCGTTGCATACCTACTCTACTAATCAACTCTGGTATCGGGTTCGATACAGTTACAATGGAATGGGTCCTAAAACTGTTACTTTGGGAACATCACATTTCACGTTTGTATTTTAATCCATCAATTACAGGTCGAGTATTATTTCCTGCTGCTGGATATCTCTGGTTGGCAAGGGTCTCGCTGCTGAAGAAACTGAATGAAAACAGTGACGCTACCATTCCTATGAGTTTCAGAAATTGCAGATTCATCAGAGCAACTCAACTGACATCTGATAGTAACATAACGTTGACAGTTACCTTAGCAGCTAGTGGTTATTTCGAGGTAGTGGAAAGAGATTCATTGATAGTGTCAGGAGAAGTTCACGTTATTGAAGATGTTGTTGATCTAAAATCTTCGGATGTGAGTTGTAGTCACTCTGATGGGGTCATGAAATCCAGTGACGTGTATAAAGAACTCAGATTGCGAGGTTATAATTACAGGTGGGTATTGTATTACGGCTATGACTGTTTTGAGATTGACGACTATTCAAAAAAATGGTACTAGTATGAATTTGATAATTCGAAAAAACAGATTTGTATTCCATGCAAATTATATTTCAAAATTTGTAGCAAAACGCTTTCGATTGTTAGGTCATCATCAGTGCATAATTGAAATAAGTTGATATGATTTCGTAAATAAGAAAACATTATTATCAATGTAGTTAAAGATAAAAATTTTTCTTTGTATATATGAAGGTGTAAATCAATACTCACTCGTCAGGTATTACAATAAGATTTCCATAAATTCGATAAACACATACATCTCGTATACAAACTTTTCACATTAATAAAATATGTTTGGTCTTCTCAATATAGAGATGAACCCGTTAAAATTTTTGAAAATTTAAAATATGAAACGTCAACGAATTTTACCTGTTGATTGTTGTGTAGTGTGACTTGTGCAATCTAATCGTCTACTCAGAAAAGTATGTAAAAATATAATTTATCTTCGTATGTGAATGATGAATTGCTAAATATTTAGGTGAAATGTATAGGGAAAAAATTAGACTAAAGCTAGGTTGCATCAAAAGTTCATCGAGCCTTTTGTTCACTCATCGTGAGATTAATTCTGCTAACTCGCGAGCTGAAAGGCATGCGTTGCTATGGTTACAAACACATCTAATATTCAATCGGTTGTTGATTTCTTTATGCAATCGACCCAAAAAAATACTCGGGTGACCATTTCATAAAAAGATGTAAACTCTCCTAGTTATAAGCTGCTCACCTGATATTTGTCCGAATTCCTGTGATTGTGAGGATGTGGAATGTAAAATCCCCCTAAGAATGATGGTCGTGCTGTAGAAATGCTGTTTTAGATCAATTCCATTTATTTATTTTAGTGGCGAATTTCAATGTATCGAGGAAGTTAATATTGAAGGAACCATGGCACTGATCAACTGGAACAACAAATGGATTACCTTCATAGACAATGTCTTCCAAATGATAATAGTGCACAGTGATACCCGTCTTCTATATGTACCAACAAGTATAGCCGAATTGAACATTTATCCAACAGTCCACAACAGAATGATCAAATCGTTCAAACTTGAAGATAATGCGGGAGACGCGGATATAACACATCTTCCAACATATTATAATCCATATACCAATACTGTCAGGTCAGTGAAAGTTCTGGTTGAATTTCTCTACGCTTGAGAGCAAACTCTTGAATTCAGAGAAATTGAGATTTTATTTCAGTGTTATGTTCATTGCTTCGAAAAAAGAAAAAACATCCAGTCGTTAAAAATGTATCATTGCTGATGACCGAGATCTATATACAAAAATATGTTACAACAGTTGATGCTTTTTTTGGAGGAATCGATTGACATCTCATCAACAAAATATTGAATTTAATGTTGTTAAAACTGTAGAAATATGAACATTTATTAGTTTAATTATTGATTGTATTCGAGTTCGAAAATAAATATTCCTAGAAAATAAATGTATTCTCTGAACTGTAGGAGCCTGTTGGTGAAGTAATCGGCATTTGAATAAATTCACCCTATATACCTACTGCTCATTTTCAGTAGTAATAACCCAAGGACATTGATAATTGTTCGAACAAATTTTATAACAGATTTCGAAAGCTTGTTGCTTGGAAACAGACCGACGCCGTAGGCGTAGTTGTTAAAAATTTTTTCAGCATTTTTCAATGTTCGAGGGTTATTCGGATAGAAAATTTTTTGCTGATTATGAAAAAAAAAATACAGAGCAGAAACAATTTATTTAAATGTGCAATTACAAAGGAACAATTAGAAAACAATTAGAAAAATTTAATGAAGATCCAGACATGTTAGTTTCTATAACTGATGAAGATGTATTTCCACTACGCATGCTGTTAATAATTTTATTATGATGTTCTTCGTCAATGTTCAAGTACGGTTTTATTGAGTTGGGATTGTTATGGCCCGTAATTTTTATAAGCTCTTGCTCTTGAACACCACTTTTGGCCAACCAACTGACCGCGGTCGATCTATTGGAGTGATTAGTAATTTTTTTCCTTGGTTTTCAAGCCAATCGCTTCGGTAGACGTTTTTGTCCAATTTTGAATCATATTTTTTCCAATGGGCATATTATCATAACAATGATCATTTTCGGTTTTCCAGTAACGATTTGTTCTTAGGAATAATCTATCCGTTTTAATATTTGGGCCCCTTTTTGATAACAATTTTTTAAATAATCTGACAGGACATACGTTACTGTCGTTGTTTTCTACTAAAAATTTGCTGTCAGTACACCTTCTTGAACCACCTTGGCAAGTCTTGCTGAATACAGGGTTATATTGTACTCGATTTGTTACAGAACCATCGTTATTTGTTTTGAATACGAAAAAATTTCTACTGCACTCAATGCCTCTGAACTTTGTTTCCTTTTACAGGGATCCGATTGTAGTTTTCGTCGTATAGAATCGCGGGCAGCTCGCGCTTGTTGAAATACAACGCTTTTGAATGGGTCAATAATAACTTTCATTTCCTTATAATACTTTTCTTGTAAAAGCTTACTTGTTAGATTTCACATGGTTTTGACAGTAGCTTCTTTAAACTCTGTACCATCTTTTCTTCTTATGTTCACAGCCCAATCCTTTAAAATCGACGCCAATTCTTCCACCGTCCGATTTCCATCTAATTCATATTTTCTATCATTACAAAAGTCCATAAACGCTTTCCATACAAATTTTTTACTGTAAACAGTATTCTTTGGTATATTTGATTCGATAATTTCATTAATATTCCCATCAGTATTACAACCAAATCGTGACATTTTGAAATATTGAATATTTGAAATGTCAAAATCGAAATGAAACGAAATGTAGGTATCCATAGCTACATGATTGAGTGAAAACAGCCCATGGGATCTGTTTTCAGTATAATGTTGGTTTTATTGGTTGTGTTCAATCAGATGACCACAAATTAATTGATTTCATTGGATTTCTAATTGAGCAAAAAATTTTCATCGTGATGAATCCCTGAGATTGTTGAACAATTCCTAAGGATTGGTTATTAGCCAGCATAAGATCGTTTGTTTACTTGTATTTTGGCTGGAAGCTTTCATCTGTTATTTTTTTAGATGTGGTGGACTGGAGGTTAACAATTTATTAGCAACTTCAATAAAACGCAGGAAATATTTAGCATCACCTGTACTGGAAGTATATCAATTCATACCGAATATCACGAGTTTACTGCTTTCGGAATCAGTGAGGGTAAATGCTCAGATAATACTAGAGAATTCTTTATCCAACAAATTGGAAATTGTGGAGTTCATAGACGATGATACGAGTCAAGATTCTGACATAATTTCTCCAGTTCTTAAAGATGCTCTAGAAGACCAACCCCTGATTCAAGCAGATATCTCAGTGTTCTCGAAAAACCCATTAAAAACGTCTGTTCCAGTGCACAATAAGGAGCTCAGTGATAAGACGAATAACACTCTTGTTATTGCTTCCAAACTCTTACACAACCCAAAGGTGATTAATATAGATTTAATGATAATGGGAAATACTGCTACCACAAATTTGCAACCTATATGTGCTGATTGAATCATTTTCCTTTATAGAAATTGAAAAATGTCCTCAGTGCGGTAAAAGATGGGGGTTATATCATTACGAGAGAATCTTCTGAATCAATATGTGACTCGTTGGATAAAAATGGCATAACGATACTGACCATACATCGAAACGTGCAAGAAACATTCATGCTTCTCAGGAAGGAGTCCAAGAAGAAACGAGCAGATACATTTATCAATATAGATGATGGTGAGAATCGAGAGTGGTTGGAAGAAGTGAAATCCGCCATATCGTCAAGCAAAGGAGTCGTCTTATTCTCTCATAAAAATGAACTGAGTGGTATTCTTGGCTTGGTGAACTGTCTCAGAAGAGAACCCGGAGGTAACATCGTCAGAGGAGTTATTGTTATGGACGATTCGCTAGAATTCTTCCCGGAAGAAACTTGGTGCACACAACAACTAGACAAGCAAATGGCAATAAACATCTACAAAGAAGGGACATGGGGGACATACCGCCATCTCAAACTGAAAACCGGTACACAACGACCACATAAACACTCCTATGTCAATCAGTTGGTCAAGGGGGATTTATCCAGCCTAGCTTGGCTAGAAAGTGCCTTATCGTATAACGTGGCCACCGCATCAATCAAATCCAATTTTATTGAGGTGAGACAACGGAATGAACAGCGTGAACAATCAATAATGAATAAAGTTATGAATCATGCAAAATCTAAAAATATTTTGCCAACATATTCAGAGATTTTGACACATATATAGTAACGAATTCACCTACATATTATATGGAAAAGATCATTCGTTTGCGAGGACGGTTACACTTTTTAGTTTTTACACATCAATATCTGTATATGACAATCCCACGGCCCTTAAAAAACATCTTTTACGAAATGAGAAGAATAGGGTGCATCGATAGTAGGAATGCTGCTACTTACTTTCGAGCCGGTAAGACCACGTTGTTATTATCAAAGTCAATCAACCAGTCATCATAAAGAAGGGGGTTCTCCTCAGCCCTCTTCTATTTCGCATCTCACTGTCACCTTATCCGTTGAGCTCAGGAAAACCGAGGGTTACTTCTGCGGACCATCCAGTCAACTAAGGCATAAGGCCCTTATTAAATGTGGACTACGACCTATCTGAGCAAAATTATATACGTATTATCGCTTAATGTTGTGTCTATCAAGTCGTTCCTTTCCATGAACTCATCAAAATGAATAATTAGATATTTAATACATTCATTTTTCATTCATATACAGATTTATTATGCTGCGCTCAACTTCAGAGACGTGATGGTGGCATCAGGAAAAATCAGTCTTGATGAAATGGGCTCCCATCGTTTGGAACAAGAGTGTATTCTTGGTTTCGAGTTTTCTGGCACAAACTCAAGGTAGGAACATAGAAATCATACAATATATATGATCTGCTTTGAACACGATCCATTGATAACCAAATCATTGTAATTCCAATATTTTTAGTGGACGAAGGTACATGGGTATGGTTCCTCAAGGCTCACTAGCAACATCAATAATGGCAGATGAAAACTTACTATGGAAGGTGCCTGATGGTATGTTGATTCAAAATATATCCCTCATCAAACTTTGATGTCGTTTATTGAATTTGTTATACCTACAAATTCTATTACCACTGGAATGGGACTTGTAATTGAAGCATTTCTTCACACCCACATTGCATTTTTTATTGTCTTGAGCTCCGCCTATTGAAACCGATATAAAAATTGCAACATACCTATACAAACATTGTTCAAATGGTAAGGAAAGAATTACGTTCCCGATCATTGGGAGCTAAACTATTCTTCATTATAATGTTTATGACTGATATAAAGACGAAAACTATTTAAAACTATTGAGTCCTTCCTCTGTGCACCAGCTTCTGATTGTGTTTAGTGCTACTTGCATGCGATTGGAAATTATCCCGTCATGTTTGCCCCTGATGGTGACAACCATCATCAGCGTAACCTTGAGTCGATTGAATATTGATTCATCTATTAATCAATCGCATTTCATTCCATAAAAATTTCAGCTCCTTGCAATACAACCAATTACTTTATTCTTTACGTAATCATCCAATAAAATATATTCACGTATTATAATTATTATTTTGTCAATATAGCATGGAGCCTTGCTGAAGCCGCAACGGTTCCAGTTGTATATGGAACAATTATCTATGCTCTGAGAATGGTAAGGGTTATATTCTCGAAATTCTTTACTGACTAGTCCTTTTGATATTATAGAGAACAAAAAAACAATACAATTCTAACTGTGACAACTAATCTAGTATGTTCTTGGGCAATATCAGACAATAATATTAGTCTCAAAGCTTCAATTTGTTTGAATGAGTATTCCGATAATAACGTCAATAATCGTAAGATATTTCTTGATATCACTGAAGGAAGTTCTCTTCTCTTTTTCGAAGAATTCGAACAATGGCAAATATGTTCTTGAAAATTTTATCCGCTGCTTTCAGACCATGTTTGAGGATCTCAATAAAAGTGAAAAAAACCTAATTCTCAAGTTGTACATTGAAAAAATGTATAATTTTGATATTCTGTTTTCCATTACCTTCTCAAAATACCTATCTAGCGTGGAGAGATGAAGAAGGGTGACAGCATTCTCATCCATTCTGGAACAGGAGGTGTAGGGCAAGCAGCTATCAGATACGCTCTTTATCATGGGTGTATGGTCTACACCACAGTAGGGAATGACAAAAAGAAGAAATTCCTGATGGAAGTGTTTCCCCAGCTGAGAGGTGAGTTGATCCACTAGTAAGATCAATTCCTTGAATATAATCATTGAAACCTTTCCAAATTCGGTGCTTTGGGAAATTTATGGTATATATTTTATAATAATGTGATCATATGATTTTAAATGTGACTTATAATTAGAATCATAACATGTATTATCATCTGTTTTTTCTTTGAACGTATATTCAAATGCCATACGTCATCATATCATGTGCCAAACATCACCTGTCAAACGTCAATGTCATGTGTGGAACGCCATGTCAAATATAACATGACATCTGTCAATGAACCCAGTATACTTTGCGTGTATAATACACTCTTTAAGGCCATTGGCTTACAGAAACGTGAAAAGTGGCGCTCTAGCTCGAGTACTCTTATTCCCAATCTCGGGTGCCACCTACCTTATAGTGGTAGGTGCACTTGCACAGGGCAACTATCAGTAGAGGAAGTTGAATCCAGAGGTCTATGAAGTAAGCTGTGAAAGTGACAGGAGTATAAGTGTTGATATCAAACTGGTGATTTCATTTCTCCAGTGACTTTACTTGATATCTAATGAAAGAGAGAACGATATACACGAATAATCGATTTTAATTACCCAATTCCATATGTTCACAGCACTCTTTAAAATATATTTACAGTCGCAAAATAACGACTCGCTTCGATGCTACTATAACTCCCTCTGAGACATACGGATTCATTCTACGAAGTTGTCTTCGTTTATGCAAAAGATTGGTCAATTTCGCAGGAAGTAATACTTACGAATAACTGACTCTCGCGAGAGCATTTCAGCCACACCCTTATTACACTCTCCTATACCATATAGGGAAGCGTTCAAAGAAAAAAACGGATCTCTTGAATCAAATATATATATATTCATGAATTGTATGATCTTCCGATAGGAATAATAATTTCATATTGACCAGAACATTTTTTTTTTCAACTAATTACGTTGTTTGCCTGTTAACATGAATTTTCTTGAAATGAATTTGGTTGAACTGAATTATCCGCACTCTTCACCTTAGAAAACATTATGAGTAATGTCAGTCAAGATTATTTCTCACAGCTCAAGAATATCGTTTTTTATGAAAATGTATTTTGATGACGGAAGCATGTACCACGTGACCAGCTCGACCAATAAGCATAATTGAGAATTAGCGCCCGAGGCGAAGATGCGCAGTCCGCGCACTGTCCGCAGAACCAGACAGACAACGCCAACAATAACGTCGTTGGCCGCCATTGAGTTGAGACTATCAAGACATACATTGTGACAGGTTACTGTGAAATTTTCTTTGATGGTACTTGTGTTCTTATAGTGCAGAGTGCAGGCTCGCGAATTCTTTATAACTCGAGTACCTACTCAACATGGAGGTAAAAGGTTTCCTGGAAGCAAACAATCTACAACATATGTGGACATTGCGTCGTATCACTGGCACTCTTGGGTGTTAATAATGCTTTGTTTCGTGTTGTCAGGTCATGTTAATGTGCTTGGAGTTATAATTCATTGCTGTATCTATAATGCAGCCCCAGTTTGCGAAAAACTACAGTATTTTCAATTTTGAATTATCGGCATGCAGAGTTGCAATCCTTCAAAGGTCAATAAGAATGGATCAAGAGTGATTCCTCTTGAATCAAGAGGATCATTGTTCAGATGTGCTGAGAAATCAGCTTCATCCAAGAAAATTGTTCCACAACAACATTGAAACATTCTCTCCTCATACAAACCACATTTTTCAATAAGAAAGTGGTGTACATTTGACACAAAACTTTTTGATCCCAAGTAGTCAAGAGGATTTTGTCGAAAAATCAAACTAATATTTGGTTGGACCTATTCAAGATTACCAATCTCTTGAGTAAATGCGGTTACAACTCGATTCAAGAGATCCTTTTTTTTGTGTTGAAAGGCCACAAAGGAGCGTTTTATTCGAACAGCCGAGTTTAAGTCGGCTGTTAGCCGATTTGAAGTCGGCTAACAGTCGAGTTTAAAAACAACGCTCCTATTTGGCCCTTCAGCGCTTCCGTATAATAATGTATCAACTACTAGATAATCCCTTGCGTCGATGTGCTGTGCAAAGCATCGATTCTCACATTTAAGTGAGAAAGAGCTATGTCATGAGCAACTGAGACGGTAGAATTTGACCATTAGAATGTGACGTGATTTATGGCAAGAAGCAGTGATTTTAACATTGTGTTATATATTTATATTTTACGCCCGCTTAACCGGGCGATAAAGTGACATATTTATTTCAATTATGTTATAAGGTATAAAGAGCATTGAGTAGTATTTATTCGAGATAATCATTTCAAAAATTATAATTTTTTTGTGAATCTAATTACCTGCGAATGTTTTCGCTGAATTGACAAATGATTGGACGCATCGAATAATAATGAGTCGCTATTTTATCTTTTGAAAATTTGAAAATCGAAATTAGCCGAACTCGTAGTAAGTGTTAATTTCGAGTTCGAACTCGAAATTAACAGAGAAAATATAGCATGTCCGTTCTACGCCTTCGTAGGCTGGTCTCTCGCTGAGAAACTACTCTCTACTCTTTTTACGAAGAGTGACCAGTGACCGTATGCATATTCAATGATTAGTGTCTGCGTCTAGAAGTTCTACTTCGCAATCTGCGCTAGAATACATGCACGTATACAGAGTAAGAGAAGATTAGAATTCGGACAACGTAATTTAAAGGATACTATACCGTAGTGGGCAGCGCATTTGCATCTCAAGCTAAACGTACCGGGTACGATTCCTACTAATATTTTCTTGTTTTTTCAATTGTTCTTTCCTCAAAAATACATCGAAAATAGTGATCCGGACCCCCACTGATATGTTAGTTTGTTTGGTTCAGGCAGTCTCATCGAATAATATTGCTCGAAAGCGCGTTGTTTGCGCCGAGATTGCAAAATTGACATTATAGACGCAGACGCTAGTTATTCAATGGCTCGACTCGATGAGTGGGGCGCGCAAGCGCAAAACGGTATGCGCTGAGCCAAGCCTGAACCTGTTTTGGTGATTTCAGAGACCCTGTATATGCCATCGATATGTATAATTTATAAATGAAGAGAAGAGCGCCTATAGGATAATCGAGTAACGGGGGTAACGAAAAAGATAACAAAGGGGGGTAAGAAGAAGCTACGTGGAAGTCAAAGGAGATTACGAAATACGAAGATATTATCTATCCAAAGAATCAATGCTGATGAATGGAATAAAGAAGGTATTGGTTTATCATTCCCTACATTCCAAGTCGGAATCGTTGTCATCTCGAGGTGTATTATTCGATGCGGGATAGTATGCGGGAGGGACTGTTGTTGTTCTTGATAATTGAGTTCTTTCATAGTTTGAGAAATAGATTATATTTGTATAATCTCATATAATATCAAAATTGAGAGAACATTCTTAATGAAACAATGGTGACGGCTGCAGGTGGCGGTCCTCTAGTCCTCTTTCCTGGTGAGGTCCGGGTATGGTAGAGGGGCATCTTCGGATCTCGGAGATCCTTCCATTAACGGCAGTTGTCGGTGCAATTCCTCAGATGAATGATCAGGCTTCAGGTCCTCCACATGTATACGTTGAAGCTTCTTGTCAGTATTGTTCTTCTATCAGGTAGTATTTAACTGGGGATACAACTTTTGTCGCGGTATTTGGCCCTAAATACTTAGGCTATAGTTTGGCGGCAAAGTCTCTTGGAGCGGATGATGGGTGCTGTTTCTTGTCTTCTAAAGACGGCGGCGAAGAATTTGATGGGGCCATTCACAGGTGGAGCGCACGGTCCCAGGGCGGTCTTACTTGTGGCGACGGAGTAGAGCTGGATATAAACATCCACAGGTCTGGCATTTCCAGTGAGGATACTCACTCTCTTGGCATTCATTGGCTCCTTTCTCGAGCCATGGTTTCTGGTTACACGAATATATTCGGGACATGATGCTCATCAAACCACGGCGGGTACAGATCAGTTTCGGTGTTGGGGTGCAAGTATCCCTATGTCTTGTTTTATCACAACGCCAACACGAGTCAGGCATTATTTGAATACGACCGCTGTCTACTTTGCCGGTCCTCTTCTCTTCTGTGGTTTGATATTTTCTTGTCTCCTCAATTCCTCGGCTGTTCGGGTCCAGTTCACATCAAAATGCGACAGAATCTCTATGTCATCGTTATCCACGGTGTCAGTGATATCATTGGTCGTTCCAGCGGACTTATTTGGTATGGCTTCACTGCCAGATGTTCTGAGGTGTCATCAATAGTGAGCTCTACGGGCTGTTACACGGTTCCATCATGCCTTCATCCAGCATCTTGTCGACCTCGGTGTAGATTTCTTCTTGTATTCTGGGATTCTGGGGGCGATAACGTTGTTTGATCGAAATGAGCAAATTCACGGTACAGGAATTCTTTGAGTCTCCTATCTTCGGTTTGTATCAGTATAAGTTTTTTGGTACGATTCACGGTATTAATCGGGTCCATCGGTTCTGGTGTCAGGTTGGTAATCGGTTTTCTTTCTCTTCGTATTCATCCATCTAAAAGGTCAAGTTGTGATTTCTGCAGTCTCAGAATATCCATTTCTATGACGTAGTCAGATGATAGGCCAGAAAGATGTACAACTATGGCGTATATTTGCGATTCCAATCACTGAATCCAAGTGATATATATTGAAAACTTCGGCGGGTTGCCCGTTGGCAATTCTGGAATTGGCAAAAACATATTTTCCTCAAGTACCTAGAATATGTGAGGAAATAGGAATTTCCTCACATCTTCTAGGCACTCTATCTCCTAGATACATCTTGGATGCCCCAGATTCCAACAGTGCTTTAAAACGGCCACCAAGGGTCTGCACTGAAACAAATGGACGGACATCCTCAGGTGGAAAGGCACTACTTGGGTCTAAGTGCAAGGCAGTACCCTCCTTGTTTTCCGATCTAGGACAGGCAGTCACGAAACATCACTCCTTCCTCGCCAGATCGAGAGCAGAACAGCTTTGTGACAGAACGGCACTGGTTTCTCAGATGCCCAGCAAACACATCTGTTATATTCACGTGAATATTACATAAAATCAACGGAATATTCTTATGTAAAATAGTTATGTAAATATCACATCTCATTTCTAAGATACGTAAACTTCGTTTTTATGTAAATAGTGGACATAAATATGACATAGCTGATATATATAACCTTGCTGTCAAAATTTTGAACACATTTTCAAGTAACTACCATGTAAAAATGTGAACTTCATTTTTATGTAAATAGTTGACATAAATATGACATGGTTGATACATAAAAAATTGCTGTCAAAATGTTAAGCACATTATCAAGTAACTACCATGTAAAAATGTGAACTTCATCTTTATGTAAATAGTTTACATTAATATGACATGGTTGGAACATAAAAACTTGCTGTCAATATCAGAAGCACAGTTATTAAGTAAATACTATGTAAAAGTTTGAACTTCATGTTTATGTAAATATTCGACATGAATAGGACATATTCAATATATAAAAACTTGCTGTCAATATTATAAACACAGTATTAAGTAACTACTATGTAAAAATATGAACTTCATCTTTATGTGAATATTTGACATAAATATAATATATTTTATACATAAAAACTTGCTGTATTAATGTATTATTAATGTAACTCCTATGTGAAGGTGTTACTTATATGCTCTCTTAGCTTCTTATTCGTTCGATTATATACATTATTATAAGATGTACGATGAGTCGATGAGGTGATAGTTCATTTCTTTGCTAAAAATGCGAAATAAATATATATGTCTGTATCATAAAAAACTTGTTAAATATTGAAGAGGTCTGGTAGCTCAGTGGTAGAAGCGTCAGATTTGTAACCGCAGGGACCGAGGTTCGAATCCCGTCGAGAGCAGAGAATTTTTCAAGGTAAGAAGTGATCTCGGATACTTATATAATAATAGGTAAGGTTCTCGTTATAATTACTATCGTTAAAGTTCAGCTAGGCAATTTCTAGGATAGCGGTAAGAAACAAAAAAGTGATATCAGAGTAATATATAATAAATTATATTTTATATAAGTGTGACGTAGCTTTTACGTAAACATTTTGTTTCAGTAGTTATATAAATGCTATGTAACGAAGAAGTGTTTTTTGAGGCGGACATTTCTACGTAACACTGATGTAAATTTTATGTAACCTATCAACATGTATTATGTTGTGGCGGACATATAAAATTAATATAATATATATATGAAGTAGTTACATCAATGTTATGTAAAAACTAGGTGGTCTCTGAGGCGGACATTTCGCCATATAAGTAATGTAAATTTTACGCAACATTGTTACATAACATGTATCATCAGTTATCTAACATTTATGTCAATTTTACGTATTTGTGTTTGCTGGGTGTCTTGTCTGTCCGCATCTCCAACATACGGCAAGTGGAGATGTCTGCGCAGGAGTTGATGGTCGTGTAAAAACGGGTCATGATAATGGCGAAGCTAACGGAGGAGCCGGCGGCGGAGCTAACGACACCTCTTGGCGTCTTGCTATACGTTCGTATATCTCGTACCTTTCCTGAAACTGTTCATGGAGGATCTCGAACTCCTTTACAGCACGAGATAGGAGATGATTTGCAAACGCGTTAACAACTGTTTGAGGCGATGATAGTTCAATGTAATCTGTGAACATAAAACCAGGAAAATGTGATTTGTATTTTTTAGAATTCATAAAAGACCAAAAAACACGAGGATTTTTAGTCGAATTATTTTAAGATTTTTCAATTAATCCTGAATAAGCCTGATTGATGTCATGTTTGATTATTCGTCGCATGTGTTTGAAACGTTCTAGGTAGAAATTATTTTTGCGCTTTCTATACATATTGTGGTAGTGATGTTTTTTTATGACTTCTATTGACCTGAAAAGGAGTGCATTGACGAATTATATCATGAATGACTTTACTGCATTGAATTTTTCACAGGCTACTTTCAGATCAGATATCTTTTTCAAGAAATCCCAATCAATGAAAAGCTAGATGAACTTATTATTGTCCATTAAACCGAAATAATCGAGTTTCGAATTCACTACAAGGCTAGGGTGATGGATATCAGCTCTGACCAGTCGATTGGAGTCAATAAGCACTTCGCTCACATTGTCATGACATAGTACTAAATCTAGTATTCTATTATTTCCATTCTTAATGAAATTACTCTGTATTAGTTTACAATAGCTGATGAATGAGTTGAACCTTGAAACTAGATTAGAGGTCTCATTCATATCATAGAACCGTTGTGACTCTGGAATATTGAAATCTCCTATTATTATTGATTTATTGATATATTCAAAGTTTTCCAAAAATTCAAACAGCTCATCATATTCTGCAAAATTGGTTTCTGGTGGAATATAAATGGAATATAAATAATGATTATATAGATTGGAAGTTTAGAGGTATTCATTATTTTCACACATTTCAATTGAATGAATGGGGCACTCAATAATACACAGCTAAGAAGCAAAATAGTTGCTATGGATCGCTAGTAGAACACCACCACCTCGAGAAGCATATAACCTATCATTTCGATATACCACGATTTAGTGCCGGTTGCATAAAAGCCCAAAATGCCTTCTGTTATCTTAACGTGGGATTAACTCTGCTAATGCATGAACCAATAAGGCATGCATTGCCGTGGTTATTGACAAATTAGATATTTAATCATCTGTTAAATCTTTATGCAACCGGCCCTTAATTAGTCGGAAAAAGTTCTGAACTTGAAACACCATACCTCAACCAACTCTCTGCGATTGCAATTATTTTGTGTTCACTGGCGAAAACGTTTTTCAAAAAAGTGTGGGTTTTCGAATTGAGGCCATTGCAGTTTTGGTAAAATATTGACAGAACTTCACTATTACTATCACTTATCTGACATGTAGGATGAGCAAGCTAGTTTTATATATATATACCCAACTATTTGTATACCATATTTATGCGAGTTCTAGTCCTATAGCTGAAGCCTTGTATCAAAGCAGCAATGATATCATGAAATGATCACTTACTTCTATCACACACTAATATATCATCTGTGTTGCCTCACATCTTATACAATTTTCGTCCGCTGGAATTCTATCCGTCCCGTTTCTGTATCTACTCCAGAAAATTTCACCTGAGCAACTATAACCTAGATGTTCAATTTTCTAGATGAACACATAGGCAACTCGCACGATCTGTCTTTCGAGAAGATGATACAAAAACAAACCGGAGGTAAAGGCGTCGACATCGTGCTCAATTCCTTGGCCGAGGACAAGCTAATCGCTTCGGTGAGGTGTCTAGCTACAGGAGGAAGGTTCCTAGAGATCGGCAAATTCGACATCCTGATGAACAAGCCGCTCTGCACGATACTCCTCCAGAAGGATGCCTCTTTCCACGGCATCATGCTGGACAGGATCTTCGACGCGGACCCTGTCCAGAAACGTTCTCTCGGTCGTCTGATCAGCGAAGGGATACAGAACGAGTCGATAAAGCCTCTCAGCAAGAACATTTTCAAGTGCGATGAGGTAGAGCAGGCTTTCAGGTTCATGGCTGGTGGGAAACATATGGGCAAAGTCCTGATTGAAGTGCGCGAAGAACAGGATGCGCCGCGACTCCAGGAAAATAGAATATCCAGTTTTCCAAGGTGAGGCACGTTGAGTTCATCTATGGATCTATACATTGGATATCATCAGTCAAATCAATGGTTCAAGTGAACCATTTTCTATGTTCAGTAAATGCTTTTTCCTGAAACTGTTGAAACATAGACCCTTTTCTTGTTACATTTTTGTTGGGTAACTGGATGCCTTACACAAAACAAGCCACGCCCCGTGTGTGAGAGCCTTTACACAACAGGCTATGGCAAATCAGCGAAAAAGTAGACACTTTACCTACAAAACAATCGACACCAGCTGTACAAAATTGAAATGGAATATGAGGCATGCAGTGCAATGTTTGAATCAGAATCGCCATGAAATGTCGTAATTTGACAATACCTAAGTACCTACCTGGGGTGATTTTAACTGATTTTTTGTAAGTAGTCAGAAAGCGAAAACGAATTCAATTGTACTCCATTAAAAGTATTACAAGCTGCCAGTTTGAGTTCAATCTATAAAATTTCTACCAGAATTTATCCACTTAATTAATTTAATATTCACTTTCAATTTGCTTTCAGGGTGGATATTTTGGACAAAAACCATTGAAATTTGTTTTGTCAATAAAATATTCTAAAAATATCTGAGTAGTCGGTTTTAATTGAATGGTGAACACGAACAGTCATATAAAAAGTATAGTATTCTACTTTCGTGTATCGGCTATTACTAATTCGAATGAAACTTCCGTGTCTTAAGTGATAGCTTCATTACACGGTCGTTGTTTAGTCTTGGTATATTTTTTCATTTTTTAATATTGACCTAATTATGCCAAAGAGTTCGGTCAATTACAATTAAATAAATATTGCCACAAATTTTGCGCGTGACCAATCACAGGGTACTGTTTATCTTGCTCTTGGTGTCACGTGATACTCAGACCACGGAAGAGAAGGACACTTGCTATCGAAATTCATGATTGAAAAGGTGTACGTTCGATTCAATACGAGAACATCTGTGACCGGCCTTGTCGCTTTAATCAATCAATAATCATTGAGTGCTCTATTACTCCCATACACGTTTATATAATATACAATACATCTGAACCTCGACTTCTCATCAAGAGGCGGTACCGCCGCCTGTTGTTCCTGCAATATAACGTGAGAAAGAAGCCATCAGAGAAACTGGTGAGTGAAAACATATCCTGTGATATCGAATAGTATTCAGTCAAAATTTCCATACTCATATCTCAATACAGTCCATTCTAAATATCGAACAAATATTTGGTCCTCACGAGCCGAATCATTTTGAATCGTCTCTTTGTATTTGAAAAGTCTCATATCATTATTGAAGAATTTTTAGAATTCTAAATTTAAATTGATGAACTCTTTGGCAGCCATTAACCACGATACCTTTGGTACCGTACGCGCAAATATTTGGCGCAATTAGCTCCCGCACTAGGTCTATAGTTTTCATTATTCACGCATCCATCTGATGCACGCATCACGATAGATTTACAGGATTCGCTTCATCTCTCTCATTCTCAAGCTGTTTAAAATCAGCCGGTTTCAGAAAATCATTGTTTTGATTCACTATAGGAAGTATCGGAATTATCAGTACGGAATATTCCGCTCATAGGTATAAACATTCTCATTCATCAATTGTCATTCTCTCTTTTCTCTGTTCACAAATATCGTTCTCAAATCTTAAGTATAAACAATTTATAATTCAGTTAGTTCGTACAACTTCTCAAAATGGCTCAAGATAATCGTAAATTGAAAGGGTATATTGCTCAAAGACAAACTGCTTTGATTAAATTGTCGGAATTGAAAAAAGTTGCTGATTTATCTCTGACTGATGTTGATGTACATGCTAATTTTAAATGTAGATTCAAGAACATGGATGCTTTATATCAAAATTTTGAGGAAATTCATGGAAATATCGTTACTTTGATTTCTACTCAGGATAATCCTGATTTAGAACCACATAATGAGATTTATTCTACATTTGATAAAGATTTCTATCACATTCAAGCAATATATTCTCAACTGTTTGATTTGAAACCTGATGTTACACTCGATCCCTTTTCTGTCAGTAAGAATAATATAAAACTTCCCAAGCTTGAGCTCCCTGTTTTCGATGGTAATTTGAAGGAATGGCAAACTTTCATCGATATGTTCGATTCGACAATTCATAATAATGAATCACTCGCCCCTATTGATAAATTCAATTATTTGTTAGCTTCGTTGAAAGGTCATCCCTCATCCATAGTGAAATGCACACCTTTAGCCGGTTCTAATTATTTGATAGCGTATAATACTTTAAAAAAGAAATACGAAAACACTAGATTGATAGCATCAGCACATTGGCATTCCATTGAGAATACAAAAAAAATTCATATGAGTGACAATCTTGAGAACTTGCGTCATATTTTAGACACGTTCAATGAAAATTTAGCTGCATTAAAAAATTTATCATTTCCTATCGAACAATGGGATTTCATCTTATTTAATATGTTATTCGATAGAATTGATTCGGATACTCAAACCCGTTTCGAATTTGAATGTTCTTCCAAATTAGGTAATCCCGATTATTTCAATATCCTCAGGGATTTTCTTGAAAGGCAGTGCAGTGCAATGGATAATGTCGCTTTATCAAACCCGATTGCTTCTAAAATTAGGCTCGATAGTTCTAAACTCAAAAACCCATCATATAACTCGAATAAACCACTCTAATTCAAACAAGGTGCTTCGTTTGTGGTTAACTCAACTTCTTCTAATAATATTTGCCAATTATGCAATAAAACACATCCCATTTATCAATGCAATTCATTTTTAGCTTGTTCCCCAAAGGATCGCTTCACTTTAGTAAAAACAAAAAAGTGGTGTACAAATTGTTTAGGATCAAAACATACGGCCTCAACTTGCTCATCAAATTTTTTATGTAAAAAATGCTCATTTCCTCATCACTCATTATTACATTTCGATAATCAAGAAACACGATCAGAACCGACATTTTCAGGTAATTCTCGGATTGCTCCTAATGACATTTCCAACCAGAATGAGGGTCATACACAGTCTCAACACGTGAGAGACACTGCTCCAGTAAATTTATTCTCCAATATTAAAAGTACAATATTGCTGTCTACTGCTATGATCGAAGTATTGGATTCCCATGGAAAATATCACCCTGTACGAGCCCTTTTAGATAGCGCTAGTCAATGTTCATTCATTAGTACCAAGTGTTGTGAAAAATTAGGGTTGTCTAAGATAGACTTATCAATTAAAATACGGGGTATTGGACAAATAAGCTCACGGGCTAATCACGGGGTCGTATGTAGTATTAAACCAAGAGGGGTTGTTGGACCTGTATTGGATATTGACTTAATAGTTTTACCACAAATTTGTTGTGATATGCCGTGTTCCAATATATCTCTAGATAATTTCGCTAAATATTCTAACCTCAAATTGGCTGATCCTAATTTTAATATATCTCGTCCTGTGGAAATGTTATTAGGAGCAGACATATTCGCGTACATTATTAAGGGTGGTAGTTCACAAAGTTCATTAAATGAACCGGTAGCTATTGAAACTATTTTCGGTTGGATATTAATGGGGAAGCTCAGTTCTCCACCTTTGGAAATAAATAGTTTTTTGACCTCCTGTTCAGAATCACCCTTGGAAAATTTTGTAAAAAAGTTTTGGGAACTTGAACAGATCCCTTCAAAAGTTATATCACCCCCTGAGGAACTCTTAGCAGATCAAATTTATGAAAATACAGTATCTCGTAATGAATCTGGTCGATATATAGTCAACCTTCCATTTCGTGGAGAAGAACCTTCTTTTGAGGACTCCAAGAATATTGCTCTGCGTCGTTTCATTTCACTCGAACGTCGATTATTAAAAAACTCCTCTTTGTATGAACAATACCGTGAATTCATGAATGATTATCTCTCCTCTGGTCACATGACATTAATTTCTGATGATTTGCATAATCAATTTTCCTACTACATTCCCCACCACTGTGTTCTAAAACCAGAGAGCTCTACCACTAAGTTACGGGTGGTATTTGATGGATCATCAAAATGTGCAAATAACCTCTCTTTAAATGATTGCCTCCTGCCTGGTCGGAAACTACAACCTGACATTGTGAATATTCTCACAAGGTTTCGACTTCATTTAGTTTGCTTTACTGCTGACATCAAACAGATGTATAGGCAAATTCTGGTAACAAAACATCATCAAAATTATCAAAGGATTTTGTGGCGATTTTCGGATTCAGATCCTATTCAAACTTATTGTTTAAATACAGTCACTTATGGACTCAGCTGTAGTCCATATTTAGCGATAAGGACTATTCATCAGCATTCTAACGAAAATAAATCTCACTTTCCAACAGTCTCTCATATTCTTTCGAATGATGTCTTTGTAGACGACGTTGTCTCAGGGTCTAGATCTCTTGAAGGTGCTCTTGGGTTACAAAAGGATTTAATTCATGTTCTCAGTACAGGCGGTTTCGAGTTGCGTAAATGGGCAAGCAATAATCCGCAACTATTATCACATTTACCCCTTTCTTCTCTGCAAACTCTTCCTCTTCTTCTCGATGATGAAGCTGATGCTACTATCAAAATTTTAGGATTACAATGGAATCCCTCAACAGACACTTTTTCATATCAAGTGAAACCTCTCAATAAACCCTGTACCAAGAGGTCGATTCTTTCGGAACTAGCACGCATTTATGACCCTCTGGGTTTCCTCACCCCTGTTGTTTTATGTGTTAAACATTTGATGCAAGATCTCTGGACTTCAGGAATTGATTGGGATAGTCAGCCCCCAAATACTATCATAAGACGTTGGTCTAAACTCAAATCGGAATTTGGTCACCTTTCTGCTATTCAGGTACCCCGTCTCATTGTTTCAAAAAATATTATATCTTGTCAACTCATTGGATTTTCAGATGCCAGTCAAGTGGGCTATGCTGCTTCAACATATGTCCGTGTTATTCATGCTAATAATGTTATAACTTCGTATCTTATTTGTGCCAAATCGAGAGTAGCACCTTTGAAAACAATATCAATACCTCGGTTAGAATTATGCGGTGCCTTGTTATTGTCTGAACTGATTTGTTATGTTTCTCATATCTTCGAGGGAACACTCCAATTCGATAGAATTATTGCTTTTTCAGATTCTACAACCGTTCTTGCTTGGATAAGTAGTAGTCCTCATACGCGGAATTGTTTTGTCTCGAACAGGGTAACTACAATTCAAGAAAGGGTATCCCCCTCTCTTTGGTATCATGTGGCTTCTGATGATAACCCTGCTGATCCAGCATCTAGGGGTCTCTTTCCCTCCGAACTTCTCGCGAGTTCTTTATGGTAGGCGGGACCACCATGGTTACAACTTTCTTACGATAACTGGCCCTCATCTTTTAGAAATGCTTCTGATAATATTTTCTTCACAGACGAAGAACATCGTAAAGTTGTTTGCGTCACCACTCGGGATGTCGTTAACCCCATTTCTGATTTGTTGAATCGTTTTTCTTCATTACTCAAGATTGAATGAATTGTTTGTTACATTCTTCGTTTCATTCATAATTGTCGTAATCACACGACTAATCTTCATCAAAATGGTCCTTTAACCAATATCGATATCGAGAGGTCACAATCGATATTACTGAAATTTACCCAACATGATGCATTTTTTCACGAAATTGATCTTCTTCGTAAGAAAAAACTTCTTCCTAAACACTTCCGGAAACTCAGCCCGTTCATAGATGAAGAGGGTGTTTTGAGGGTGGGCGGTCGATTGGTCTATTCAAATCTCTCCTTCGAGCAGAAACACCCTGCTCTTCTTCCAAGTACACATCGATTCACTCAACTTGTGATCGAACATACTCACAAAAAATTTCTTCATCCCGGTTTCCAAACCTTACATCATCTTCTTATCCAACGTTATTGGATTCTATCACCAAAAAGAACCATTCGAAAGGTACTATCTCGCTGTATCAGGTGTTTTCGAATAAACCCTTCATCTCGTCAACCTCAAATGGGTAACCTCCCCGAAGTACGTGTTTCCCAGATAAAACCTTTTTTTTGCACTGGCGTCGATTATGGTGGACCCTTGTCCATAACACTAGGGCGCACTCGTGGTGCTAAAGTACAAAAAGCCTATATATGTCTCTTTGTATGTATGTCCACCAAGGCCCTTCATTTGGAAGTCGCTTCAGACCTCTCTACGGATGCATTTCTCGGTGCATTACGTCGTTTCATAGCTCGGCGCGGGCAATGCCAACACTTGTACAGTGATCAGGGTACTAACTTCGTTGGGGCTGATAAGCAGGTCTCTGAAGCTATGCAACAAGCTACAGAAACTGAAGGAATTACCTTTCATCGAATACCTCCACTTTCACCAAATTGGGGTGGTTTATGGGAAGCGGGAATAAAATCCGTGAAGTCCCACCTCCTTCGTGTAACCGGAGATCAACTCTTGACCTATGAAGAGTTATCAACTACTTTGTGTCAAATAGAATCAGTTCTAAATTCTCGACCAATAGGACCAATAAGCTCTGATCCTAACGATTGCACTGCACTGACCCCCGGTCATTTTTTGACATTGGCCCCCCTCAATGCATTGCCAGATCCAGATCTCACTGAAATTAAATTATCAAGGCTATCTCGGTGGCAACTTGTTCAGAGGTTGCATCAGGACTTCTGGACGAGATGGCACAGAGAGTATCTGCACACTCTTTTACAAAGATCCAAATGGACAGATCCTTCCGTTCCCATCGAGACAGGAGCTCTGGTTTTGTTGAAGGATGACCATGCTCCCCCACTTAAGTGGCATATGGGTCGCGTTTTAGAGGTTCATCCTGGTGCAGATGCTATTATTAGGGTAGTAACTGTTAAAACAGCTAAAGGGATATTTAAACGTCCTGTAACAAAATTATGTCCCTTACCTAACTAAATTCACAATACGATTATTTGTTTGTTTTCGTCTTTATATCACATGATTATGTTGAATAGATTATTTCTGAATAAGTAGTTTTTTTTTTCTTCTCTCTCATATTATAAAATTTTTTAAATTTTAGATGGGCGGAATGTTTAGTCTTGGTATATTTTTTCATTTTTTAATATTGACCTAATTATGCCAAAGAGTTCGGTCAATTACAATTAAATAAATATTGCCACAAATTTTGCGCGTGACCAATCACAGGGTACTGTTTATCTTGCTCTTGGTGTCACGTGATACTCAGACCACGGAAGAGAAGGACACTTGCTATCGAAATTCATGATTGAAAAGGTGTACGTTCGATTCAATACGAGAACATCTGTGACCGGCCTTTTCGCTCTAATCAATCAATAATCATTGAGTGCTCTATTACTCCCATACACGTTTATATAATATACAATACATCTGAACCTCGACTTCTCATCAAGAGGCGGTACCGCCGCCTGTTGTTCCTGCAATATAACGTGAGAAAGAAGCCATCAGAGAAACTGGTGAGTGAAAACATATCCTGTGATATCGAATAGTATTCAGGCAAAATTTCCATACTCATATCTCAATACAGTCCATTCTAAATATCGAACAAACAGTCGTTGAATAATATACTATTTATGCTCTAAGGTCCGAATAAGCGATTCCGATCAACAAGGTAATTGAAGAAATTGTATTGGTGCAGACACTCAAAATTCGCATTTGTGAAAGGTGAAATGAATTCAATAATTTTATCGTTTGACAAAAGAAAAAAAGAGTTCTGGCAGAAGGAAGTACGGGGGATTTCGAGCCTGGCAGTAGAAGGTTGGCCATTCTGAGCTCATTCTCAGTATGTCTCTCCACAACACAATGACTCATGGTGGAATAATAGGGTTGCGTTATCTTGAGTCGGTTGATGAAATTTTTCACATTCTAGTATATGCGTTCGATCACTAATTTGTGACAAGTTCTCACTTTAAATAACAACTACCCTTTATCGCATTGAGTTCTCAATAGAATGTTAATTAAAGAACATTTAGAGTATTTTCGTACACTATGGATACAAACTTTTGCTTCCAAATTGAATTATTTCCTCTTTTCTGAAGAAACTATGAATATTTTGAGGCGAAATTCTGCTTTTGGTAGAAAAACACGCTGGTGTGGCAGGTTATGCTGGACCACTTCAACTGTTTAGCCGATTTATTCCAGATATTATTGTCAACCAGATAAATCCTACGTGATAGCTGGTGGCTTGGGTGGTTTTGGACTGGAGTTAGTAGACTGGCTTATAATGAGAGGTGCAAGAAAACTAGTCTTGTCGTCCAGAACTGGAATTAGATCTGGATATCAGAAAAGCAGACTGAGGTGAGAGAATTATGGGAATAAATCTCGATGCAAGCTGTTATATTTGAGCTAAATTATCCTCTTCTTAGGATATGGAAGAGCTATGGTATTGAAATAGACATTTGCACAGCAGACATCACCACCAAACAAGGCTGTAGGAAACTCATTGAAGATGCTGAAATATTAGGCCCGGTTGCTGCAGTTTTCAATTTAGCTGTGGTTTTGCAGGATGCATTATTCGAGAATCAGACAGAAGAAATGTTTAAAGTTTCCTTAGCACCAAAAGCCGGTGCTACTAAATATTTAGATGAGTTGACTAGACAAATGTGCCCTGATCTCAGGTAATATCTTCTTCTAGAAACACAAAAAATTCTCCACCGTAAACAAATTTCAATTTCTGCAGCAAATTCATTGTATTCTCCTCCGTATCATGTGGCAGAGGAAACCCTGGACAAACGAACTATGGAATGGCCAATTCCATTATGGAGAGGATATGTGAGAGGAGAAAGAGAGATGGTTATCCTGCCTTGGCTATCCAGTGGGGTGCAATTGGAGAGGTGAAAATCCCACTATATGGGTGCCCGCTTATTTATTTCATCATCTTTATTCACTTAGGTCGGACTGGTCGCTGATATGCAAGAAGCTCATGGAGAACTCGAAATCAGCGGAACCCTACAGCAGAGGCTTCAAAGCTGTATGGAGGTTCTCGACGAATTTCTCAGTCAAGATGTTGCAACCATAGTTTCGAGTATGGTTGTTGCAGAAAAAAAAGCTGCATCATCTGGAGAAGACATCATCAGCTCAGTTGCTACTACACTAGGTAGAACTATGATTAGATAATTAAATTAAAGTGAACAAAGAAATTACTTCAATTCTATTTATTGTACATCGAAAGCTCATCTGATATAGTTTTTGTCTAGAGGATAGTAGATTTGATCTCCGATTTGGGCAGAGTCAATTTTTGTATCGTCGTGTTTATTTCATCATATTTCTTCATCAAGCATATTCGTTTCAGGTATTACTGATATTAAATCTGTGAGTATGCATACCACTTTTCCTGAATTGGGTATGGATTCCATGAATGCTATAGAAATCAAGCAAATTCTAGAAAGAGATCTGGAATTATTCTTGACTGCTAAAGAAATCAGGATGCTCACCTTCGCTCAGTAAGTTATGATAATGGGCATATCACACACAAAAAAAATAGGATTCGAAAGTACTAACCAGATTTCATAGTTTGAATACGTACTAACCCGTAAAAAGAAATCACACGCGAAATCATAACATGCTTCCTTTGCTGAATTGCAGACATGCGAAAATATGCATGTTTTTTGTTTCTACAGTCTTTTGAAATGGCTTGTGAGGGTTATCAATATTTCTATGAAGTTTTTACACAACTGTCGAATTCCTGTGCAGTTGTCATATACATGCATAGGAAGGTATTAATATATTTCCTTAGGTATAAAAGGATGTGAAGTATCATTGTCCTATTGTTTTCATCCGAATATTTTGTCGGTACATTCCAAGGATATTAAACTGTAAAGGATTGCTCGATCGACCAAGTTTTTCTTCCGGATGTATGACGTCACTGACTCCGCTCGTAATTTCATTGGCTGTTGACTCTCCATCTTTGTCATAGATTTTAGTTTCTGTTTCTCACTTTATTTTTGTTATTCCACAGGAGGTTATTTTTTAAATACACGAAAGAATAATAATTGATGAGTTTTTAAGTCAGTATGAGAACATGAAATATCTGGACAATCAATTTATAGCCATTATTAGTTCCATTCGCAAAATTTTAGGAATAGGAATTGGATGAAAACATGTTTTTTCATTCTTTGAAGACTCTGTTATTGTGGCACTGGTTTACCTTTTTGGTTTGTGGCCGAATAATTATTGAAGTGAATTATATTCTACAGCACCTAGTCACAGAAATCATTTACACAGTGAATTTTGGAACCAAAGGTATTAAAATGCATGTTGCTGCCTAGAATCAAAATTCAATTGAAAATCTGCTAGATTCATATATTTCATACCAGGTAAGCTCTGAAAATAGTTGTGAAATGAGGGTTTATTATCAATAATATCCATTGGTTTTTTTAGGGTACTATCAAAGATTACATAGACAGAATATAGAATATATTTCTGGATATTGTCCAGTGCAAGTAGATATATGGAAGCAATTATGAAATTGAAAATGTCCTTGGAAGTTTGTAGTGCATGTACATTTTACATTTCAAGTATACATGTATTATTTATTATCCATTATGAACTGTATAGATCAATAATAAATCATTCCCTATTGAGGTAGGCATATCATTTTGCAATCAGTAGCAGTTTTTATTTCATGATATACAATATTGTTTAATCAATCACACAGTATACTTACATACTATACCATTTTCAACCAACAAATTATGTTATCTTTCACCTATATTATTTCTGAGTGCATCCAGAAACAGTGATCTACAAATTTAGATCAAAGGATGATGTCCATTCAAGTTCAGGGCACTGAGATATACCTATCATAATATGAACAGTAGGTATATGGAACAAATAAAACATTTTGATTTTATAAAATATATGATTTCCACAGTATAAAATACACCAACAATTTTGATTTTTGTATTATATCTACCTGAGTTGATTGTTTGACATTTTTCACAATTCCTTATTTTTATTGAATCGCTTTCTTCAATTTAGTGAGTTCAGTCATCACTTATTATGATGGGATGAAGATGTGATAATTTCAGGATCAGAAAAGAATATGCATTTTCTGAAATGGAGCAACATGTTCAGAGACATTTTGGGATATGGATGATGTTCTCAATATTTTCTGTCACACCTTACTCAGTGGAACATTTGTGTTCCAATCATCTCTTCACTAGTGAATCTACAATACAAAGACAACAATAACAAAATATTACTCCTCAAGAGCATGTATTATAATAATATACCTTCAGGGTTCATTTATAGTAGGTCCTGTCATGTTATTCCTGCTCATAATCTTGATCACATAAAATAGAACAAATCTACTGGAATCACTTGGATTACACAAAGGAAGTATTCCACTTCTAATTGTTGTGGATTTTGGAAAAACACATGGAAATTATTTGTTGTTTTGGGTTTTCTTAAATCATCTACACCCTCAGGCCTGTGCTCATGCCCTCAGTTACAGCACACAAAACAACTAATTCACCTATAAAAGTAAGATTTTATATATTCAGCATTCTGTATTGCATGTACTTACTTCATTCACTTATATAAAGTACCATTTTATTTTAAATTTACTAAATTCATTCCAATTTTGAAATTTCGCAAAAAGTTTCAATGGCGACATAATAACTTCCGATGGTCGTCCTCTCGACCAATGAACAACAAGGTCGAATCAGTGACGTCATTCAACGTGTTTACATTGCCAGCATAGGGATTGAGCAATCCTTTACAGTTTAATATCCTTGGGTACATTCGACATTCGAAATGTCTTGCTGAATCAGATGACAACAAAATTTTGTTGCCTGGATGGTTGAAACGTCAACAATATCTGCCATTTTCAGAGGGTGTGGATTTTTATTCCAGATTTTTATTCTAGAAATAGAGATGATTTTTTTATTTACAAAACTTTATATAACGTATTTCTCAAATAAAAACCGTTTGAATATCCAACAAGATTTGTATGACGTAGAAATTAAAATGTAAATTGTATACATGTAGATGTGACAAATGAATAAGTTGAGAAGTGAATATGTTAGGAGCAGACAGTAAAGTCTCCATCAGTTGAATATTTAAAAATATAGAGGATGATTCAAGAATATTTATGTGCATATTCCTTTTTCAATGTATGATGATGAAGTTGTTTATTTATCTTTTTCCAACATTCTTCAAGTTTGTTCACGAATCACATATCGCATATTATGTGTATTTTTACATCATTTGTATACAAATGACGAATTCTGAAATTCAATTGACTATTCTGAAATACATTTGACGCTTTCTGATATTGAACTGACTCTTCTGAAAAACAATTGATGCTTTCTGAAATTAAACTCGCTATTCTGAAATACATTTGACGCTTTCTGAAATTCAACTCACTATTCTAGAATACAATTGATACTTTCTGAAATACAAGTGACTATTCTGAAATTCAATTGACGCTTTCTGAAATAAACTTGATGGTTTCTGAAATACAACTTGGAAAGGGGGTAGTATAATATCGATATCTGAATGTGCAAATCATACATGAGTTTATCTATACATATTACATGGTTATTCAATAATATGTAAGATGTTGAGGAATCATATATACGTATATTTAATACTTCTCTGAATAACTGTTCATTTATATTATTTATTTTTATTTAAATTTTATCTGAATTACTTGTTGAATGAATATTATTATTTTACCTATTAAAGTTACACACGGTTGAATATCAGGAGTTTAATTTATCGAATATATGACACCAACTTATGTATCTGTTAAGTTTTTGTGGCTCAAAAGCATAATTGGTGTTCGGCATGCGATAAGGGAAAAATCAACTGAATTCAGAACATTGAATTATATTCGCTTAACAACCTACAGCGTTCCTGTCTCGATGTGAATTTGTCACATCTTATTAGGAAGAAAGAAACATTTGCGATCTGCATTCACACTGTGAATCGTTGCATGGACTACGAGCAGATATGTTCTGCGTGGTATTTACCAGGGAAGTAGTTTTCTGCTCGCAGTCTACCAGACATTCACTTTCATGGCAAACTATGTTTGATATTTCTAATTGGATGGACTATTCCACTTTCAAGAATGTTTGTCCAATTCCTGGCTTTTCCATTTCACACTATATTTTGTTGTTGTGTATAAATCTTCTCCTTACTTCCACAGATTGATGAAAGTCAAAGAAGACAGACAAACTCAAAGTCATGATTCGAGTAAAGATGGTTTCCAGGATATATCACAAGGAGGCCTACAATATAAAATAGGAACATTGCCTGAAGAAGGCGATAGTCTAGATGTTGTGCTGAAAGTGGAAACGAGACTGAAGGGAGATGAAGATGGCCCACTGATATTCATGATACCGGGAATAGAAGGTTTCTCGACTACTATGACTCCTTTGGCGCACAATCTGAATGCCCATGTTATCATTTTTCAATATGATCATGAAAATCCAATCGACACCATCGATGGATTGGCAAAATTATATATAGAGGTAATATCATGATGGGAAATATTCCGTTTCTGATTGATTTTATCTATGAGTATTCAATCCAAACTGAGATCATTAATTGGTAGGGGCATTCACAGAATTTCCATCGGTCCTAACGGTTTCATCATTCGACCTCATGAAAAATTTGATACACTTCAATTTTGTTTCATCTTTCTTATGTCTCAGATCATAAAAGTTATCAATCCTATCACTGGAAAATTGAGTGTGGGCCTACTAATTAATCAATCCGCGTTTGCCTCTAAGTCTGATAAAATATTTGTTATAGCATATGGAAAGGTACCTAACAAAATCAAAGCCCTTTTGCATTATTGGCCACTCTTATGGGGCGAATATAGCATTGGAAATTGTCAGTATACTAGAAACAAAAGGACACACAGGAATATTTATAGCTATAGATGGTGGCCCTTTGTCGATATCCAAGGCAATTTCGTACATCGAAAACGATGATGATGTCGAAACGAATATCATAAGTCAAATAATGCTGCGAATCCTGCCATACCAAGCAGTTTCAGAGCGCTTGGTGAGTAACTGGATCAAAAAATTTTGCGGCAGCCGTCAAAATAGTTGTTTGTTAGTGCCATCTCAATTTGTTCTCCTCTTTTTCTGATAAATTAGAATGCATGATTGCCTAAAGTTCCTATATCAAACGTTGATGAATTATTATTATTATTCAAATAATATATGAAATAAAATTTCAAATATCGATGACATGAAGATGATATCTTAACATTACCGAAGTGAGCAAAACATTCGTCTTCTCTGCAAAACAAGCCTCGAAAATCTCATAGAAACTTATTTCTATAAGTTAGGTCAGCTATTTGTTGGAGAAATAGCCAACAAAGGTTTGGGCATTAAATTGAATTGGTAGTTGAGATATTGTCTTAAATAGTTTTTTAATGAATCATGCATTTGATTCGAAAAAGAAGATATGATTTCTACACAAAACGCATATAAATGTCAAAAATGTCAGACTTCATATATGGTGACGTCACTTGCATTTTCAGGTAGAGATCGTCAAAAGCCCAACGACAGGGGATAAGATAGAAAAAGCCACCGATATAATTCAACAGAATACGACTCACTCGAGAAAAATGATCACGAACCTGTTAAATGGGTTGATCACCAGAATAAAAGCTTTGCTGAACTACACCCCTGTTCGAACCAATTTGCGATCGAGAGTGATCGTCTGCAGACCAAACGATATTTCTTCAACAGATAAATCGGACGAATCGGTAGACCTGGGTTTCAAAGAATGCTGTGGAAAAGATGTGGAAGTGTTATTCTACGAAGGAGATCACTTATCCATACTAGCAAATATTCAATTGGCAGTAACTATCAATTCTTTACTAGAAGTTATTCCATAAAAATGATTAGGTGTTACTATACCTGTACCACTGATGAAATAATAAAGTGGCATTACCATATTTTGTTTTATTAATAATACTACTGTTAGCGACACTATTCTAAGATCACCCCATATTGAGATGGTAACCTGTAACGAGATTTCAACGAGCTAACTTTTCCTAATAAAATAATCATTCTTTGTCAAGCTTTTGTAGAGAATAAACCTCATAGATTTCGCACAACGAAACTTCGTGTTTTTTAAAAAGGCAGTTTTTGGTGTCGAAGTTAAAAATGGCGCAGTCGGTAGGATTCTCGCGATCGCAGAAAGACTCTCGCATTGTGTCGAAAAAAAACTGTTTTTCGTGACGTTGGGACTTTAGCCCCTTGAGCGTGAATCCAAGAACATCCTCCCTAGGAAATCGACCGAGAAGACAGGAGACTACGGGGACCAACGTGCAAAAACCGTAATTTCCTTTTCGCCTTTTCTAAACCCTCTGATTAAGGACTTTATGAGAGACAGGGTAGTGTTTAGTTCAGTACCAATTTTGTTAATTATTGACGAATATTTCTCAATTCTTTAAATAATATTCATGAGAAATATTGATGAAATTTCAGAAAGAGTAAGCTCTCTTTCTTTCGAAAAAAGCACCGATACTGATAGTCAAATCAATAATATTTCGATACAGAATCCAAGTTCGATTAACACATATAACATTTTGACAACAAATATTGTTTCACCAGTTCAAGCACCGGTCCAAATAAACTGGAACCTATATATATAAAACCATTCGATGGAGACAGCAATACGCTAAGTATTATTTTGATGAATTGAATTTATTGCACGTTTTGATACAGTTCTGACAAACTACGAAGTTTATGGGAACCTGAACTCCAAAGGCACATTCTAGAATGTATTCAAGAAAAACTTGTTGGGAAAGCTGAAGCCATGTTGGGAAACTGCGTAGAATTGAAAGATTGGAATAGTTTGAAAAATGCTTCAATACAATGATTTTCTGATCGCAGAGATCGAGATTGCCACGTTCAAGAACTCACTAAAACTAGGCCCTATAAGGGAGAAAATCTCGTGAATTTTGGCAGTAGGGTCAATTATTGAGAAGTAATGTCGCTCAGCGTATAAGTAACGACACCGTTCTATCCGAATCTGAAAAACTGTGTCACATTTACTGTCATGATAATACGTTATGCTTAATACGTTCATCGCTGGATGCACGGGTACATTGAAAAATAATGTTACGTTATTTCCACTTGGGTTCGTGAATTTAAAACACTCAGTACAAAACTGAACAATTTATTTTACTAAACAAACTTAATACAACTCAAGGCGGTTCGTAACAATAATATACACTCGAAACAGTCGGCTTACCTAGAAGACGCAATAGCTTATGAAAATAAATTAAAGACTTTACGGAAATTTGAATGAAGCGAGAAATATGCCCGCTAGAAATAATTGCATGCCCAGACAAGCATACGTAAATAGGCCTCAAGGAAATCAGTTCGATTACCAATAGCGTCCTCAAAATTTCTCACCTAATTTCAATCCAGATAATCGAAATTTCTCAAAGCCCTTTTGACCCAATCAACCAATAAATGTACAACCCAGGCAATCACAAATAAGCAGATTCCCAACGAATCGTAAAGTTTTTGGTCCACCAAAAAACGTCTTTAAACCAAACGGGAAGCCAATAGGAAATTTTAAAATTTTAGTCCTTCACCAACACACCCGAACAAACGGACGAATACTTGGAAAAAATTGACAACCAAGAACTCATACGTACAGATCATATGAACAGCGAAGAAAAAGATCCATAATAAGACTTCGCGAAAACTATTCAAACATATTCTTCAAACCTGGGGACAAACTGACCTTCACATCAAAAATTAAAAAGGTATAATGAGACCGTCCTGCAGTCCATGGTCCTCTCCAATCTGGATAGAGCCGAAAAAATTGGACGCGTCAGGTAAACAAAAATGGCGTCACATTGTCGATTATCGAAAGATCAAAGAGAAGACCATCGACGGTCGATACCCAATTCCAAATATCAGTGATATATTGGATGAATTGGGTAAAGCCCAATACTTCAGTACACTCGATCTCGCCAGCGGCTTCCATCAGATCGAGATGGAAAAATGTTCAATCGAAAAGACAGCTTTCAGTGTTGACCATGGTCACTTCGAATACCTCCGAATTCCATTTGGAGGTAGGAGCTCCATCCACGTTTCAAAGGATAATGGACGAGATCCTGAAAGACCTAAGAACTAAAATTTGTATAGTCTACATGGACGATATTATCATTTTTAGTAACGGCCTTCAGGAACATATCCAAAACTTGAAACTAGTGTTTGCCACCGGCATCCGCTCGCGCATTACTTCAGTGTGAAGGCTGTGTGAAGATCTTTTGTGCATAACCCTTAATCTATTCGAAGCCCGGGATTCCGAGACTTCGTGCAAAGTTTATCAATTCCTGGGAGTTAGGTTCCTGATGTCGGAGGGCTCTAAAAAGGCCCCTTTCAGGAACTCGAGCCTCTTGCAGAAGAGTGCTGGGCATTCGCATAGCAAATCTTCGGCAGTTCCAGCGAAGTTCTCGCAGTAGCGGCAACTATCACTCTCTGTTTTACCCATATTTTTAGGTGTTACCTCAGAGGGCATTGTCCAGTGAGGAGTCCCGTTACCAGTTTCAAGTCTTTTTTGTCCAACTCGAGAAGCTGTTTAGCTTTCCTTGGCGAGACTCTCACTAGCCTTTTTGCTTGTCTTTGTCCTGGCACTTTATTCCAGTGAGATTTCATTTCATCTGCTTCCCAGCGTCGGAACTCCTCTCTCAAGTGGGCTTTAGAAAGTCCACAGAAGGGTTCTGGGCCGAGAAATTGTGTATTTGCCCCTTCTTTGGCAGGGCAGTCTGCTTCCTCGTTGCCTTTAACTCCCTTGTGACCTGGCACCCACATCAAAGTGACCTGGTTGTTCGCTGCCAGTTGTCTTAGGGATTGTTTACAGTCCCAAGTCAGCTTAGACTAACAAGTGTATGACTTCAGAGCTTTCAGTGCTGCTTGGCTATCTGAAAGAATATATATTTTTGCCCTTCGAGTGTCCCTTTCGAGGCACTCCTGGGCACATATCTCTATAGCATGTACCTCTGCTTGAAAGATGGTTGGGGTGTTACCAGGGGATTTTGAGAGCTTGAAATTTGGCCCTGTAATTCCGACTCCGGCCCTTTCATCCATCTTGGATTCATCAGTATACCATACTGATGAATCCCTTCCCAGTAGAGGTCCGTTCTCTGTGCAAATTTGGTGGTTGTTTATGACCATTTCAAACTGCATTTCAAAGTCGTACCTGACTGGCATGATATCTGACGGTTTAAACATGGATTCTAGTGAAATATTTTCCAAAATCTTCAGTGTCCAATCCGATTTCCTGATTTGAGTTTTTTTGTCTGGCTCAGTCTGAAGGCACTTATTGCTGTTTCTTTCATTACAAACAGGTGCAATGGTTGAAGGTTCAGCATAACCTCTAAGGCTGCAGTGGGGTACGTGAATATTGCCCCTGTGATTCCCTGATAGCCTTTTCAAATAAGGCTCTATTATTTCAATGCCATGTTGTAGTAAGGCCGGAAATATTCCGTCCTTTCCTGGCGACTTGAAAGGTTTGAAGTTTTTGATAGCCCATTTTATTCTTTCAGTTGTGAAGATCTTCCCAGCTAGGCTTCTACTGGATCTGTTGGGGTTGTGTACAACCCCTTCCAGGTGAGCGCTCTGCTGTTTCGGAACCCGGAGAGTGTGTCTGCATGAGAACACTCAAGCTTTTATCAGGGTTATCAGTATATCCCCCGTCCGGCTTTCTGATTAGACCGATGCCGTTGGAGTGTTCTTTTGAGAGAACTTTTCGAAGACGTTGTGCTGGGGCTGATTCGGTGATCCCCTCACACATTTGCCTCCATGGTCTTCTTTTAGATTTTCTCAGTTCTTTATTGTACTCAGAAAGAGCCGTTTTGTAGTCTTCCCAGTATCCCAGACTCTTAGCTCTATTGAGAAGTATTCTGACTTCTTTCTGAGTTTTGCTAGTTCCTTATTCCACCAAGGCACATCTCTGGTAGTAGCCTTTTGTTTTTCAGGACAGCTAAGTTCATATGCTTTCATAATAGCATTTTGAAGTTGTCTTGAGGCTGTGTCAAGTTCCTTTCTCGATTCGATGGATGTTGGTGGGTCCTCCGTCTGCCTTTCGAGATGCTCTTTGTCAGCATCCCAGTTGGTTAACTTTGGTACCCTGTATCCATTGAAGCGTGTCTCTGACGTCTCCAGGTCGAATCTTATGTGTTGATGGTCCGACATTGAGAATCATCAGCGACATGCCAGTTGAGAATATAATTTGTCATAAATGGATCCGCAAGAGTTAAATCAATGACTTCTTTTCTAATCGCATTTATGAAGGTGGGTTTATTTCCTCTGTTTATAATGTCGATATTGTTGGACAACAAATATTCTAGAAGATACTCACCCCGTACATTTGTGTCTGCGCTTTTCCATATTGAGTGGTGGGCGTTTGCATCGCAGCTCAGAATAAAATGCCTGTTAACTTTTTTGCACCATTCGATAAGGCTTTGAACTTCCTCTGGTGGAGGGTGCGTTTTGGAGTCCCCTGGGAAGTAGGCGGAGGCGATAACCACCTGCCTCTTGCCAACCTCAGTTGGCACTTTCTCTATCAAGGTTGCCAAATCTCCAGTGATGAACTCTGGAACAGGAAAGAATTTAATATTAGGTGCGAGAATATGGCTGCTAGTGGTTTTTCGTGAGATGAACAGTAAAGTAACTTACACGACTTAATGTTGAGTAGATCCTCTGTTAATCCAGGGCCCTTGGAGTAGCCCTACATGAATGTTGTCTTCAATAAACCTCCTTCTAAGCACACTCGTAGCAGCTTTTGAATGTTGGAGGTCTAGACAATTGAGCTTTTTGCTCATACTGGAGGTTTAGGTGGGGCTTTTGACTTCCCCTCCCCCTAAACTCTGACGGCATGGGATTTGTCCAGTTTCCGAGGCACAGCCTTGCCTTCTTTCCGGTGTCAGCAGCACTCTTGGCGGTCTTTCGGTCTGCTTCTTGGTGCTAGCTGCACCCGCATTGGTACCTGAGCTACCAGGTTCTGAGAGGGCATGTGTGACCGATTTGGGTTTGCCACTCCTTGACCTGAGGGTTGTGTGACTGAACTTATAATTGATCACAAACATCTTTTTCCTTAACCTTTCGGCCGATTTGGTATCAACCGAAATGGTAAGAAGTTGTAGAGGGCCTTCGGATGTTCTCCTCAGTACCCTCCAGGTAGTTGCTTTGAGGCTTTCATTCTGCGCATCTAGTAGTCGAAGGATTTTTTCCGTGGAGTATTCCTGGCTGCCTGGTAGGTACGCCACCAAGATCTCATTGTGAGGCAGCCGCACATCCTCCCAGAGTTTTTTTATCCCTAATGATGTCTTTCAACCGCTGCACGGTGGCGTTATCGGCACACATTAGGGCTAACCAGCCAGGTCTATTGTGGGAGCTGTGAAAGTAAGGCTTTATAGCAGCCTTTTCTCTTTGCTCGATAATTTTATCCAGAATTGCCTCGTTTACGGCTTCGATTTGTTCCGTTGTCAAGAGAGCTTCTGGATAGTTCATCGGCAGAATGCCCACCTTCACGCCCTCTGTCACTTGACTGAAGGTAGGTTTGGTGGGCCCTGAAGCACTGCTGCCTCTGTCTGTCGCTTTTGGTCTTTCATTCACTTGACCGTCGGATGTCATAATTTATGCTTTGTTTTTGTTCACTTATGCTTTCTTTCTTCAACTTATTTCTTGGATCAACAATCTGTTCCAATTTACTGGGAATGATGGGAATAATAGGCAATTTTCCTATTTATAAGCAGCTCTACAGGGCTAAATCCGCACTCCAGGTGAGTTGATCGGTATGACAAAAGAGTCAAAGATATGTCTTCGTGTTTCTTAATGATATTTTTTGCAATTTTAACTGCTGCTTCTACACACCCATTGGATTGGGGATAGTGAGGGCTACTGGTGATATGCCTGAAATTATAGTCTAAAACAAACTTCATAAAATCAGATTGGACCTGAGGTCCATTATCAGATCTAACCAAATCAGCTATCCCATATCTCGAGAATAATTCTTTCATTATCAAAATAATGGTTTTCTCAGTCATGCTATTGAGTTAGAAAATTTCAAAAAATCGAGAGTAGTAGTCGGTGACTATCAGATACCAATTTTCGCATTTGAATAGATCTACTGCTATTCTTTGCCAAGATCTAGTGGGTAATTCATCTTTAACAAAAGTTTCTTTAATGTTAGTACGTTCTTCTACGCAATCAAGGCAGGAACGTGTGAGGTTTTCAATTTGAGTGGAAAGGCCAATCCACCACACTGACATCTTACCCCCTTCACGTGACTTTGTTGTTCCCTGATGTCCTGAATGAATAAAGTTTATAACCTCCAACTGGAGTTTTGGAGGGATAATGATTCGTGAACTTTTTAAAAATAAATTTTCACTGAAAGTAATATCACTTCTATACTGATAATATGGGCATAGTTCCATTGATAGTTCTTTTTTATCAGGCCAACCAGAGATTGCATACTCTTTCAGTTTTATACAAATAGGATCTGAAAGTTGTTCCTCAACAATTTTTTCTAAATAATGGTCTTTTTTAGGCAAATGCTTAATGATAAGACGTACATGAACATCTACTTCATTTGTCAATTCATCAGACAATTCTATGGTCGGTAAGGGATTTCGAGACAAAGCATCAGCTATAACAAGATTCTTATAACTGGAGTGTATATATGTATAACGCAATAAACGAATTCTGAATCTCTGCAATCTGGGTGACAGATCATCCAAATTTTTTGTTTGTAGAATTTGTAGGAGTGGTTTGTGATCAGTTTCAAGAATAATAGGGATACCTATAATATATTCTTTAAACTTTTCACAAGCCCACGTGAGCCCCAAGGCTTTTCTTTCAATTTGAGCATACCTACGCTCGAGAGGAGTGAGTGTTCGAGATGCATATGCCACTATTTCACATTCATTATTTGCATTCTTCTGCATTAGGACAGAATCAAGTCCAAATGACGAAGCATCTGCACTTACTATTACTTGGCTTTGAGGATTGAAAAATGACAATGTAGGGGCATTAGATAATAAATGTTTAATTTTTTCACAAGCATCTTTTTGAGCTCTTCCCCAAGAGAACATCACATCATTTTTCAAGTGTGTTTGATTTGTCTGGGATAAAGCGTGCAGCGAACTTAATCGTGCAAAGGAGCTGGAGAACCTCCTTTTTATTAGTGGGGTCTGGAAAGTCTATAATGGCTTGAACCCGAGTTGGTTCAATAGCTACTCCATTTCCTGATATCACATGTCCTAAAAAGGTAATTTGTTTCACGCCTATAACACACTTATCTTTATTCAGTGTGATACCTTCTTCTGACAAACGTTTTAGAACTATTCTGAGGATTTGATCATGCTCTTCAATACTTGAAGCGTGCACAAGAATATCATCTATATGTGTTATTACGCCTTTGATATTCAAAAGAATTTTCTAGAATTTCAAACTGAAAAACTCTGGAGCACATGAAATGCCGAATGGGAGACGCTTGAACATAAACCGACCAAAGGGAGTAATGAACGTTGTTAAAGGTTGAGATTCTTTTGATGAACGCAATTGGTAGAAGCCGGAATTAGCATCAAGCTTCGAAAAATACTTAGAACCCTGTAGTAGAGCAAGTCCTACTAGTAGGATTCTACTTTCGGAATAGGGAAATGGGCTCGTAATACATTTCTATAAGAGCTGTGTAATCACAGCATAGCCTTACAAAATCACCTTTTGAAACAACTACTATTGGTGAAATCCATGTGGTGTGTTGTTCCACAGGTACAATAATATCAAGTTCAATCAACCTGTTTAGTTCCTGTTCTAATTTTCCCAACAAGGGTATTCGTACCACCCTAGGACTACATTGGACAAAAGGTTTAGGGTATTCAATTAACTGAATTTTTACTCCATCTTTGAAATTTCCCAGTTCTTTAAATATATCTAGAAATTCCAATGGGAGATTCACTTGAGAGTGATTAGTTGTGGCATTAATTGTCATGAGTGAACCATCCTTTTATTATAGAGGTTAACATTGATACTTTGAGGGCCGGTTTATCAATGCAGGGTAAGTTTAATATAACCCAAGGTTAACAGCTAACTCTGGGATAAAATGTTTATTCACTTCGAGGTGGGGTTAAACGCTATCAAAATCAAATGGGAAATCAGCTCTGGGATAAAGTTAACCCTGGGTCAGCTCACCCCTCGGGATAACCCTCCATTGATAAACCGGCCCTCAGAGGGTGTAAGTGTAAGGGTATACAGATTATATCAGCCCCTGTGTCAACAAGGAATGATATAACTACATTATTCATCTTTAATTCTATTATCCACTGATGATTTTCATTTAGACTTATTTTACTCAGTGATGAAGAATTATTTTCACAGTTTCTTTCACTAGAACTAATGATTGTTCTTGTTATACTCCCAAGGAACTGTTCATGATCATCTTCTGTAAATTGTGAGCTAGATGTTTCTCCTTCTGTATTGATATTCTTCACAGATTTTGTAGTTTTTCCCTGTTTCATCTTGCAGACGCGGTCCCAATGACACTTATTCTTGCAGCTTCTACATATGGAGTTGCGTGCTGGGCAAGCAGGTCGAAGGTGAGCTGGTTTATTTCCACAATAAGGGCATTCTGACAACTTTTCAAGCTCATTTGATGAATTTCGATAGGCTGGTTTATAGTTGACCCTTCTATGTTGTATAGCCTGAACATCTATTGAAGAGGACTCATTGCGCAAGATAGTGCTCTGTCTGCTCTGTATCTCTGCTTGCTTTGCAGCAAGAACTATATGACAACTATACGAGCCAACTATACGATCCCTAATTAGCTGTTCTTTTAGAGAACTGTACTCACAATGTTCAGCTAATGAGTGGAGTGAAGTAATAAAGCTGTCTACAGACTCTCCGGGACGTTGGATCCTCGAGTTGAACTTGAAACGTTCAAAAATAACGTTCCTTCTTGGGATGAAGTAGTCATCGAATGATTTTACAGCTTCTTCAAACGTAGTAGGTTGAACAGCAAAGGTAAGAAGTACCTGTTCACTCTCCTCCCCCATCAGATAAATCAAAATGTCGATTTTCTCTGGATTTGATTTAGTTGAGAGTCCTGAAACGGACATGCATATACCTTTCAAATCGTTTCTTCCATGCTGGCCAAATCATTCATTGGGCTGGGAAACTTCAATTTTTCTGGAGGCGTCACGTTGAGGGTGAGGTTAGTAGCGGGAGCAGCCACATGAGAGTTAGGCATTTTCGAAGTCGAGGTTCACGCTGCCACCATGTGTTGTTATTGTATATATTTCAATATTATTTATTGAAACTCAGTCATGTACTTTAACTGCATTTGATAGTCAGAACAAATAAGAACAACCAACTCTTATAATAGCTGGAAGAATCAGACCCGGTCAGGATCAAATGTCAAAAACCTTATTGGCCGTGTCTAAATCACCGGCTGACGGAACAGTCTTGGAGACATTTTTATTGTAGTTCCCCAGCAAACACTGTGAAGTAACTGTAATGTACTATGGAAGTAACTTTGCGACTAAAATCGCGCATGCGATGTACCAAAAACATTCCCTCCCGCTCGCATTTGCAGCGAAATGTCCGCGACATCAAGTACGCATTTCAAGTCATTGTGCTGTTCGAATTGAGATTTGAAAAAATAGCCCTCAATAAACATCCATCCGTAGTCACGTTTGTGGAAGATTTTAAGTCAATGAATGTATGATTAATAGCCACATTGCGTACATTTATGCGAGGTTTCTTCGAGACCTCATTATGCCATCTCCTTTCCGTTATAAAAATCTCAATTGTTCATTAGTCCAATTGATAACCAATCGTTTTATGCGAGGTTTATTCGAGACTTCACTATAATATTCCCATTGTCACCACACGGCAAACGCATACATAATAGTCTTTAGTCATTAATCATTATACATGTTACTAATATGAATAGCTCCCCAGCAAACAATGAATCTCTGGCCGCTCTCTGGCCCAATGCATGATTGGTCGGGTACATGCTGGCAATGGCAAAGCAACATCGGCAAAATGTCGGCCCGATATATGGCATATTGTAATCGGGTATCTATAATCCAACCAGCAATGGGCCAATACCATCAAAAGGGTATCTTTCGACCGACATCTTCTGGATGATGGCCCGTTTCAAGTGTTATTGAACAGTTGAGAAACATTTTGCTTCAAATGTTGTTTTTTTCTCAATCCCGGCGCTTATATGAAAAGTCAGCAAATTCAAAGTAGCGATATGCAAGAAAAATCACATTTCATATCAATTTGAGGCATCAAAAATATGTCAAATCAATGCTCGAAACAACCTCATGTCCAAGTAATATACACCATTAAAAATCCTGTTAGAATCCGTCACTCCCAGAAGTGGTTCGGATTCCAGTATATGCACTAAGTATCGCTTTCCTCCATCCTGGATAGACCTTAATACTCAAGGAGGGGGCCCCATCTTCGAAGTCGCGATATTCGAAATATCCCGCCTTCACCAATTCTAGCATCGAAAGAAATTTCAAATGTCAACTTACAGGATGAAAAATATGCCAAATTGACATCTAAAAATGTATAATAACAGAAAATTATTGTTGTTCAAATTCCACTGATTTATAATAAATATATAATTAGAAGACAATAGCTACATTACTATGCGGAATGTGATACAATAACGAGGGTAAAGCAACGTTGGGCGAGGTTAGAACTTGGATGGGTGACTGCTGAAGGCTGTTGAATTCTTTTTTATTTCACATAATATCATCGTATTATAGGCATTGGTCCTGAAGTGGGCCAATGTAGTATTCATTATGGCGCACAGGCATTGGTCCTACCGGCGGCCAGAGTGTCCTATTGATGTTGGTCCGACGTCATCTGCCACTGTTTCGCCGCAGCGGCAACTTCTGGTAGGTAGGTATTAGCCCAGTACTGGGCCTACTGAAATTGTTTGCTGGGTCAGTAGTCGCAGCGATATCCATTTCGGTCACTTCAGGTGAGGTTTCTTCGATACTTCAAAGTTGCATTGCTTTTTTCACCACACATAGAAAACAGAGGTGGATAGACTGGTGAAATCACTTCCTATCCTGTGACTGGTCCCAAATCTCTTGATTTCGCCTACTTCGATAAAACGTGTATAACGTGACATGGCGTGGGTGAATCTCGCTAAGTGAAGCCGCGATTTCAACTAAATTTACAGGTTACTGCAGGTGTCAACACGGAAGTATAAATATTTGATTCTGAATGACTTCTAATCGTTTCTAACAATTTCATGGAACCATTTTCCAATGAGTTTGATGCGAATATGTATCGAACATGATTGAAAGAAAATTCCTCAAAAATCTTTCGACAGTATCGCCATCTATTGTAGTACATGAGAACCCCACGTAATGAGCTGAAAATCAATTGTTCCAAATAATGGATTTGTCTGCTGAAACAATTGAAGAGTAGCGCCACCAGGTCTTATTTCCATCATTTAGAAAACATATTCTCAATATTAGATGGATTTCCAGTAGTGCTTTTGTATCATTGTTTATGAGCGATAGTGGATCGCACGTTAGCCGCTCCCTCTGTCGGTGTGGTCAACTATTAACTGAATGCTCACGCGACTGACTTTACTCATTGCTGATACTGGGCGGGTATTTATTGAATCTAGGGATTCATGCTTTGCATTATCCGAGGTTTTTGAGTCTGGTTGTATCCAAACACATGTATATTTTCAATACCACTATTCCATAATATAATTAACTGATGTGAATAATTATTATGAGGAAAACATCGATGTTATTCTTTTTTCAAACAAAATCAAAACGAGCAGAATCGTATGCAAAATAATTATTCGAATTTTATTGTGACTTATTGATTAGAACTTTGATATGATTGCGTGATGAAGTCAAGAAAACAACGGAACTGGGCCTACCTTGTTTGCTTTTCGTGGTTCTTCCCACTTCTTGTTGTTTCCCGGGGTTGCAACAATCAATTTCCGAGAGCAGAGTGGACTGTATCTTGTGGTTAGCGTGGACACTTAAGGGTATAATGTGTCGAAATCGTATTATCGACAATTGAGTAACTTTAATAATATTTGCGTAGCGAACGCGACCGTACCGGAGATATAATTTGTACTGCCTCGGTATCGTTCCAATCTTCTCGATAGCCCGGTCGTTTCGCCGTCTTGACTTCACAACAAAAAACCGTTGAGCATAAACAAAATCTATTCATTCAAAACAAAAAAAACCAAAGGGATTCTCAATGAACCTGAACCAACAGGGAAATACGGGTATTTAGTTATAATTAATTTAAATCAAAAGAAATATAATATTAAGTATATTAAAATTACTGGACAGGGAGATATTTTTCGCGTGGCGTGAACATACCCCACCCCAAAATACATAGTATTTTAGGCCAGTGGCGTAGAGGGTAAAACGCAGAGTTTTACCAGAGGCCGTTTAAATTCTTCCTGAGTTGTGCGCACAGTCGCTACTCGAATTATCCCGTCCGCTCCGAGATGAAGTTGAGCTATCCGACCCATTATTTTTTTCGTTTTTGAGCCATTTGGTTCGTTGTTGCAGGGTATGTAAATACTCGTCATGCCAACGCCTCCAAATATCTTGGTGTAGGCGCTGTATTAGTTGCCATCGAGTTAAGTGGTTCATTTTCAGATAAGTTAAATCGGGGTCAGGTAGGGCAGTGAGAGGTTCCATGGTTAGGAAATGACCAGGAGTCAAAACAGACAAATCGGAGGGATCAGAGCTCTGAGCGCAAAGAGGTCGAGAGTTGAGAATGGACTCTATCTGAACCAGGAGAGTATAGAACTTTTCATAGGTTAAAACCTGGTTGCCTACCACACGATATAAATGAGTTTTCACCGATTTTATGCCAGCCTCACTCAGTCCATTAAAATGGGGGCTTGCCGGGGCATGAAAAGAAAAAATATTTTTTTCTCGTTCGGAAGCCGCTTTCATGTGCTGAGAAAGCACTCCTTTTGCGCCGACAAAATTCGTGCCGCAATCGGAGGTGATACGGTTGCAGCGACCACGACGACTAATGAAACGACGCAGCGCTGCAAGAAATGCTTCCGTTGATAGCTCCGAAGCCAACTCTAAAAGGATGGCTTTGGTCGCAAAACAGAAAAATAAGCAGATATATGCCTTTTGTGATTTTATGCCACGACTCTTACCTAGGGTAATATTGAAAGGGCCTCCATAATCCACTCCAACGCATTGGAAGGGTTTTAATTGATTAACCCTTAGAGTCGGTAAATCACCCATAAAGGGTTGCAAGGAAACAGGGTGAGCTTCAAAACACTTTAAACATTGGGACAGTACATGACGTATTGCTCTTTTTGGGGAAAGAATCCAAAAATGCTGGACAAGCAAGAAATGCAGAGTGTGGAGTCCAGGGTGCAAATTTTCCGAATGAAATTGTTGTATAATGAGATGGGTTAAACGATTTTTTCTCGGTAAAAGAGCGGGATGCTTACGATCATATGATAGCCCAGAATGGGCCAGACGACCACCTACTCTCAGTAAGCCATCATCTCCAATAAAGGGGTTTAATTTGCGAAATGTTTTAGATAAAGGGGTATTATTTTCCAACTGAGATATTTCTTGGTGAAATTCAATATGTTGAGTTCTTTTCACCAAGACTAATAGAGCCGAATGTAATTCTTGTTGAGAAAAGGTATCTAGATTTTTATCACGAGGATTTTTAAGATTCCTCAAAAACCGTAAACAGTACGCTATGATGCGTTTGATTTTATTGAGAGAAGAAAAGTTAACCAGAAGGGCGTCTATTGTATCTAAAGAAACAAATGAACCGAGAGAAATAACCTTCTCCTCATGCGCGACTTCGGGGGAACGAACAATGTCAAGTGGAACCGGCCACCTCTTATAAGGGAGCTCGAAGAAACTAGGACCAGTGAACCATAGAGAATGTTCTAGTAAAGCGGAGGGAAGCAATCCTCGAGAAGCGCAATCGGCGAGGTTATCCGAACTACGAATACGATGCCAAAGATCAGGAGATATCTTCTCTTGAATTTGGCTCACTCTGTTACTGGCAAACGTCTGTAACTGGTGAACTGGGGATTTTATCCAATGAAGCGCAGTCATCGAATCAGACCATGCACAAATGCGATGAAATTTGATTTTGTTGGAGTAAGTGGTGTAGCATTTTTAAATGCCACTGTATGCGTTCCTACTGTTTCCTTATCATCTCCTACTATTATGGGACGTCGTGTGATGATTGCAAGTTTCAAAGTCTGCTAAGTTTTATATGACCTCCCTGTATGAGAATAAACTATTCCACAACCAAAAATAAATAATATGAGGAACAGTCACCGCCACCTATATGCGATGTCTCTCACCCATAAATAGTATCAATAAGCCAGATACTTTTCTTGTATTTTTCATGTAACATATTTTTTTGGTATATTCCTTGATGTGATATGCCGCGTGATTTTTTAAACATTAAGAATTGTTTAATTTTGCCGTGGTGTTGAGTCTACTCCTTCATTTAGTATCCTCATCTCCACTTGGTGCACATTACCGCCATCTCACTTGGTACATGGTACATGATACTTTTGCTTTTTGCACGACTCGAGAATTTTCGAGACTGAATGCGAGAGGTAGGAAACACCGATCACGGAAGTCGGGGAGAAATGATTCCACCTATGAAGAAGTGAGGTGTTGATCACTCATGTAGTGGCGTACTTATTTCGAGGGCCGGCATCAAAAAACTTGCAGAGTTGCAATTTCACCAGTTTTTCTGGATATAATAGTGAAGTGATAGCCGAATCCCCATATCCTAAGTTATATCTCCATGGTGATCCTGTCATTCATCTGGGTAGTAGAAAACCTCCTTCATCAGGGGTGAGTTCAACAATAGTGTTATACACTGTACATATATTAGCTATAATTCCTTTCAAATTGTTCCACTGTAACATTTCCTAAGAAATGTTTGGAGGAGATAGACGTTCATAAACGTTTCTCGTAGGGTTTTTCTGTCCACTCTCTAACTGGAGAAATAACTAAAGTCGCCCGTCAACTACTGATGCTGGTGGAGCAACAGACATAACAACCGTCGCGGCAACTGACATAACAGCTTGTGCAACGACTGATGCAGCCACTGGTGCATCTGTATAAAACCGGAGCAGCTCCAGCCCCTATACCTCTAACAGCTTTCTTGGTGTGGATGTGAAAGTTAGAACCCTGATCTTCGCTGGACGTAATACAGGCCAGAATTTTCATTAATAATTTCCATTTCTACATATATTATATATTGGGATTGGGACATAATAATTTATATTTAATTTCGTTATGGAAAATATCATACTTCAGGTATAACCATAATTTATTTATCTCGAGAATCTCGAATTATGTAAGGTGGCACATAGTAATATGTCAAACTTCATTCGACTATCACTATTAATTAATCAACGGTAGGTAATATTTACCCTAAAGTAGATACTGAAGTTATGTTTCCCCTTAATTCCTTATGACATATGTCTAGGTATAATTTTCCATAATAAGTATTTTCTGTATGCAATGGTTATTTAGTTCATTTCATTAAATCAAGTCCCACTAGTATAAAAAACTAACTTATTTCATTTCTTCCCCCCAACTGAATATCAGAATCCTAGAATCTAGTGTATTGAGGTAATCTTATTTATAAAAAGAATTGATAAGTGTCTGATTTCTTAGTTTGCAGCACAATAATTCAAATCAGGTTAATTCGCAAATTCCTAACTTAAACTAAGTGGCGCTCAAGAAAAACTTTCCAAATTATTGTCATCCTTTGAGTTCCTCAAAAATCTACTTCCCAAATGCTCTCCGGCGAAAAGCTCCGTGCACTTATGTAACATATCCATTGGGTTTTAATTTCAAACAAATGTTCAGATTATACAAGAACATATAAAAAAAATGTTACACAAGTGGCGCCTCAACGTGTAGGGGCCCGAGGAACCTCGAATTTTAATTCAAAAGTTTTTCATCTCAAGAATACCTCAATAAATAAATTTCAGTTTTTCTCGGATTCAATATTCTGGTTGTGATAAAGTGGTGAAATAAAAACGAAGCTATCTGATATAGCTGGTTTTTATAGTTCAATTGTTTTGCCTGATATTTCGTTCAACTGAAGTGAAAACATTGTAGACAGATTTGATTTTCTATAGACTATCTCAGTAAATATTGCATATCAGAGAAAATACATTTTGATATATAAGTATTGAACACTTCATACAGGGTGTTTCAAAGGGTTTTCTGACAAACATAAGCGGGTATTTTCGATTTTTATATACCGGGAGTTACATATATCTAGTCAGCTACTCCACCAACGTTATACAGGGTTGATTATATTGTCCCAGAAATTTTGTTCTTTGCCGAGATATCGCCCATATCATACAAGGTACTAAGTATTTCAACTGCAAGGTTCTGATTTTCGTTTCCCATTTCCAAAATTTAGTACATATGATACAGGGTGGTCACATATAACTTCAGACTTGAGTTTTCTTTGGATTGTTATCATCACCTGTCTCATCATACTGCATCTCATTGTGCGTTGGATTATATAATCAAATATTTCTGTTATCCATTCGATATTCTTTGATTTTCTTGGCATTATGGATACCGGTTTCAAAATCACTCATTTATTGAGCAATGAGCTCGATTATGAACTAAAAATAAGAGGAGTAGTCAGCAATAAAAATCAAAATGAGAAAAGAAAAATTATGAGTAGATTATTGGAAAACGAACGAGTGGAGCCTGGGAAAATGATCGACTTAAGTACTTATGACGTAGATAATGAAAAGGAAAAGAATGCAATCGATGCTTCTATGTTATCAATATCTAATCTAATAAATGAGTTCGAAGGAAACAGTAGCGATTCCACATTTTTGAGGTTGAAATCAATCTCATATTAGTGCAAGGATAAAAAGAATGAAATTACCTGAGGGGACTCCGGAGATCATAGAAGAGGCTAAACTATTTAAAAATGAAAGTTATGTAACTTGTTTAGTACTCGAAGATGATCTGGTTGAAAAGGCTAGATCTCAGAATGCTCTCACTGCGGATGTTCCATCAGCTATGAATAGTACAATGAGTCCCATAATCAACGTCCCTGCCCCTGTTGTTTCACTTCCATACAGGTCAAAATCTTTGGGAGAATGGGGAATCACATTTAATGGGGATCCTCGAAATGTTTACTCCTTCATTGAACGTGTAACTGTTTTAGCTAAGTCCCGAAATGTTAGTGATCAAGAACTGTATACTTCAGCCGTAGAATTGTTTGTAGGGGATGCTTTTATTTGGTTCAGGAGTATTCAATTCAAGGTCAGAGATTGGGATACTTTGATAATGCAACTGAAAAATGACTTTCTGCCTCCTGATATGGATGAGGATCTCTGGAATCAAATCAAAAATCATAAGCAAAAGAAAAATGAGAGAGTCACCATTTTTATAGCACACATGGAAAATTTATTTAGTAGATTACCCCGAGCTCCCCTAGAAGCCACTAAAGTTAAGCATATCAGACAAAACCTTTTGCCTGAGTACACGAGTCATCTAGCACTTTCTGATATCGAAACAGTATCAAAACTTCAAGAATTAGCTAAAAAATTAGAAGATGCGAGTATAATAAAATTTAGGAGTTTTTCACAAGTCAAAAATTGCGATCAGGTTAGTGAGTTAACCACCCATTCATATGATAGCAAACATTTTTCTAAACCAAAGAATAAGCGATTTCCTGGTAACAAGAAGTCAAAATCATTTTCAAAAAATGTATCAACCGATCAACCCCGGGTAGTGGCAACAGATATACAGGGTGATGCTTCGAAGGAGGCCTCAACTAGTAAAAGTATTTCATGTTGGAACTGGCGAAAAGAATCATATTTTTAGTACTTGTTTGATGAAACGAAAAGTTTTTTGTTATCGTTGTGGCACGCCAAATGTCAAAACCAAGGACTGTGCAAACTGTTCAAAAAACGATTAAATTGGATGAGGTGTGGCCGCCGCATCCATTCTGCAAAAAGGGCCATTTCAGTTGAGTCAATTCCAGTTTCACAAGTAAATAAAAATATTACCAAAAATATTGTGTTCGAGAATAACTCCGAACAATTGGCACCCTTACTCATAGAAAAGCTTTCTGACAATCGACCTTATATTTTAATCAAGTTATTTGATGTCGAAGTTCCGGTATTATTTGATTCAGGGGCTACTACCTCGATAGTCGGTCAACATGGACTTAAATATATAGACAGATTCAAATTTAGAGTGACCCCCTCCTTTTGGCAAAATGTTCGTACAGCTGATGGAGTTGATCAACCAGTTGATGGCGTGGTCGATTTGCCGATTTGTTTTGATGATTCTTGCGAAATTCTTAAAGCCTTAGTAGTACCTTCTCTGAAGCATTCATTTATTTTTGGTTCAGATTTCGCTGAGCAATTTCAGCTACTAGTAGATTTCAAAGATAATAAGTGGTCAATCCAAAGTAAAGTCAGGAATAATCAAATATGTGCCATAACTGATAATCCTGAAACCGATAAAAATAATTGTCAGCTGATATCCTTAGATAATCTGAACTCCTACGATAGAGAACGTGCTCAATCTGTAGTGGATTCTTTCCAGGAAATTACTAATGGACAATGTTTAGGTAGGACAGATAAAATCAAGATGACAATAGATACAGGTGATGCTAAGCCATTCAAGAAAAAACAATATCACTTATCTCCCTATATGCTCAAAATTTTAAATTCTGAATTGGATGAAATGCTCAAACTGAAGGTAGTCGAGCCATCTGATAGTCCATGGTGTTCACCTGTTCTTCTGGTTAGGAAACGTTGTGGAGAATACCGTTTTTGTTTCGATGGTCGTACCTTAAACCAAATCACAAAACACGACTCATATCCCCTTCCTCAAATCGATCGCATTTTGAATATGCTTCGAGACGCAAAATATATTTCATCGATCGACCTGAGGAAAGCATTTTGGCAGATCCCACTTGATGATACTTCCAAAGAAAAAACAGCATTCAGCGTTGCTGGGCGTGGCTTGTTCCATTTTTCTGTCGTTCCCTTTGGACTTTGTAATTCCGCGCAAATTCAGCAGCGTTTGGTTGACAAGATATTCGGTCCTAAATATGAACCCAATATCTTTACGTATTTGGACGACATCATTATCACTAGCTCATCATTCGAGGAACACCTGAGGCTACTCTCGGAAGTCAAGTCCATTCTGAAAGGAGCGAACTTGACTATCAACTTAAAGAAATGTGAATTCTTCAAATCCTCTTTGAAATTTTTGGGTTTCATTGTCAGCTCAGAAGGTCTCCACACAGATCCAGATAAAGTTGCTGTCATGCTGAACTACCCTAGACCTACCACGACTACCGAAGTGAAGCGATTTATAGGGATGTGTTCATGGTATCGCCGATTCATTAACAATTCTTCTTCTCTAGTATCTCCTCTCAATGATTTGCTAAAAGGAAAAAAGAAGAAACAGGTCATCAGTTGGACACCAGAAGCTGAGACTGCATTTGTTACGATAAAAAAAGCGTTAGTGTCCACCCCAATTCTGTCTCAACCTGACTTCACGAAAACATTAATCATTCAAAGTGATGCTTCGGACACAGGAATCGGTGGTGTGCTCACCCAGGTTCTGGAAGGTGAAGAGAAAGTCATCAGCTATGCCAGTCGATCGTTGAGTAGGTCCGAGAAAAACTATTTTGTGACAGAGCGAGAATGTCTAGCGGTTATCTTTTGTATTTAAAAGTTTCGCCCGTATATAGAAGGTGTGAGATTTGAGGTCCAGACAGATCACTTTTCATTGCTATGGTTAAACAGCATAAAAAATCCAACTGGTAAATTAGCTAGGTGGGCAGTGCGCCTACGCCAACATTCCTTTCAGCTAACTCATCGTAAAGGTTCATCGAATATAGTCCCAGATGCTCTTTCTAGGATACCTCATCCAGATCCTGTTAATTCGGAAATTGCTTTATTGGATATACCTCCAGAAGATTTGGATGTTTGGTATACTTCTATGCGACAGAACATTATCGATTGCCCTGACGACTATCAACAATGGAAAGTCGATAACGGCTATGTTTATAAATTCACCCCGACCAAGCTTCCGGTGAGAACTAATACGACTGAGTGGAAAATTTTGGTTCCAAAAAAGTTACGAAATCAAGTACTGAAATCCTGTCACGATCCTGTCACTTGTTCTCATTTCGGTTTTAACAAAACTCTGGCTCGAGTTCAGGAGTATCACTATTGGCCAAAGATGAGGAAGGATGTCCTTAAGTACGTCCGTCGATGTCAGATTTGTGGGTCACAAAAGGATGCTCCAACAGCTCGAATGGGACTGATGGGAGATGAAAAGAATGTGCAATTTCCTTGGCAGATAATATCGGTTGATCTGATGGGCCCTTTCCCTCGTTCTTCCAAAGGTAACACTCATCTTCTAGTGGTAGGAGACTGGTTGACAAAATATGCTCTTCTACATCCTATGAGGAAAGCAACAGCTCGAGGTATTGTAAAATTTATAGAGAATCATGTATTCCTCACATTTGGGGTATGTCAGTATCTTCTCTGTGACAATGGATCTCAGTTCGCTGGCTCTATCTTCAAGAAGCTTGCTGACGAATACCAGGTTCAAAAAATTTGGTTCACACCTAAATATTCTCCACAGTGCAACTTTGTCGAAAGGATGAATAAAACGGTTGGCACTGCCATAAGATGTTACGTCAAAGACCACAAAAATTGGGATACAGAGTTACCAAAAATCCAACATGCCATAAATACCGCTAAGCATGAGGTAACTGGGTTTTCCCCTTCCTACTTGAATTTCGGCAGACATATTCCTTTGTCAGGAAAGTTTCACGGTGCAGTAGAGTCTACAGCAGATGTAGAAATCACACCTGGTGATAGAGAATCTTATGCAGCTGAAATGCAAGGGCTTTCTAAGATATTTGTTGAAGTTAAGCAAAAATTGCACTCCTCGTATGCTCGTAACGCTAAGAATTATAACTTGCGAAAAAGAGATGTATCATTTCAAGAAGGGGACAAAGTGTGGCGTCGTAATAAGGTATTGTCAAATGCATCTGCTAAATTCTCCTCGAAATTGGCACCTAAATATGTACTCTGTACAGTCAAGAAAAAAATTTCTCGTTTGGTTTATGATTTGAACCACATCAATGGCTCAAATGCGGGCAAATGGCATATCAAAGACCTCAAACCCCACTTTGGATCTAATTCAGAGATATCAGTGGGTTGAGGTATTTTTATTTTTTTGTATTATTCATGCACCAATCCTACGCTGCTTAGGAGGTGGTGTTGTTAAATTTTGCAGTGTTGCGTTGAAAATCCATTTCTGGATGTTATATAGATTGTGATTATGTGAAGTAATAAAATTCGACATATATCACGGTGTATTCTTGGTAGGGACGCCTTGCAGAAATACAGGTCGACAACTTTTTATGTCTTATGTGTAGGTATAACATAACATGCGATTCAGGCATTGTATACCTATCGACAATTTTAGTCTTGAATTCAGTCTAGCTGAAAGTTGGTTTTGCAAACACCTTTATTGCTATCGCAACGTAAGTTTTGCAATTTGTGCAATGTAAATTATGTAAATATTCAGTTTAATAGTTGCTCATTCGATTCAGAAATGCTAAAAAGAGTTTTGATAAATTTCCCAACTATGACATTTCCTCAAACAGACCTTCCCCAAATTAGACATACATACCGATAGTGACTCCAAAATGGACGTATAGTACGCGGAGATACTGCCACAAAGCTATAGCATTTCGTTTTCTATTGTAAATACCGATATTCGATAAGTCCGTAATAAATGATTATCACGATAGTATAATATAATTACCTGAAAAGTAGTTTACAATTGCTCTTTGAAAAATTTCATTGTAATTTTTCTTTTTAGGAGAGGGGTGGTGTAGCATTTTTTAATGCCACTGTATGCGTTCCTACTGTTTCCTTATCATCTCCTACTATTATGGGACGTCGTGTGATGATTGCAAGTTTCAAAGTCTGCTAAGTTTTATATGACCTCCCTGTATGAGAATAAACTATTCCACAACCAAAAATAAATAATATGCGGAACAGTCACCGCCACCTATATGCGATGTCTCTCACCCATAAATAGTATCAATAAGCCAGATACTTTTCTTGTATTTTTCATGTAACATATTTTTTTGGTATATTCCTTGATGTGATATGCCGCGTGATTTTTTAATCAGGAATTGTTGAATTTTGCCGTGGTGTTGAGTCTACTCCTTCATTTAGTATCCTCATCTCCACTTGGTGCACATTACCGCCATCTCACTTGGTACATGGTACATGATACTTTTGCTTTTTGCACGACTCGAGAATTTTCGAGACTGAATGCGAGAGGTAGGAAACACCGATCACGGAAGTCGGGGAGAAATGATTCCACCTATGAAGAAGTGAGGTGTTGATCACTCATGTAGTGGCGTACTTATTTCGAGGGACGGCATCAAAAAACTTGCAGAGTTGCAATTTCACCAGTTTTTCTGGATATAATTGTGAAGTGATAGCCGAATCCCCATATCCTAAGTTATATCTCCATGGTGATCCTGTCATTCATCTGGGTAGTAGAAAACCTCCTTCATCAGGGGTGAGTTCAACAATAGTGTTATACACTGTACATATATTAGCTATAATTCCTTTCAAATTGTTCCACTGTAACATTTCCTAAGAAATGTTTGGAGGAGATAGACGTTCATAAACGTTTCTCGTAGGGTTTTTCTGTCCACTCTCTAACTGGAGAAATAACTAAAGTCGCCCGTCAACTACTGATGCTGGTGGAGCAACAGACATAACAACCGTCGCGGCAACTGACATAACAGCTTGTGCAACGACTGATGCAGCCACTGGTGCATCTGTATAAAACCGGAGCAGCTCCAGCCTCTATACCTCTAACAGCTTTCTTGGTGTGGATGTGAAAGTTAGAACCCTGATCTTCGCTGGACGTAATACAGGCCAGAATTTTCATTAATAATTTCCATTTCTACATATATTATATATTGGGATTGGGACATAATAATTTATATTTAATTTCGTTATGGAAAATATCATACTTCAGGTATAACCATAATTTATTTATCTCGAGAATCTCGAATTATGTAAGGTGGCACATAGTACTATGTCAAGCTTCATTCGACTATCACTATTAATTAATCAACGGTAGGTAATATTTACCCTAAAGTAGATACTGAAGTTATGTTTCCCCTTAATTCCTTATGACATATGTCTAGGTATAATTTTCCATAATAAGTATTTTCTGTATGCAATGGTTATTTAGTTCACTTCATTAAATCAAGTCCCACTAGTATAAAAAACTAACTTATTTCACTTCTTCCCCCCAACTGAATATCAGAATCCTAGAATCTAGTGTATTGAGGTAATCTTATTTATAAAAAGAATTGATAAGTGTCTGATTTCTTAGTTTGCAGCACAATAATTCAAATCAGGTTAATTCGCAAATTCCTAACTTAAACTAAGTGGCGCTCAATAAAAACTTTCCAAATTATTGTCATCCTTTGAGTTCCTCAAAAATCTACTTCCCAAATGCTCTCCGGCGAAAAGCTCCGTGCACTTATGTAACATATCCATTGGGTTTTAATTTCAAACAAATGTTCAGATTATACAAGAACATATAAAAAAAATGTTACAGTGTCTAGAATAAATCCCATAAGCTTGGCCAGTAGCGCAGCCGCACAAAGCTCAAGACGAGGAATCGACAAGGTTTTGAGAGGGGCAACTTTTGACTTACTAGAAACAATAAAGGTTTTATATTTACCGTCGGATTTTAGAATGCGTATGTACACGACGGCAGCGTAGCCGCGTTCGGAACTATCGGCGAAACCATGTAGTTCACACTTTTGCGAAGAAGCTGATGGAAAATAACGGGTGATCTTCAACTTCGAAAGAAGAGGTTATTCTGTCCATCTGTCGACGAAATTAGATGGGGGAGTTTCGTCCCATTTAAGGCCTAAACTCCAGAGATATTACATCAAATGTTTTGCGGCAAATACCACTGGAGCAAGAAACCCTAAGGGATCAAAAATTCGAGCAATTTGTGATAAAATGCTGCGTTTAGTACAAGTTTCATCCAAAGGTATTACGTTGTATGAAAAATAGTCTGAAGACGGATGCCATTTCAATCCGAGAATTTTTACAACACAATCTTGAGAATCAAAAAAATGGTATTGTGGACACACATCACGAGGTAAATCTTGCAGGAGGTGAGGGTGATTACTCGTCCACTTACGGAGTTTGAAACCACCTGTTTTCAGCAAACCAATCAATTGAGATTGCAATTCACTTGCATCCTCAACAGTGTCAGCTCCGGTGATCAGATCATCAACGTATATATCAGATGTAAATGCAGAGGCGGCTAACGGAAAATTTCCTTTTTCGTCGTGTGCGAGCTGATAGAGGGTTCCGATAGCGAGAAAAGGGCTGAGTTCACATCAAACGTGACTGTGTTTAGACGATAATCTTGCACTTCCTCGGAAGGTGCAAATCGCCATAAAATGCGTTGATAATCCCTATGACATTCTTTAACGAGTATTTGGCGGTACATTCCCTGGATGTCTGCCGTAAAAACGAAGGGGTGTAACCGAAAATTCAGCAAAAGGGCGACAATCTTTTTTTCGACTAACAAATGGTCATTCAGTGAGGGACTAGAGTTAGAGCGATAACTAGCATTAAAAACAACCCTCAATTTTGTTGTAGGGCTATTTTTGTTAATAACACCATGGTGGGGTATATAGCACACCTTATGGGAAGAGGCACTCGGGGGCACAACTTCCATGTGATTATTATCCAAATAATCTTTCAAAAATTGACAATAATCATAGTATAGAGAAGGATTCTTTTTTAAAAGACTTTCTAATGAATAGAACAAGCGAAGTGCTGCAGTTCGAGTATCACCAAAGTGAGGTTCATTGTCATCTCTAAATGGGAGTGAAACAACATATCTTCCAGTGGGGGTGCGAAAATGTGTTTTTCTAAAGATGTATTCACACTGCGTTTCCTCGGGTGAGGAAATGTTGACGTGTGGACTTTCTTCCACTTGCCAAAAGAGTTTCAGAGTGGTATTCAAATCACATAAGCTAACAAGTGATGTGATGGGGAAAGGACTTTGGGTTATCGACATTTTTCCCATGAGAATCCAGCCCAAGACAGTGTTCAAAGCAATCGGTGTTGAATCAGATCCAACAACTTTACCATCCTTCAGAATCGTTGAGAAAATGTCCGCTCCCAAGAGCATGTCAATGGGTCCAGAAATATTGAAATTTGAATCAGCTAGTTGGAGGTTTCTAACGTGTGACCACTCTTGAATGGAGAAGGAATATGCCGGCATAGCAGCACATATACTTGGAAGGATTGCTGCTTCAACTGTTAAAACCGGAACGGGGGAATGTAGAGGAGAAATATGACATTTTATGCCACTTGAAGCTATAGAATTCATTAAACCTAAACCATTGATAGAAAGTGAAATTTAAGACTTATGAAAACCTAACCTTTGATAGCATTTTTCAGTTATAAAACTAGCTTGGCTTGCTGAATCCAGCAATACTCTGGTAATATGTGTATTATGACGTATATCTTGCACACGGACTTGAGCAGTAGAGAGGAGTACCGTGGGGAAGTTCGAGAGTAAATTAGTCAGGGAAGTAACTGAAGATGAACTAGGCCCCATTGGAGCAGTGTCCAGAGAGCTTTCGACCTGATCAGAGTGGGCGGAGTTAGCAACGGGATGAGCGGAAACGTTGGAGGAATTGTGAGTGAAATGTAGTAGAGTATGGTGATGTGAACTATTACATATCCTACAGTTGGAAGAGGAATTACAATTTCTTGCGGTATGTTCAAATCCAAGACATTGGGTGCACCAATTATTTTCTTTCACCAAAGCGTACCTTTCTTTCGGAGATTTAGCTACGAAAGAAGGGCACTTATAAATAGTATGTTGAGATTTACATAAAACACATTTATTGCTATTTGATTTAGTATCTACCAGGAGAGAGGAAGAAGACGGTGGCAATGAGAAATTATTGAAATTTCCAGATTTTTTATTTTGAGGCGTTGAGCTAAATTTGAGATTTCCTTTTGTCACTCCCATTGAATCCAGAGCAATACATTGTTTTTCAAGAAAGAAAAGACTTTTATAAGTAGGTACCTCTGAAGATGCATTATTGAGTTCAAAACGCCGTAAAGTTTCTGCATCAATCTTTTTACTTAATGAATGAAATAAAACGAAGTCCCAACTATCTACCGGAAATTTCATATTTTTTAGAGCTTTTAAATTATCACAAAAAATGTCAAGTAAATGTCTGAGATTACGTGCAGACTCGGAGTTGATCTTCTGAGAGTTATTTATCTCTTCCCAATACAAATTAGCCAAGTCTTCTATTCTCGAATCGATATGTCAATGTTTTATAGGCAATAGCATAATTGCCATTAGTTAGAGGAAGATTTTTCAGTGAAGTGAGAGCTTCTCCAGACACAACGGAGAGCAGATATTGGAATTTCTCGATTTCAGATAATGAGTCATTTTCGTGAATCAATGAATCAAATAAATCTTTGAAGGTCGGCCACGCCTTCCAGTTTCCATTAAAATTCGGAACATTCAATTTTGGCAATCTGACGTTTGAGACCTTGGGAGGGTTAGGGGAATTTGCTTCGAAAAGATCATAGTGAATCGTTTTAATACGAAAGTTTCCTCATCAGTTTCCCTTCGACAATCATTCTCAACATCAAGTTCAGGTTCGTCTTGTATACTCAATAATTGAATAATTGAATTATGAGATGCGTTGAATTCCGAGTAAGTGTTTCCTAAATCGGAGAATCTAACTTTGAAAGAACTGTGTCGTGATTGATCATCCAAGGCAGAAACAGCTAATTGAAATGTTTCATTAATTCTTTTACGATAAATTTCCCTAGTAGCGCGGTACTGTTTGAGTTGTTTCGCGGCCATCGCGATTATGATATTTACTGGGAGCGCCAAATCGAATGAGTAAGCTTATTGAAACAAAGCGACAATATATAGATTTGTGATTGCGTGAGCGAGTAAGAAAGTGAATATCTTGAAAACAAACAAAGATATTATTCAGTGCATGAGAAAGTGAGTGAGTATTTTCAAAAAGGTGAGTATTTTCAAGAAGGAGTATCAGGGGTCTTTCGGATGAAATTATCAAAGTGCCAATAAAGTGACCCGATAAACAAATTCGTCTCTATTAGTGCGAACCAATTTTAAATTCAGAGAAGAGTACTTATAGTACCAAAGAACTATTTCCCGCAGCGGACAGAGAAACACTCTTTCTGCAGCGACTATACGCAAAAACTGTAGAGATTAGAATACTGCTTATAAGTTCGATATTTAGGTGATTCTTAGAGTTAATGATATGAAAATCGAGATATTTTCATTGAGAATACCCTTAGATTACGTTATCCGGCTCGAAGCCGACCATTAAATGTGACTTATTGATTGGAACTTTGATATGTTTGCGCGATGGAGTCAAGAAAACAACGGAACTGGGCCTACCTTGTTTGTTTTTCGTGGTTCTTCCCACTTCTTGTTGTTTCCCGGGGTTGCAACAATCAATTTCCGAGAGCAGAGTGGACTGTATCTTGTGGTTAGCGTGGACACTTAAGGGTATAATGTGTCGAAATCGTATTATCGACAATTGAGTAACTTTAATAATATTTGCGTAGCGAACGCGACCGTACCGGAGATATAATTTGTACTGCCTCGGTATCGTTCCAATCTTCTCGATAGCCCGGTCGTTTCGCCGTCTTGACTTCACAACAAAAAACCGTTGAGCATAAACAAAATCTATTCATTCAAAACAAAAAAACCAAAGGGATTCTCAATGAACCTGAACCAACAGGGAAATACGGGTATTTAGTTATAATTAATTTAAATCAAAAGAAATATAATATTAAGTATATTAAAATTACTGGACAGGGAGATATTTTTCGAGTGGCGTGAACATTTATATTCATTTATAAACTTTACATCTGTGTTCAAAAGTTCTCAAAAGCTACTAATTCATCAACAGTCATTAGTTAAATACAGGAATAACGCAAAATTTTGTTTTCCTATTAATTAAATTTGACTGAAAATGGTGTAATAAAATATTATTTCATATTATTGTTGAATTGTCTACCTATAATATCTTTCACCTACCTAATATAGGTACATACTATTTCAAATTTGGTTACTCTACAGGGATCTCAAACATAATGCTGAAGGATATATAGGTACAGTTGAATCGGGGTAGCCAAATATTTTTTTTCAATTGAATGGCCAAAGGTGAATCAATTTCAGATTACTACAAATAACACTCAGAAGACGAAACAGCCACATTGGGAACATGAAGTGAAGTGAAGCACTCAGAGAAGAATTTAATTTTCATCCATTTCATGTTAACATTGTGATGATCTCGAATAGACTTCGTTGCGAAGTTGCTCGATGGCAAAGTTTTTAACTAGAAATTTGCCACGATCTGTGGAAGTGGCATTGTGGTTATTAATCAATATCCCCAAATTATCATCAATGCATCATTGGATGATTGGAGAAGATGATTGGAGAAGATGATTGGCAGGCCTAGTACTAATACAATTTACAATTTAGACAAATCCTCGTTGAATAATTTCTCTCGATGCACTTCCAGTATTCTATCGATATTTCTTCTCAGATTATTGAATGATAATGTTACCCATACCTCAGAAAAGTTCAAATCATTGAATATCTCTTTCAACTGCAGGGCCCAGTTGTAAGTAAACTTGTTAATGCTTTGAAGGTTCATTAGACTATAAGTTGAACTTCTTGATTTGCAATGATTGCATTCATGCAGACAAGAAACATTTATCAATTAACAAGTAACATGTAGAAGTTGACCATTTTTTATCTTTTTGAATTATTTCTCTTCTAGTGCCCAGCTAGTGCGCAGGTGACCGCGGATTGGTCAGTCCAATGGTGAAAATTAACCTCTCGATCATTATATATTTTTCGTTATTTCATTGATTTTGCCTTAAATTAATGATTCTATTTTGGTTGGCTGTATATGAAAAATACGCACCTTGGTCTCATGAGACCATATCTAGGTATTTTATATGAGATTATCAAACATTCATTTTTATTGTCTGCACAAACCTATTTACGGGATTGGCGGATCAGCTCCCTTTATTACTATTCATTTGGAATTAGCCTATTCCATTTCACTAAACATCGTGAATTATGGAAAAAAAATATATTTCGATTCCGGAAAGAAAAATGCTATTGAAACTAAAAATAATAAGATAAATTGTGTTGTTCGCATGATTACTTCTTCCTTTATAATAATTGTAAAATTTGGGTGCACGAATACAACATTTTCAATACTTGATAATTGATAATTGTTAATTGACAATTCTCACTTGATAATAATTGTTACTTACTTGGTTCTGCATGAACTTAATCTGTATTAGAATTTAACGTTATAATTGAACGTATCAATAAATCATGAATATACCAACAACAAAATCGTTTAGCTGGAAGGTAGATTGAACATTTTCTTTCAAACTTTCATTCATCCTATTTTGTAACGTTATATCCAACCTAATTGATTTAGTTATATTCAACTTTATTCGTAACGTTGTATTCAACCATGATTTGAAACGTTGTATTCAACCTGATTTATTTCGTAATTACCCAGTTGAATTTTCACGTTATTTTCAGAGTGGGATAATACGTATTTTATAAACATATTCATGAAGTTTTCGCCAATGATACATTTTTATGTATATGGGGTAATCAATCACAATAATAATTATAATAATAATAATGTTTATTCATGTTGTTCACAGTAGTACATACTATTTCATACCTAATACTACACAAATAAACAAAGAGAAACCCACAAAAGCCGAGGCTGCGCGTGGGGTTTCCTGTGTCTCGAGTTAATGAGGTTGACATGAGACAATCGAACTATATGTATCCTACTGAGAGAAAAAATAACATAAATAACATTGTGGAATTAATGATGGTGGGACATAAGACTTTTTTCTGTTTAAATATCTAACAATCAATTGCGAATTTGCAACAAACCTATATCTAATAATAATGAATTAATTCTGTTTTTTCTATATATAGTTTTTTTCTATTCAATTATATATTTCCTCTATCCGATATCTATTCAAACATTCTAAGAGATTGATCAAGAAAGTAGATCACTGATGGCCTTGACCGTGGTGGTAAGCATAAAATTCTTAAATTTTTTCTTGAGCAAGTTTTTGGAATAAATTTCGTGAACATTTTTCTTTTGGTCTTCTGGAAGATAGTTGAAAATTTCCAGAGCAAGATAAATGAAGCTTCTCTGTTCAATTTATCTTGTGAAAAGTGGTATTTTAACGAGATTTCTGGTTTTTTGTCTGGTAGAATATTGATGATCGATGTTTTTTAAAAGACTTTTATGTGAATTAAGATGCACGATGAGATCCAGAAATAATATTTGTCGAATGCTTAGAGCTTCGGATTCGGCGAAAACGGATTCGGTGGGGTAAGTAGGTTCCTTGTCGAGGATTATTTTCAGGGAACGTTTTTGCAGATTTTCCAGAATCTGTAAGTGAACGTTCACTACTCCACCCCATGCCAATATCCCATACTGAAGTCTTGATGCAACAAGTGATGAGTATACTATTTTTTCAATGTGAGTATCCAATATTTCACAAAAATACTTAAATTTGTACGATAATCTTCGAAGGGTTTTTGTAACATTGACAATATGTTTATCCCATCTGAGATAGCTGTCTATCGTTACACCCAGATATTTTATTTCATTCGTTGATTTGATTGAAATGTTACTATTATCGATATTCAAATTAACGTAGAATGGTAGGTTATTCTTGTATGATACAAAGGGTACGAAGTAGGTCTTATCAATAATAATTGTCAGTAGTTTGTGATTGAGCCATGTTATTATTTGAGATAAGTCACTTTCTGCTTTATTTTTTATGTCGTCCCAATTATCATCTTGATAAAATATAGCAGTGTCATCAGCATAGCTGATTATATCTCCCGATGATCTAATAGTGAGTGAATTGTTAATGTAGGCTGTGAATAGTATGGGTCCGAGCACCGTTCCCTGTGGGACTCCAAATTCTACTTCTTTTTCATTGCTAAGTATTGTTTTGATTTTCACTTGTTGCTTTCTTCCTCGAAGGTAGGTTTCCATGAGTTTATAAGGAATACCTCAAATTCCCATACTTTCCAATGCTTCTAGTAACTGTAAGTGACTGACAGTGTCGAAGGCCTTGGATTAGTCTATGAAGACGCACCTACTCACCCAATGCTCCGTAAATATTTGAAGTCAGATGTAATATAGCATCTTGTGTAGTTTTTCCTCTTCTGAATCCGAACTGAAGTTCAGAGAGCAGTTTACATTTGTCCAGGAATTTCTCTAGTCGTGTTTTTACAACTTTTTCAAATATCTAAGCAAATACCGAGATAAGTGAAATTGGTCTATAGTTTTGTACGTCTTGTTTACTGCCTTTTTTGTGAATCGGTTTAATAATCGCAATTTTAAATTCGGTTGGACATGTGCCAATCTTCAATATTTTGTTCAAGAGGTATGTTAGTGGTTCTCTTATTTCCTGGACTATAATTTTCAATGTTTCAGCTTTTATAGAATCGTTTTCTGGTGCCTTATTGTTTTTGAGATTGTTAATGATTTTCACGATTTCTTCACTCGATACCGGATGAAGAAATATTGAAGACTGATTAATGATGTTTTTGGGTGGAATTGTTTTTGGTTCAATGATTTTTTTTTGCTAAGGTTTTGCCGACTTTCGCATAATGTATTACAGTGTTGCTACCGTGAGGGCTAGGTATAACATCAAGTTTAAGGGTTACACTTACCACCCTCCCCTGGATAATCGATACCTAAGGTTTACACCGAAGTACTTGAATGTGCAATTAAAGATTTTGACTAGAATTTCGAATGCATACAGGGGCTTAAGGCCATAAAGTTATGTGCGCTAGTGAGGTCCAGAATCAAAGGAATTTATCGAACATATACAGCTCACTTTGAATTATTTTGATGATCCATCAGCAGGTTCTAAGAGGGTAAGTCCTTTCTTCTAAACAGTTCAGTGTGAACACAGATCTTTCTTCTCGGATAGCAAAGTTACGGAAGAAGCAGAAATTCGTCCACAAGAGCATGCACAGCAGTCTAAGCAAAGCCAAAAGGAGGCAGGAAAATATAGTCAAGGAAAGAAGGCCCTGCAAATAATTATAATGATAGATATCAATATAGTTATGTAGAAGATCTCAAAGCGTATTAATTAAAGCTTTATGAAGCAAATAACCAGTTGATGATGAAAACCATACCTTGTTTTCAGGTGGCCTGTAGTAGCAACTATAGTAAGTTGATAAAGGAAAAGAAATGATCGAAATTCTATTAGAAATATCATCCGGTGACGCGCAGTAGCCAATGGACCGTCCTTTAAACTACTATAATGGTTCCTAATATTTTTTCGATTTCTCCAGCAAATCCGCAAAATTCTCTCCCGCATAGGTTAGGAAAACGTGCCTTCTCCTGTCATTTCTCCCGCCAAATCATTGTTGGTGTTAAGGTTATGTTATCATCGACAAGTAGCTTCTTTGAAGCAAAGAAAAAAGAAGTCCAATCTATTTAATGGTTATTGTTGATCTCCATTCATATTTCTACAGGGTGGTCTTTCATTTCTATATACCTGGGAACAACACTGAACATTGGACTCAAAACCGTAACAAATGTTAATTGGAAATGTCTGCTATTTGGCACTCATCTGTAATAATATTCCCGGATTCATCCTGAACTTTTTTTATGTCACTGAGAGCGTTTCGTTCATCTATTTTTTTGAGGGTATCCCATAGTTGTTTTGAGGAGGTGGAATTTTTTAAAATATTGTCCTTATAGAAGTTCATCTTCGTCTGTTTTATGAGATAATTCAGCCGATTTCTGAGTTCGTTGCTGTATAATTCTGGATCACTTCGATATTTTTTGTAAAGTTCATTCTTCTTATTTATTGATTTAATCAGACCCGAGGTCGCCCATTCCTGCCTCCGTTTTTCATTAGGATTTTGTTTTATTGATCTAGTATTTCTTTTTATTGCTGAGCTCAAACTATCTATGAAAAATGTAGTTACTTTCTGTACGCCTTTTTTTTATATAAGATAGACCAATCGTGATTTATTATTTCTTTTTTCAGACTTGTATAATTTATATATTATCTGTAGGAAATTGATTTAACTTTACTTTCAATATGTATGGGCATGCTCAATATTTGGGTATAATGATCCGTCATGGACATCCTCAGGATAATTGGTAGGGAATCTTCAATAGTATTTTCATATCTACTATTAAGACAAATATGATCTGAACATAATCCAGATCCACCTTGTGCCCGTGTGATTTTAGTAATCATTGGAATGAAATAATATTTACTCAAGATGTTTAGACACTCATCAACCACCTCATCGTAATGTGAATTAGTATTGATGTTCATGTCTCCAATTAATATGTGATGATCTTTATAATGTTTTTTTGTTTTTTCCAGGTACATCCTCAGATCCTCGACGAAACTTTCTTTCAGACCTTCGGGTGCTCTGTAAATGGCATTGACAAATATTATTTTTTTCTCATGAGTTATTTTTATCTCAATACATTTACACTCTCCAATTTTCACTGTATTATGAACATAATTGAAATTATTCCTAATATAAACTATCACTCCATCGTTTTGATTCATTCCTTCTCCACTATATAGAAGATCATACCCGGATATATTGAAGATACTTGTATCAAGTACTCGCCAAGTTTCTGATAAGACCATAACATCAAAATCACCAATTATTTAACAATAATAATCGTTTATTTGCATTATCATACCAAAAAATAAGATATATGGTAATAGTGAGACATAAATGTGATAATAATAAATGCAAAAAGGAGCTGAAAACAATCTAGGAAAGCTCAAGTCCAGCCCCTTGAGATATGAAGTGACAAAAAAATAGAAAAATAAAAACGTGTCAGATTAAAATAATAAAAAAAAAATAATTCACACTTTCAATAAATTAATATCAATATGCTATGTTTTGGTGAATGGAAGAATGAACATTGATTGCTGTAATTTGTAAACAGGAAGAAAAACTATATTAAGTACCAAGAAGTTCCCGTTTCAAATTGGCTCTGAAATAGGAAAGTTTGAGAGATTTGAAGTTCATAGACAGTTGGTTGTATAGAAAATATATGTTATAGGTAAAGCATCTACGGAAAAAACAGTTCTATAAAGTGGTGATGAGATAAGTCCTCTAGACCTCAAATTAATAGAATGAATGTCCGTTCTGTACTTTATCTTATTGGTCAGGTATGCAGGGCTATTATTGATGATAATTTTATGGTATAGTATTAATGAGTGAATTTTTCGCCTATTCTGCATGTTAGGTCATTTACTATTCTTCAATTTGTGTGAAACCGGATCAAATTTTCTTATACCATATATGTAACGAAGGCAAGACTTTTGAATTTTTTCAACTCGTTTGATATTGATTGTATCCAAACAAGGACCGTAAATCACATCACAATAATTAAAATGACTGAGTACAAGGGTTTCACAAAGATTTATTTTAAATTTTTGGGAAAGTAAGTGACGTTGAAAGTAAAGCAGTTTTAACGATGCGTAACCCCTACGTAGACACTGACTCACATGGTTTTTAAAACGCAGGTCGGTATCCAAGATCAGACCAAGATTTTTCACCGAATTTGTACAACTCAAATTGTTATCGTCAATTCGGATATGAATATTTTCTTCAACCCTATTTTTATCTTTACCAAACACCATCATGGAAGATTTTGTAGGATTGATCTGTAAGTTATGAAATTGTGACTGCCTAATGAGTCTTCTGAGATCATCATTAATATATTTTTCAGCGAGAGGCCATTCATCAGGATGAAAAGAGAAATAAAGTTGTGTATCATCTGCATAAAGATGTGAGTTACAATGTGTTAAGCAAGATGTTAGATTATTTTTGTATATACTAAAAAGCAATGGCCCTGAGATGGAACCTTGTGGCACGCCACAACATATACTTTCTCTAAAAGATTGGACAATGGAAGTATCAGAAACTGATACCTGTTGCTTAGATAACTTGTTATAAAAGAAATTGCGTTGTCCGAAAAACCAAGGAAATGCAAGATGGCGCAAAGAAGTTCATGGATAATGGTATCAAATGCCTTTGAGTAATCTAGGAGAACGAGTACGGTAGCTTTTCCTGAGTCAGTTGCCTTCATTATGTAATCTGTTATGTTCAGCAGGGCAGTAACGCTACTATAGCCAGGTCTGAATCCTGATTGATTATTCGGCAAAAGTATATATTTATCTAAATTTGTTTATTCATACATTATTCCAATAACTTCGAGAAGCAAGGCAAAATACTGATAGGACGTAAATCATTAAGGCTAGTTACCTCATTTTTCTTTGGCAAGGGGGTTACTCTTGCTACTTTCCAGCAGTCAGGTACAATACCATCCAATAGGCAGGAGTTGATGATGTTAGTGAGAAAAGGTAAAATTATGGGACAACATAGAAGAACCATTTTTAAGTCTGCACCAGTCGTCAAAGATTTCATTTCTAATAATTGTTCTCTCACTTCATCAATATCAACTGCTGTGAAACTAAATAATTCCGTGAACGCCGATTTATAGTTTTGTTTATAATATTGTAATATGTGATCATCTACAGGTTCTCTGTTTGCAGTAAACTGTAAAAAATAATTATTAATTGCAGAAGGTTGGTTTAGAGTATCAGGATTGGTAATATGATCTCGTTTGTTCAAGATATTGAGTTGATTCAATTTTTTCCAGATCAGCTTACTGTCCTCCTCTGGCACAAAACTCCAAATATTTATTTTTTTCGTTTTTAATGGCGATATTAGTTTGGTTCCTGATTTGTTTAAAGTAAATCCAATGATTATTATTTTTAGTTTTTTTGAAACGCTTATAAGCATTATCTTTCTTTCAATCATTGTAGTTAAAGCATCTGTTAACCAAGGTGGCTTTTGATCTTTGTTTGAGATAGTTTTGAGTGGAGCCAGTATGTCGAAAATAATAATCAGAAGAGTATTTAAATGAGATATTTTATCATTTATGTCTTGCATATATATATATAATATTTGGAAATGGAGCATTCGATAGAAACTCTTTCAACATATATTTATCTATACGCTTCAGTTCCTCATTGTGACATATTTTACATTGGTCATTGGTTTTCTTTCACCCAGAGAACAACAAACTAATGAGTGATCAGAAATATTAGAAACGTCTTTAGAATCAGTGGTATAACCCGTTATTGATTTAGAAATGATTATTGCATCCAACAAACTACTAGAAGAGTCAGTAACTCTAGTGTCAATAATTTGTTGAAGACCAAATGTATCAATACATAAATTGAAATCTTGCGTGTTTTTGTTATCAATATCTGACAAATCTGCATTGATATCTCCACCACAGATGATGTCATCACTTGATATTGAAAAGTATGATAGGGTAGATTGTAGATTGTAGGGGGGGTCGTTAAGGCTGTGCAGCTCGACCTATGAGATCTTTTGTGCATAACCCTCAATCAATTCGAAGCCCGGGATTCCGAGACTTCTTAGGGTATCTTCCACTATATTAATGAATTCTGGAAAACTTCCTTTTGGTGGCCGGTACAACGATCCAATAACATGAATGTGCCTATTAAATTTGATTTCAATCCAATTCTGTTTCAAATTATCATTACTTTCTACTTCTAAGACTTCAACAAGAAACTTGTTACTTACATAAATACCCACACCACCACCACGTGAACCCCTATCTTTCCTGAATAACCTATAACCAGTTATATATAGACTATCATTCGGTATATTTTCCGACAACCAAGTTTCCGAAATTTCAATAAAATCGAATTATTTTTTGAGTAGTAAATTTTCAAAATCAGCAAAATGATTAGTTAACGATCTCACATTTGAAAAAGCAAAGTTTAATATCTTCATTCTCCGTGTATCCACCAGTAACTAAAGTATAAGAAAAGAAAGTATATCAAAAAAATAAACAGAAAAATTTGAAAAATTAGTCGAAACAAAAATGACATTGCAGTATCCAGTATCATGTAATAATTTTAGTGATATCATCTTCACATCTCAGCTTCAGTCTTTTTCCTATCAATATTTGTGTACACCACCCCATCCATAGTCCAAACTTTCTCTTTCCCAATTTTCTCTTTTGCATACATCAACATATCTGCTAGCAATAAGATCTTCGGTAATGAGTATTTTACTGTGTTTGAGTTTGCTTTTTTTCATATAAACCATATTTTTATGTGAAATGCTTCCGAATTTCACAATAACTACCCTTGGTTTGGATGTTTTTTGTCCACTTTTCTTCCCAATACGGAAACATTGTTCCACAGTAACATTGCTAACCTCCAACCGAGTCTCGAACAGTTTGTTAACTGTCGATTTCAGATTGCTGTCATCATCCTCTGGAATTCCATAGATACGCAGATGATGTAGTTTATTCTTTTGTTCTAAGTCATCCAATCTCAATTGAATCTCATCCTTTTCACTCTGTATTCGAGTTATTTCATCTTTCATAGCTGATATCTTTTCATCTTGATTTTTCAAATGTTGGTCAATTTCTTGCGATACCGTATCTGCTACCTTGTTTGCGATAACGTCCAAAGAAGTATCGTTTACCAGAATTTCGTTTAGCATTTCTTGCGACACTTTTTTGATGATAACTATCAGTTCGTTTTTTTCTCTTTCAGTGAACCCCATTTCTGATCAAAGTACTTAGTTTTCTAATTAATTAAACGTAATATTTGATAACTCACTTCCTGGTTACACAGTTGATGTTCTTCGCTTCGACTGGTAAAATTTTAAGAAAATTTGACCACTTTTACCCACTTTTACAGCTATCAAACCGGATCACCACAATGTACGTGCTACTCGACACGTGAAATCATATCAACGTTCAGTAAAAATTCATCCAGATTTTTTCCTATACTTCAGTCTGAAGGTCTGAAATTTTTTTATCTAATATATTGTTCAATGATTCGATATTATCGAAGACGTAGGTGTCCACAGGAACGTAGTTGATATCTCTGATGTATCGATCCATAGAAAAATAAAGAAAAATAAAAAAATAAAAGAAAAATAGCATAGAAATTGAATGAATATTGACTGAAAGGAGAAGAGAAAAGACTAAAAAAAATGAATAACGAAAAGTAATAATAATTTTAAAACTGAGACTACAAAACAGTTAGCATATAGAAAGAAAAAATAATAATAAAAACTTCGATGATTATGCAGTGAAATATCAATTGTGCAGTAGGTATATAAGTATTATTTTTTAATTGTTGCGGTTGATGCACTCTGTTAGGACGGGTTTTTCTTTCAGTTTTATAACTTATATCTGTGTTTATCTTCTTTGTTTTCTTGACTGATTGTGGTTGTCGTTTGATATTTCTTCTTCTAGGTCCCGAGTGTGTGTAGTAGCTTTGCGTGTAGGTTCTGGTGTTGAAGGGGCACTGAGAGAGTATCCTCTCTTTTTCGAGTTCTCTACGTTTTTCTCTGGTGTATCCTGGCTTTATATGCCTTGATCCCTCAGTTGTTCTGCAGTGTATTGTTCGCCATTCACTAGCAATATATTCCCTTTAATTTTCGCTGGAATATTTTGTTCCTATATTCATAACACCTATCATGTATAACTGATATTTTTGTTCCTTTTAGCTTTTGTACATTCAGAAATATTCCATTTTTCGATAGATAGGACAGGAACTCTATTTTTATTGCAGGCTTAGAGTTGTTTTTCAATATAAATATATTGTTCAAGTCCCTTCAACGCAGAGTAATGTTCAACAGTTCATTTAATTAATCTAATATTGTTGAAGCTAGATTATTACTATTTTCTATATCAAGGCCAAAAATTATGTTGTTATTTTTCCTCGTTTTTATTTCCAGCGCAATACATTTTTTCTCCAAATTATCACATTTTTCATCTTCCAGTTCTTGATTTTTTTTTATTTTGTTGATCAAGGGAAATCAGTAGTTTTCGGTTCTCATTTTCTATGTGCGATATAATCCCTTGCTTATTTTTTTCATTTTCATGTTTAATCGATTCCATCAATTTCAGAAATAGATCATTGTTTGACAAATTCAAATCTCCGTTCATTCCTAAATATTTGCGATTTTACCTTAGGTGAAATAGAATCAGACCTTCTGCTCCACGGTTAATCGGATTGGTTTTATCAGTTGTTGTCAATTCCTCCGATATAAACATGCAATTTATATGAACATAGAAATAACTTACTGAAAGCCTTCAGTCTTTTCTACAGTCCACTGTTAGTTTCACTAATGTTTTCTTTATTCAATTCAATTACTAATTATTTTGCAAAGTGGCACTAAACACGTCTGTTCTCTACAAACTTCAAACGAATATACGAATACACTTGATTTAATTATATTTTATTTCAATTTAACAATGCCATATCACTTACATAACAGATAGGTATTATAAATACTAAAACGATGGGTGCAGATCAGGGACATCAAGTTCTTCCATTTTCGATTCCCTGCATACTTTTGTAATCGCAGTTGTAGCTTCTCGTAGATCTAACGGCACACTCTCACCACACTCCTTCAGCTGATCAAGTCTTTGGGTTCTCTTAGGGTAGATCCTTAAAATATTTTTTACACATATCAAAATATATAGATACAATATCACAAAATAGCGGTAACATTTTCTTAATTAACCAGACTCACCCACATATCAACCATGATATTACACTATTTCTAGTCACTATACCTACAACTTACCACAACGACACAGAGGCAACTGAACTGGTACGGAGGGACACGGCGTATGGCGGGCCAGCGTCCTTGCGCATGCCATTGACAGAGTTGCTAAGTCTTTCAAATAGCATTATCCAGATAATTATACATACATTGGAAAATTTCGTTTGGGTATATATAATTAATAACAGGTCTAGCAAATCGAGTATATGGCCGCAAGTTTATACTTACCGAGTATGGCGGTGAAAACACTTCGAGTTCTGAATGAGATTTCTGTTTCGATGTGTCAACATACAACAAATGATAGCAAACTAATTTCTGCTCAAGTCAATACCATCATAGTGTTAATATCACCAATGATGATTCAGAAAAATTTGCAGAATTGAAAATGCAAAACCAACCAAACCAATATTGTAGGATGAGTATTATTATTGGATATTTCTTCCTGAAGAAAACAATACACTCCTGATATTTGGATCACTCCCATACTCTCGTCACTAATTTGATAATGATAATGGCAAATATATAAATGATTGTGGTTTACAATAAATTTTTGATATCTGGCAACGTTGCGCGGATGAAGCGCATTTCCGCTTCAATGAGCAAATATGAGCCTTAAGGGTTTGTACGGCAAAAAATAGTTAAACAGTTATTATTTGCTGGAATTTCCAAGGACTCTGTTGATATTATGAGTATATGTTTTTCACCGGTTCTGGACCTCCCCCAAGGTTACACACCCCCACGTGGCCTTGATAGGAGTGACCTCCAGAGGGTTGACCTTGGGGGTGAATGGCCTTGGGGGAGTCACCGCGGATGAATGACCTTGGGGTGAATTACTTTGGGAGTAATGAACTTGGGGTGAATGACCTTGATGCGATCTTGGGAGGAGTGACCTTGAGTGGAGGGTGTCCTTGGGAAATGATGCGGCCTTGAGAGGAGTGTACCCTTGAGGGAGCTCTCTTTTTTTTGTGAGTGTGACCTTTTGTTTTCACATCTCTGAAATGGACGGAGGCGACCTTGAACACGCTATTGTGTGCGCACGCGCCATTCCCCCACTATGTATCAAGAGCGTGTTGATTAGAGTGAGGGAGTTCCTATAAATTGGCGATTCAGGGCTATAGTTGTCACAAGCAGCAGTAGTATAACTAAGAATCAATAGAAAGAAATATTGAATCGTGTGTGATAACAAGTGTTTGATATTATTTTATGTGAGTAAATTCCTATATAACATATTCTTTTGTACTCTCTTTCACGTGTGTAATCTAGAGATGGATTCACCTAAGATTGATTTGATCGCGATCAATAATCAAATCGCTGAGGGGCTGAGGTGTATTAATTCACTAAGCAAGTGCTGATATCTTCGCTGGTCTTGAATAAGCCTTATCTGATCAAGAAAATGACGATATTTGGTAGATCTGCCACCGTTATATTGTTCGATGAAGAAAGTGGAGAAACTGTGAAAAGTGCGTTGCCGAAAAGAGTTCCAGATGTTATTGAAGAAAGCGATATTCATTTAATCAACTCCTACAGTCTTTATACGATAACATACCTGGGGCAGAGTGAACCATCATATGCTGGCGCAAAAACGCGAACATTATAAGTGAAAGGGAGTTTGAAGATTATATGTATATAGTAGTTCTCACATCCTCGGCATCGTCATCACATTTATCATTTATGGTGGGTAGTTTTTTTTTTTTCGAGCTGAGGGTTTGAGCTATGTAGTGAAACGTATTTGTCGAATCATCTCCTGAACTTTTTTTGTTTATTTATTTGTAGAATCCAGTACTCAACTTCTAAGGAAATGTGGATGCACTATTCTAGTCAGTTTTGGCCAGCTGCTGAAGAAATCGAATCAGCAGTCAGCAGGCTCAAATATATTCTCATCGATTTGGAGCGTGATTCACTCCATGCAGCCAACTATGATATGAGCGCATATTCTAATCAAGAACGAACCCAAGAGATTTTAACGGAAGCAGATCGATATAAAATCGGCCATTTTCTATGCAGCCGCCTAGAACACGGAAGTATAACTTTGAAGTAGTTTCTTGAAGAAATGATGAATGAGGGTTTGGAATGCTTCCTTCATGATTCAGTTGAATTTCTACCAACTATCCTCATCGAAAAATAAAATTTGAGGGAAGCTTCAGAAGAAGAAGGTGAATGAGGTGAAGAAGGTGAAGAAGAAGTTGGGAAAGAACAAGAAGAGGGCGGGTACAAGGGGATGTCTAGTATACTCATGGTCTTTAGAATCACTATTTCAATTATTGTACATCATAGGAAAAATAAAACATCATTCGACATTTTTCATATTTTATTATTCGAAAAAACTGCTACGAATATATGACTTAAACTATGGTGGCAGTGATTCATCTGATCATAGCTTCGTAATTCTTCATTCACACGCCCATCAGTAGATGTTTTTCGCCGGTTCTCGACCTCCTCCCAAGGTCACACACCCCCACGTGGCCTTGGGGGGGGTCAATGACCTTGAGGGGTCAATGACCATGGGAGGAGTGACCTTGAGAGGAGTGACCTTGGGGTGAATGACCTTGATGCGATCTTGGGAGGAGTGACCTCGAGTTGGCGGCCTTGAGAGGAGGGTGCCCTTGGGAGTTGGTGTGGCCTTGAGAAGAGCGCGTCCTTGAGGAGGGCTCTCTTTTTCTGTGAGCATGACCTTGTGTTTTCACACCTCTGAAATGGGAGGGGATGCGACCTTGAACACTGCTGCTGCGTGCGCATGCGCCATTCCCCCACGAGAGTTCAAGATCGCGTTGGTGAGAGTGGGGGAGGAGGTACTTCTATAAATTCAAGGTTGCGCAGAGTGGAGCACAGTTTCTTGGGAATCACATATTAATCAGCATTTTTTGTTTGTTCGCGAGTGATAAAAGAGTTTTTTATACATCATCATCATGTTGACCTGCAGTGCTTGTTTCCAAACCTTTACGCGTAGTGATAATTTACGCCGACATCAAAGAATTTCATTTGTTGGTGATTTGGGTGATTTGGCTGAACCTAGTGCAAAAAGGGCTCGATTGGATATTTCGAATCCGCCAGCGCCATCGACATCTAGAAGTATGCAAAGATGTAAGCCCTGCGCTAAAGATGTTCCATCAGATAGGATGGGTGCTCATAAGAGAACCTTTTTAGCATCGCTCTAATGCGTGCATGCACTACAGAGATGGCGTATATGCGATCGAGAGCGCGTTCAAATGCCGCATTATTAGCTACAGGTTAGAGTGTAGAACGAACATTTTGGATTACAATGCGTTCTTCAATGATAATAGAGCTACAATTATATCTCTATTGGATAATATGCTTCTGATTCATCACTCGATTAAAGTGAACATGGAAGTTTTTGGCAGATATGTCATTGAAACCCGAGATGTGAGAGATGTGAAATCTTCCATGGCTCCGAATCGCATAATTGCTTCATCGCCAGATTTGGAAGATATCGTTGACGCATTTCGGGATTGTCTTTCGAATCTAGCTATCGAATTCGAGGAACGTGATTCTGGTGAGTTGTTTGAAAAAATCAGATGTCGACTAAGTTTACTTATTTCTTTTTTTTTTACTTTGATATTACAGGTTGGGCTTTAGAAGAGATGTTGTTCCTAGAAATAAATATTAATAAATATAGTCCATTAGGAGGTGGATCTTACATAAAGCTGCCCACCTATATTGCGATCAAGAAAGCGGTGGTAAACATTATAAATCAGGATGAGCATTGTTTCACCTGGGCAGTCACATCAGCTTTGTATCCTGCGAGGATAAGGAATACCGAAACATCTTCCTACCCACACTTTTCTACAGTATTGAATCTGGTTGGTATAGAGTTTCCTATGAAAGTAAGTGATATTCCAAAGTTCGAAAATCAAAATGATTGCTCCATCAATGTTTACGGGTTAGAGAGCATATTCGAGGATCAAAAAATGAAATATAAGGTTGTTGGGCCGCTTCATTAGATAGATAGATAGATAGATAGATAGATCTTTTATTTGCTCCGGTTACATATAATGTACACATATAAACTCCGAGGAGTGTGGAACATGTCAGTAATCAAAAATAAATACAAGCAACAGAAATAAAATTGAAACATATATAAATAAAATTCATAAAGTTAGCATATTATCATTTAAGAATTCCTGCAAGCTATAAAAAGGTTTTTTTACGAGGTAGTTCTTCAAACGACATTTCATTGTTGAAACTGGAAGGTTTCTTAATGCGAGTGGAAGTTTATTGTAAATGTTTATAACGCTATTTTTGACATTTCTCTGTATATATGTATAGTTGCATTTCTCATTCCTAAGATCATTCTTTGTTCTTGTGTTGTATACGTGATCCTTTTCACAGTTAATGAAAAGTTCTGATTTATTTTCTGTTACAAATACTACTGCTTCATATATATAGAGATTTATCAAAGTTAAAATTTTGCTCCTAACAAAAATTTCTCTACAGCTATCGTTTTTTTTCATCTTATAGATGTACCTGATACATTTTTTTTGTAGTACGAGTATCCTAGAGATATCAACAGAGTTTCCCCAGAATATAATACCATATTTGATCCTAGATTGAATATACGCGTGGTATGCAGAGAGGGCAACTTCGGTTGAGACATGTTCCGACAATATTCTCAAAGCATAGCAATATTTTGCAATATTTTTCGATAAATAATCTATGTGATATTTCCAGTCCAGTCTTCTATCAATCCACAGTCCCAAAAATTTTACCTGATTGCATATGTTTAAATTTTGATTTTTATATTCGAAGGTGTTCAACTCAGACAAGGATCTATTTGCGAAATGAATTATTTGAGTTTTGTCAATATTAAGTAGTAGATCATTTGCTGTGAGGAAATTGTTTAGTACATCTAGCACGTTCGTTGTCTTCGTCATCACCAACTGAGAGTTTTTTTCTTTTACAATGACTGATATATCATCTGCATATAAAACAATATCTTCATTCACTACATTTGGTATTTCATTTGTGTACAATATATATAGTAGTGGGCCTAGGATGGATCCCTGTGGCACACCTTTTTTTATCACAATTGGTTCTGATTTAATTATCTCTGAGGTTTCATTTTCAATCAAATATTGGGTTCTGTTTGTTAAGTAGGATTTGATTAAGTCCAAAGATGGGCCTTTGATGCCATATTTGTCAAGTTTGCTACATAAAATTTCATGGCTGACACTGTCAAATGCTTTTGACAGGTCAATACACAAAGTTACAGTACAATCGTCTTTGTTTAAATGATGTAAAATTTTTTCAATAGCTTGATATATTGCTTGTACGGTTGTTTTACCCTTACGAAATCCATTTTGTTCTTTTGCTAACAACACATTATCATCTAAAAACTTAATCAAACGTTTGTTCATGAGCTTTTCAAAAATTTTACTGGGATTTGGCAATAATGATATGGGTCTATAGTTACTTTCTTCATCTCTGTTTCCTTTTTTAAATATAGCTTTAATAAATGCCACTTTCAATACTTCTGGGAATACTGCTTGTGAAAAACATAAGTTAATAATATATGTCAAAGGATAAGCTATGATCTCTGCTGTTTCTTTCAATAGGCACATAGGAATCTGATCTTCGCCAACAGATTTTTTATTTTTCAGTTGTTTAATACATTCTATTATTTCAAGCGGAGTGGTAGGTTCAAAAAGAAAACTATCATCACATCCTTTAATTTTTGTATAATCTGGGCTATCTGTTTTATTCAGATCAGGGCAAGCTTCACTAAAATACTTATTGATTTGATTCACAGTGTTTTGTGAATTTTTATATTTTTTTGCAAAGCTTTCTAGGATATTGTTTTTGTGGCTAAGAATAGGTTGGGTAGGCATGTAAACTTACTATATATCTCAGACGATTCCGGTAAGGGGCATTATTGCTGGATAAAAAATTTATCGCGATTAGTGTCAAGCCAATTAAATGCCAGAGAGCATAGGAATTTATTTTGCGATGAGTGTCTGATATGTTTCTCCGATGAGTCGAACTTTCTACGCCATAAATTGAATGATTGCAATCATACATACACTACGGTTCCATCTCCAGAAATCAAGATTGATAAATTCGGAAATAGCGCTCCCGGGAATATTTTAAAATTCGAAAGTTTTGAGAAACAGATGAAAGTACCATTCGTTATTTATGCGGATTTTGAATCTGTTCTAAAACCCATCCAGACTTGTGAACCAGATCCTACGGGGTCGTATACTAATAGGACATTCGCTCACGAGCCGCATTCATTTGCATATCTCATCAAATGCTCCTACGATGATTCCCTCACTAAATTTGTTTCATTCCGAGGAAAAGGTGTAGCAAAAAAGTTTGTCTCCAGTTTAGTCGATAATGTTAAGGCTATATATAATATGCATTTGAAACGTGTTGTTCCTATGGCTAAATTGAGTGCTGCAGAAAAGCTTGTTTCGCTACCGCTACAATTTGCAACATTTGTGATAAGCCACTTGATTCCACAGATGTTAAAGTTAGAGACCATTGTCACCTGACTGGTAAAAAGAGAGATGGCGCCGCACATTCTAAATGTAATTTGAATTTCAAGCTACCTAACTTCATCCCCATCTTTTTCCATAATATGAGCGGGTATGATAGCCGCCTCTTCATCAAACAACTGTTCGAGCATGAAGAGAGGGTGGATTGTATCGCTCAAACTAAGGAAAAGTATGTTTCATTCACGAAACATGTTTTTGTTGATGAGTACTTGGGAAAAGATGGGAAAAATCATAAAATGTTCATGAAGTTGCGCTTTTTAGATAGCTATAAATTTATTTCTGATCCGCTGCATTCTCTAGCTGAAAATCTGACTATGGAACAGTGTGTTGAGACAGCGAGAGCATTTCAAGATCGCGAACAATTTAAGCTAATGACGCGAAAAGGCCTATTTCCGTATAGTTTTATTACATCTATCGATGAATTGGAGCATAAAGGTTTACCTTCTCAAAATGACTTTTTCGATAATTTATCGAATGAACACATTTCGAATGAGGATTATCGTAGAGCTGAGCGTATTTGGAAGATATTCAAATGTAAAACGCTTGTGGATTATTCAGACGTATATCTGAAATCGGATGTTTTGTTATTATGCGATGTTTTTGAAAATTTTCGGAAGGTTAGTTTGAAGACATACAAGTTGGACCCGTGTCAATATTATACAGCCCCTGGTCTATCATGGGATGCTATGTTGCGCTACACAAGAGTAGAATTGGAACTCTTAACTGACATCGACATGGTGAATTTCTTTAAGAAGGGAATAAGAGGCGGTGTCAGCCAGTGTAGTATGAGAAGCCATGTAGCTAATAATAAATTCCTCCCAAATTTCAACCCTGATGATCCATCTTCGTTTATAATGTATTTGGATGCGACCAACTTGTATGGGCATAGTATGTCGCAACCACTACCTACGTCTGGTTTCACATGGTTAACTGATGTTGAAATCTCAAATTTGGATATCTCGAATGTTGCAGATGATGATCCGTGCGGGTATGTTCTCGAAGTAGATATTCACTACCCTGAAAATTTACATGATGCGCACTCGGATTTACCTTTTCTTGTGGAATCCATCAGCCCGCCAGGTTCAAAATCCGCTCATAAGAAACTGATTCCGAATTTATCAAATAAGTTAAATTATATAATCCATTATCAAAATTTGAAACAGGCGATTAGAAATGGTTTAATCTTGACGCGAATACATAGAGTTCTTAAATTCAATCAATCTCGCTGGTTGAAGAAATATGTAGACCTCAATACTGAGATGCGCAATAAAAGTACGAACAAAGCCGATAATGGTTTATTTAAAAAGATGGTCAACTGTGTGTACGGTAAAACTATGGAAAATGTCGATAGAAGGACCGATATCAAACTTGTGACCCATTGGGAGAGTATCAAGAAGCGGAAGGGTACTAATGCATTGACGGCCCTTCCCAATTATAAGACTTGCACGATATTTCATGAAAATTTCGTTGCAATTCACATGGGTAGGGTTAGCGTGCATTATGATAAACCGCTCTATGTGGGCTTCAGTATATTAGATGTGTCGAAAATTGTAATCTATGATTTCTTATATGATTGTATCAAGAAAAATGTTCCTGGAACATCATCATCATTATTGTATACTGATACTGATTCCCTCATCTTGAAAATTGATAGCGAAAATTTCTATGATTTTATGAAAGAAAACATAGAATATTTCGACACATCTAATTATCCTGTAAATAATAACTTCAACATGCCTCGCACAGAATCGATCGTCGGCAAAATGAAAGATGAATTCCCAAACAATCCCTTAATTAGTTTTTATGGTACTGGCGCCAAAGCTTATTGCGTCAAATCAACGACTAGCGAGGTGAAAAAAGCGAAAGGCGTTTCCAGGGCTGTTATAAGAAACGAATTATCTCTAGATAGTTATAAAGACATCGTTGAGAAAGGTGGTTTGATATTTCGCAAGATGAATACTTTTCGTAGTTATAAGCATGACATCTTCACGGAGGTGAGAAACAAAGTTGCTCTTTCATATCACGACGATAAGCGGTTTATTATTCCCAGTACTGTCAGAACTCATCCTTGGGGTCATAATGATATCGATTTTTATCGATTTAGTCCAGAGCAAAATTCAATTTGGCTACATCAGGCAATAAGCGACTTGTCGCAGAATGATCAGGGGGAGGATAATAAACGGTCCAAAAGATTAGACTCGCTAATTGAAATGTTGATGGAGCAATTAGAACCTCAGCAGTGAGCTCTATACCGGGAGAGGGGGTAGGGGGAGGGGAGGATTGTCTGCTATAAGGGGTATAAGATATTTCCATTCCTCCGAGTTGGTGACTAGCTGCGATATTGGCAACAGCAGTTGAGATGACTACCGAGGTCAGCGAGACGCTTGCGAAACTTTCAATTCAGGAGCGTGATAAAGAAAGGGGGAAAGCTGTGAGTATATTTTTTATTCGATAATATTCTCGATTTTGGAAATCATTTCCATATTATAAATGTATATTTTCTTGTTGCAGCCTTCCAAAAACGCTGTTGGGCAGCAAGGCGTAGACAATTTCACGGATGAAGGATATGATGATGTCGAATGCAGCGAGAAAGCACTTAACCGAAATAAATTTATGAATGTCCCTCGGTCATTCTTATGTACATTATGTAATCGAACACTTCACGAAACAATTGTGACAGGTGTTGCTCCTATTTGTTGCAATGTACGCAGCAAAGTTTATATTTACCATTTTTGAAGTTATGTAATTGAAAACTTCATGAAACAATTGCGGTAGGTGTTGCTCCTATTTGTTGCAATATATGTAGTAAAGTTTATATTTACCATTTTTGAAGTAATAATATTTTTCTATACTCGAAACATTTATTGTGATATTATTGCGCAGTAGGCTATAATCCCCCCACCCCTCACCCATTCTTGATATTCTTCACCGCAAATGTGTGTTAGAGTCAGTTGTACGAAAGGCGGCCACCATGAAACTACTCGCTGTTGACATGCAAGGTTTCGTGCTTGGTGATAATAGTGTATTCCACCCCAAAGAAATATCTATCACAGATGGGGAGAAAACTAATCATTACATATTGAAACCACCTAAGCCCTATAACAGTTTAACTCGGAGTGAAAAGAAGCAAGTAACCTATGTGGAACGAAACATCCACGGTGTAATGAAGTTTTTTTTTTGCCAGTAACTTCATTACTACAGGTTCCGGATAGTCCAGATAATATCAATTCAAGTATTACGTATTCCTGTCACTCCTGTATTCGTTACAACCAGAAACCCTGTTCAATATGTAACAACCAGTCTAGTAACACCCTGTATAATTCCTGACTGCGGAAAAGTTGATTTGCAGTTATATCACGTTACTTTCCATAAGTCTTAGGCGGATATTTATAATGTTAAGAAGAACCTATTATTCCTGTTATACAATAAGTTTGTTAAACTAACAGTATTGGCAATGAACCGAAATAATATTTTCCGGAAAATCATGGATTTTGGGCATTTTCTTTTTGGAAATGTTCCTAAGTATCCTAGTCAAAAGAAATGTTATTCCGAGTCTTTTTCATATATTATTTCTAACACTCTGCAAAGTCTTTTTTATTGAGAGTGTTTTGCTTACTTTCTTGCTCATTTTTAGAGGTCAAGCAATGACAAAATGCTTCGTTTTTACTCTGATTTTTTCGAAAATTCAGATTTCATATAAATACCCCCAGACAGAAGGATTCAAGGAGTTAGTTTGAGATCTTCGCGAATAACGTTCAGCCGTGAGAGTGTAAATTGCCGATTTTCGAGAGTGCCCCGTTTTGAACTTGTGAACCCTAGTGAACCAGACACCCTGTACAGTGCGAGTGCTTCTGCCCTGGATTAGCCGTGCCGTGGTGTTTTGTCCAGCTCACCCCCAGTACAACTGTAAGCGATATTTCGGAGTTATATTGATTCTATATTCCTGTTAAAATTTTGTTGAACCTAGAGAAACGTGGAAACTCAAATTTAACTAAGATTACTGTTTCGTTGGGCTAGTTGTCACTTACATTTCCGTTTACTCGTGTAGTACGACACTTGCATTTTCATAAGTGAAAGGAAAGTGCCAGTTTCCGGATTCATAACTTGCGATTTGATCGTCGAATATTGGACCTGTACCTGACTACGATCAACTCACAAGCCTGTTACCGTAAAGATCAGTAATAGCTAGTACTTGCTCTATATCTCATAGTTTGGTTTTGCATTTCCCTGTCTTTTCAATTTCAACCTTACGAATTGATCGTCGAATATTGGACCTGTACCTGACTACGATCAACTCGCAAGCCGTTACCGTAAAAATCAGTAATAGCTAGTACTTTCTCTTTATCTCGTAGTGTGGTTCCGCATTTTCCTGTCTTTTCACTTGCCTTTCTTTTAAATTTTGAACTTACGAATTGATCATAGAATATTGGACCTGTCCCTGACTACGATCAACTCGCAAGCCAGTTATAGTAAAAATCCAACAACATCCAGTACACTCGGTATATTTCTTTTCCTTCATTTCCTGTGGCTTCCATTCCGGAACTTGTGAATTGATTGTCGAACATTGGACGTGTACCTGACTACGATCAACTCGCAAGCCAGTTACACCATATTATTTTGTTGTTTATACTGGATGCCCTATTCACATCTGCGGTTTTATATCAGTAAGAAAGGAAACCGTCTAAACAGTATAGGAAAGTAATATTGTAGACGACAGTATTTACGTTAGTAGTTGATTTGAAGTTTTCACTTTTCACCCGTAAAATCTAGACCAGAAAACCCTGCCTGAGAATCAATATAACGCCCCATACCAGAATATAATCTGAATTGCACTTTACCTGACACCTGTATTGAATTACACTCTCCCTGAAATTTTTGAATTGCATTTGCTGATTTGTCACAACTCAGAGCTAACAAACCGCCCTGTATAATAAAATCGAAGTAACACGGTCACATTTTCCTTGCATTCACTGTTAGTGTTGGATTTTCTATGTTCAGATTCATTTTAGTCCGGTGTTTATTGTTGTAATAATATAACCTGTAAACCTGATTATTTCAACTTGAACTAACGACCTGAACCAGCCTGTCATTGAGAGTTCGGGTAGTTCCGCGAAAATAGAAACTTTGTGATCGTATCCGATTCTGCGACAATTGGACGTAAACTTCCTGTTGTATTTTAATCAGCTGTTGTAAATTGTGATTTTCTTTGTTGCTTTGTTTGAGACTGATGTTTTGTTTAATTTCCGGAAAATCGTACCTGTACCTGATTTGACGATGTGTGGAAAGTGTTTTTCATGAAATAAATAGTCTGAAACCGGTTCCGATTTTCATTGTGTATTTTGTGCCTGATTGTATGATTTGATTTTGCCTGTACTTAGATCTTTTATCTAGTTATTTTGAATAAAACCTGTGGAAATAAAAATAAAATAACATCAATTCTGTTTAACGTAGCTTGTATTCCAGTCTAGTCTAAGGAGGTGTAACTAAAGACTACATTTTCTTAGAAGTTTATTGTTATCCTGGTCTAACTAGCTGACCTCTGGTTTACACAAGGGGGTGCATTGTATGGATTTACTCTGCGTCCCTTCTTCACTGTAGCTACCCTAGGGCCTTCCAAAGAACTCCTAGTTCTGGAAGAAAGTGGAGCATACCACTTCAAAAAAAACTGGCGCTCGAGGCAACCGCTCTAACTTAAATAGAGAACTAAGCCCTGAGGCCCTTTGTAGGGCTCTTTACCGAGAAAAGAGCCTTACAAATTGGCGCCCGAGCAGGGACCTGAGTTAGGAAAACCTGAAAGAAAATCCGAGGAAAACCTGTGAAAAATCGAATTTGAAATTTTGTAACCAGACCTGTTTCAAAAAAATTCCTGATAATTCTGTAGTTGCTGCTTGAAAACACGATCAATAATATTCTTTTCACTACTAGGTAAAATCAAATCACTTCGAAAATATATTCCACTCTTGATTTTCACTGAACTTTCCACCGAGCTTTTCACAGTCACCAATCTTCAGTCAAGCAAAGTAAAAAAGGAAAGCTCTAACCTGAATACAATTTTTATTATTTCCCTATCTAATTTAAACATTGTCAGCTGTTGCAGTCTCATTTTCCAGGAATTTTCCTTTCCTGGAAAACCTAAATTACAAACCCTGATAGGAATCCGGAGTTAGGAAATTTAAGTTAAATCCTGGGCTTAAAAACACTGATTGAGATAAATTTTCCTGATTTTCCAAAATATTTCATTTTTCGAATTTTTTTTTTTCATACCTGGAAATAATTAGAAAACCTGATAGAGAAGGTATCCGAACTTTGAACTGACAGAGTGCCATAACCTGATTATTAACTTGATTAAATTGATTTTGATAATTTCCACCACTAAGTTTGAATCCTGGAATTTTCTCTCTTTGTTTGAGAATACCTGACTGCTATTACTAAAACCTGAGGGATATTCACCCCCAGTACCACTTACAACTTACAACTCTGAAATACCAGTTGGACTCTGTTTCTCAAAATCTTAAACAATACAGGTGGTCTTGAAAGTGAATTCAGATAATAAACTTTCTATAATAACTTGTGGATTGCTCTCTGAGTGCTACTCTGGGTGGTAATTTTTCTGATATCCTGACCTGAATCAAATTACCAGACACCCAGAAAACCTGTTGTTGATTTTCCTGAATTTGCCCTGAATATACCCGATTGGATAGCCATGTCTCAAGATAAACTACCCTGTGACAACCCCGACCAGCTATTCGTTCCCCCGGAACACTCTAAACAGAGTAGCAGAGCATCTTCTCCTGATCCAGACCGGGAATATAGCGAAGATTTCGGTACAACTCTAGAACCTAGAGTAGGGTGGGTTTATCGCCTGAAGAAACCTGATTTAGAAGAAGAACTTAACAGATATGGCCTGTCATCTGAGGGAACAGTGAGTGAACTCCGGAAACGTTTGGTGTGGTTCCTGAGGGAAGAACTTCCCAAACTGATTGGATACAAATATCAGCAGGCGGGATCCACAGCCACCACTAACCCCAACGTACCCCCTGGATGTTTTGGAACACAACCCGGAGTGAATAACCCGACAAACCAGACAAACCCCCCAGTCCCCCCGCAAAATAATATTCCAACTGTCAACACATCTGACAATCATCAGATGGCACCACCGCAGTGGTTACAACCACGACCGCCGTTGCCAGTCCCTATACCCACAAAACTGAAAACGCATCACTGGAATCTTCACTTTGATGGAACCAGAGATCCAGTGGCGTTCCTGGAAAGACTCGAAGAAATAGGGCAAGCTGAAAAAGCCCGACCAGAACAACTACTCGATGTATTGCCGAAATTATTGCAAGGACGAGTACTGTTATGGTACCGTTGCAATAAAAGATTTTGGAATTCGTGGTCGTCCTTCAAAAGAGTTTTCCAAAAATCATATTTTCCCATCGGATACCAGGATGACTTGGAAATGGCCATAAGTAGAAGACTTCAAAGAGATAACGAGCCTGCCATGGATTATGTGGTAGATTTACAAACTCTCATCCGACGTCATGGAAACCTTGATCCGGCCCAAGAACTAGCCTGGTTATATCGGAACCTTCTTCCGGACTACCGCCAATACATCAAAAAGAATGATTTCTTCGATGTCCCTTCCTTGATTTCCTTAATCTTGGAATTCCAGCAGTTACGTGGTGAGATCCGCCGAATGTACTACCGGAACCCGCCTTCTGCTCCCCCGGTTCGAATGTCTTACGCCGAGGGCTATCCTGCCCCCGAACTCAAATACTCCGGCGATACCACCAGCATCCGGAGAACCCGTATACAACCGAGGAAATACCTGCTGGAGATGTGGACAGTCTGGGCATCAACGAGCAGATTGTCGTAATGCCTTTAGGTTATTTTGCTCAAGGTGTGGCCGTGATGGAATCCTTTCGAAGGATTGTACCTGTGCCCAGCCGGAAAACTCCACCGGAGCCCGCCCGAACCGAGGACAGGCCGGCTCCAGCAGTTAACTATCCCGGAAAACCTACCGAAATCCCGACCCGATGATAACCGGCCGTTTATTCCCGTAGCTATTGGGGATACGATCTTCTCCGCTTTAGTGGATACCGGAGTTACTAGGTCGTTTGCGAATACCAGAGTAGCTAACTGCTGCAAACGACATAGGTATAAAGAATACCCGAACACAGTAGTCCAGTCCCGACAAGCTGATGGTTCGCTCATCCAGGTAACCGGAGTTTTTAAACCTGTGATGACGATCGGCACCGAGGAAATCCCCTGTGAGTTACTTATAATTCCCAGCCTGGCCGCAGATATCGTGATAGGAATGGATGTACTTCGCACACAAGGCTTTGGGATTGATCTACAAACCGCCACTGTGTATTGGAATCAGAAGAACGTGTCAGTTTTTGGTTCCCAGAGAAAGACAGAACTAGTTCCAGATCCGACACCTCACCTGCAGCCAGAAACTGAGAATCCGGAGAATAGGAAAACCGAAAAGGAAAACATTCCGGGGCTTCCCGGAACCAGACAATTTCCAGACAGGAAGTCCGAAAACCGAAGAAAAACTCGAAAACGAAATAGAGCCAGAAAACATAAAAACTGCAGAACATCCGGAACCAGAGCAGCGGAAAATCAACTGGAACCAGAAACTACCTGCAGCCCGATAGTAGTTGAGGATCCACCGTGCCGAAATCTTTCACCGGAACAACACAGTAGATTGCAACGATTCCTGGACCATGAATTACCGGCATTTGAGAGGATTAGAGGACCTACACCTTTAGTGGAACATCGCATTCGTTTGAAGACGACAGAACCGATCAAACAAAGGTACCGTCCGCAAAATCCGAAAATGCAAGAGGTAATCAATGAAGAAGTCGATAAGATGTTGACAGATGGCATCATCGAACCTTCCAGTAGTCCATGGAGTTCCCCTGTTGTAATTGTGAAAAAGAAAGATGGAAAGCACCGATTTTGCATCGATTTCCAGAAAGTCAACGACGTAGCCGAAAAAGATGCATATCCGCTGCCGTTCATCAATGCTATCCTGGACAAGTTGAGAGAAGCAAAATTCATCTCTAGCCTAGACCTGAGGCAGGGATATTGGCAAATACCGCTATCAGCCGATAGCAAACCGATAACCGCCTTCACCGTACCTGGAAGGGGGTTATTCCAGTTTAAGGTAATGCCGTTTGGGCTTCACTCCGCACCTGCCACGTTCCAGAGATTGATGGACACCCTGATAGGACCCGAAATGGAACCGTTTGCCTTTGCATACTTAGATGATATAATTGTGCTAAGCAAAACCTTCGACGAGCATTTGATCAACCTGCAGCGAGTTTTTGACCAGCTACGTCAGGCTAACCTGCAACTCAACCCGGAGAAATGCAAGTTTTGCCTGAGCTCGCTGAAGTACCTGGGACATGTAGTGACCGCCGACGGAATAGAAACCGATCCGGACAAAATAGAGTCTATAGTACAGTGGCCTGCCCCAAACACCCTGAAGAAACTTCGCCAATTCTTGGGAATGGCATCCTGGTATAGGAGATTTATACCGAATTTCTCCGGGATAGTGGCACCACTGACGAAGCTTCTGAAAAAAGGTAACCGTTGGAAGTGGACAGAGACTGAAGATACCGCCTTCGAGTTTCTGAAAACTCGGCTTACCGAAGCTCCTGCTTTGACCTGTCCAGATTTCACCAAGCCGTTCACACTACAAACTGATGCCTCCGATTGTGGACTGGGAGCTGCGCTCACACAGGACATAGAGGGTCAGGAAAAGGTAGTGGCGTACGCGAGTAGGATGTTAACCGGACCAGAACGTAACTACTCCGTGACCGAGAAGGAATGCTTGGCGATAGTCTGGAGCATAGAAAAGCTCAGACCCTACCTGGAAGGCTATCACTTCACCGTCCTCACCGATCATTTGTCTCTGAAATGGTTACAGTCCATAAAGAGTCCTGCCGGCCGTATAGCCCGTTGGGCTATGTTCTTGCAACAGTTTGACTTCGAAGTCAAATACCGTCGTGGAGTTCTGAACAAAGTTGCCGATGCCTTGTCCCGTCAACCGTTACCGGATACCAGTACCGAAGAATCCGACTTAAATGTCCTCCTGTGTGCTACCGACGCCGAAATAGAGGCGGGACAGAAATGTTCCTGGTATCAAGGAAGAAAGGCCGAAATCGAGAAAAATCCTGAGACGCATCCCGATTACTGCCTCAAGGACGGCCGGTTATTCCGCCATTTCTGGAATGCCAATAATCTGTGTGAACTGGAAATGGGCGATCCCTGGAAGCTATGTGTCCCAAAATCACTGCGTGCACGAGTACTCCAGGAAAACCATGATGACGTCACGGCTGGACACATGGGGATTGCAAAGACCACCGCCCGTATCACACAGAAATACTATTGGCCTGGAATGTTTCGAGAAATTGCCCGATATGTACGGAGTTGTAAAACCTGCCAGGAATATAAGAGTTCTCAACAACAACCTCCTGGAAAAATGCATTCGTCCCGGAATACCAAACCGTGGGATACTGTCTCCACCGACTTGGTCGGCCCGTTACCCCGTTCCAGTAAGGGAAACTGTTACCTAGCCGTATACCAGGACCGTTTCACGAAGTGGGTACAATTGAAAGCCCTTCGCAAAGCTACGTCCAGAGCCGTTTCCCAAGCTTTTTATGAGGATATCGTCTTGAGATTTGGACGCCCGGAAACCGTCATCAGTGACAATGGCACCCAGTATACCGGAAAAGTGTTCGAAGAACTGTTGAGGGACCTGGGAATAAAACACCGCCTAACGCCTCCCTATACTCCGCAAGCCAATCCTGTCGAGAGAACCAATAAAACGGTAAAAACTATGATCGCCCAGTACTGCGATAATGATCACCGTAAATGGGACCAGTACCTTCCAGAACTCCAGTTCGCCCTGAATACCGCCCGTCATGACTCAACTGGGTTTAGTCCCTCTTTCCTCGTTTTCGGACGAGAACCGAAACCACCGAAGGCTCTACACCGAATCACCCGAACAGAGTCGACAGAGACACCAGACGAGACCGAAAACACCGCTTCATCAACCTGGATCAAGCATTTGGAGAAACTCCAGGAAGTACATGAATTAGTCAGGATGAACTTGGCCCGTGCTTTCAACTCCCAGAGTCACTACTATAACCTGCGGCGACGAGACTGGAGATGTCACCTGGGTGACCAGGTAATGAAGAGAGAACATAATCTCTCTTCTGGAATCCGTGGCTATGCAGCAAAATTGGCCCCAAAATATTCCGGTCCTTTCATTGTCACTCGAGTCATTTCCCCAGTAGTTTACGACCTAAAGGGTAGCACAGGAAAACGTTATAGCAGGATTCATATAAAGGACCTGAAACCATTTCACCCCAGTAACCTGTGAAATAAATTCCGATAGATGTCCAAACGATCCACGACCCATAGCCCCGCCAGTCCCGCTCGGAAAATTGTAATTCTGCAAGATGTGATGATACAGCCAGCCCGAGAAGACCCCGTCCTGCACCTCCCCGAAGAGACGTCAGCGATGAACGCTCTGGACCTGTCTTCGTCCGCCAGCAACCCGGGCCTGGCCACCCCGACTCTGGACGAGCTGCTGGATGAATACGAGCAGTCTCTGTATTTCGTCCCTCAGGCACCCCAGTACTCGCCCATCTTTCCCGCGACAGAGACGTCTCTCGGTATACCAATCCGGAGCCCCAGTCCATCCACTAGGTTCCCAGAACTATACCGGCAGATGAGAGTCGCCGAACCTGATACCACACCTGTTGCCGAACCTGTTGCCGAACCTGATGCCGAACCTGTTGCCCACCCTGAAACGGATAACCTAGGCGGGGTAATGCCGCTTCTCCCTGCTCCTCGTAGTCCTCTGACGAGCAACTCAATGCTGGAGGATGGAATTGCACAGTGGGTGGTGGCCGAATACCCACTGTATAAGAACTGCAACGAGTGGACGACGTTGATGCGATATATGGTAGGACAACTCAGGCCGGTCCACATCCCCCTCGACGTCCCGTATCGCCGACGTCTGAGAACTCCCGAGGGCAAATATACCTGGATTCGAATACCGGCCGGAGTAGGCCGGCACTGATCGAAGAGATGGAGGACATCCTAGATCTAGAAGGCAACTCTCTGGATGGATGGGAACTCACGAGTTCTCCAGACACCGAGACCCTGCTCCCGGATACCAAGACCCTGCCCCCGGACATCAAGACCCTGCCGCTAGTCACCGAGACCCTGCCCCCGGACACCGGGACCTTGCAGCCAGACACCGAGACTCTGCATACACATCAGGACCCCGAGGAACTGCCAGACCCCGCCGTAGACACCTCGTCGACCCCGACGGACATCACCCCAAGTAGTGCCCTGCTAAACCAGCCGGCGAATAGGCCGTGCTCTGCAACCACTAGTCAGCGCAGGCAAGACGCTGCTACCACGGCAACTCTACCGCCGCTGTCCCTGGACACCGTCGTCCACCGAAGCCTGACTACCGACATCTACCTGCCGGTAGAGCGGCAGCTATGCTGGCGATGTGGATATCCCGGCCATACACGACCGGATTGCCAAGCCCCTAGTCGGCTATTCTGCTCCCGATGCGGCCTCGTAGGAGTGCGGTCCTGCGAATGCCTCTGCCCACCTAGGCGGCCCCAGTTCCCGGCACATTTACCCAGGCTGACTCCCGAACGCCAGCCTGCCCAGCGACGAACCCTGCCACCGGGATTGCGGGTCAATCAAATTAACCAGAGGGTCCAGACCAGTACCGTCATCGTGGCCGACAGAGCCACTCAGTGCGACCTGTGTCCCTGCCGGAAACCCGGAATCGGCTTTCGCCGTTGACACCAGAAGACCAGGGTGGTCAACGATAGTTTATTTTTCTCTTTTGTTATTTTTACCTAGTATATTTTTCATTTTTGGTAAAATAAAGGATTTTTTTTTAAGTTTCAAAAATTACAGCTGAAGCAATAATTTTTTTTTTTGCAAGTAGGGGGGGTGTGTAATGAAGTTTTTTTTTTGCCAGTAACTTCATTACTACAGGTTCCGGATAGTCCAGATAATATCAATTCAAGTATTACGTATTCCTGTCACTCCTGTATTCGTTACAACCAGAAACCCTGTTCAATATGTAACAACCAGTCTAGTAACACCCTGTATAATTCCTGACTGCGGAAAAGTTGATTTGCAGTTATATCACGTTACTTTCCATAAGTCTTAGGCGGATATTTATAATGTTAAGAAGAACCTATTATTCCTGTTATACAATAAGTTTGTTAAACTAACAGTATTGGCAATGAACCGAAATAATATTTTCCGGAAAATCATGGATTTTGGGCATTTTCTTTTTGGAAATGTTCCTAAGTATCCTAGTCAAAAGAAATGTTATTCCGAGTCTTTTTCATATATTATTTCTAACACTCTGCAAAGTCTTTTTTATTGAGAGTGTTTTGCTTACTTTCTTGCTCATTTTTAGAGGTCAAGCAATGACAAAATGCTTCGTTTTTACTCTGATTTTTTCGAAAATTCAGATTTCATATAAATACCCCCAGACAGAAGGATTCAAGGAGTTAGTTTGAGATCTTCGCGAATAACGTTCAGCCGTGAGAGTGTAAATTGCCGATTTTCGAGAGTGCCCCGTTTTGAACTTGTGAACCCTAGTGAACCAGACACCCTGTACAGTGCGAGTGCTTCTGCCCTGGATTAGCCGTGCCGTGGTGTTTTGTCCAGCTCACCCCCAGTACAACTGTAAGCGATATTTCGGAGTTATATTGATTCTATATTCCTGTTAAAATTTTGTTGAACCTAGAGAAACGTGGAAACTCAAATTTAACTAAGATTACTGTTTCGTTGGGCTAGTTGTCACTTACATTTCCGTTTACTCGTGTAGTACGACACTTGCATTTTCATAAGTGAAAGGAAAGTGCCAGTTTCCGGATTCATAACTTGCGATTTGATCGTCGAATATTGGACCTGTACCTGACTACGATCAACTCACAAGCCTGTTACCGTAAAGATCAGTAATAGCTAGTACTTGCTCTATATCTCATAGTTTGGTTTTGCATTTCCCTGTCTTTTCAATTTCAACCTTACGAATTGATCGTCGAATATTGGACCTGTACCTGACTACGATCAACTCGCAAGCCGTTACCGTAAAAATCAGTAATAGCTAGTACTTTCTCTTTATCTCGTAGTGTGGTTCCGCATTTTCCTGTCTTTTCACTTGCCTTTCTTTTAAATTTTGAACTTACGAATTGATCATAGAATATTGGACCTGTCCCTGACTACGATCAACTCGCAAGCCAGTTATAGTAAAAATCCAACAACATCCAGTACACTCGGTATATTTCTTTTCCTTCATTTCCTGTGGCTTCCATTCCGGAACTTGTGAATTGATTGTCGAACATTGGACGTGTACCTGACTACGATCAACTCGCAAGCCAGTTACACCATATTATTTTGTTGTTTATACTGGATGCCCTATTCACATCTGCGGTTTTATATCAGTAAGAAAGGAAACCGTCTAAACAGTATAGGAAAGTAATATTGTAGACGACAGTATTTACGTTAGTAGTTGATTTGAAGTTTTCACTTTTCACCCGTAAAATCTAGACCAGAAAACCCTGCCTGAGAATCAATATAACGCCCCATACCAGAATATAATCTGAATTGCACTTTACCTGACACCTGTATTGAATTACACTCTCCCTGAAATTTTTGAATTGCATTTGCTGATTTGTCACAACTCAGAGCTAACAAACCGCCCTGTATAATAAAATCGAAGTAACACGGTCACATTTTCCTTGCATTCACTGTTAGTGTTGGATTTTCTATGTTCAGATTCATTTTAGTCCGGTGTTTATTGTTGTAATAATATAACCTGTAAACCTGATTATTTCAACTTGAACTAACGACCTGAACCAGCCTGTCATTGAGAGTTCGGGTAGTTCCGCGAAAATAGAAACTTTGTGATCGTATCCGATTCTGCGACAATTGGACGTAAACTTCCTGTTGTATTTTAATCAGCTGTTGTAAATTGTGATTTTCTTTGTTGCTTTGTTTGAGACTGATGTTTTGTTTAATTTCCGGAAAATCGTACCTGTACCTGATTTGACGATGTGTGGAAAGTGTTTTTCATGAAATAAATAGTCTGAAACCGGTTCCGATTTTCATTGTGTATTTTGTGCCTGATTGTATGATTTGATTTTGCCTGTACTTAGATCTTTTATCTAGTTATTTTGAATAAAACCTGTGGAAATAAAAATAAAATAACATCAATTCTGTTTAACGTAGCTTGTATTCCAGTCTAGTCTAAGGAGGTGTAACTAAAGACTACATTTTCTTAGAAGTTTATTGTTATCCTGGTCTAACTAGCTGACCTCTGGTTTACACAAGGGGGTGCATTGTATGGATTTACTCTGCGTCCCTTCTTCACTGTAGCTACCCTAGGGCCTTCCAAAGAACTCCTAGTTCTGGAAGAAAGTGGAGCATACCACTTCAAAAAAAACTGGCGCTCGAGGCAACCGCTCTAACTTAAATAGAGAACTAAGCCCTGAGGCCCTTTGTAGGGCTCTTTACCGAGAAAAGAGCCTTACAACGGTATAAGATACTCGAGTCAGCTCATCGACTATGATCAACTGATGGGTGAGGTGCTTGAGCCTATTGCGAGCGCTAGTATAGTTTATGTGAAGGGGCATCAAAAGTTTGAGATTTTACAACAGTATGTAGAACAATTGGCCTATAAGCCATACATTGTGAATATTGAAAAATATCAGCATGATATGTGGCTTCAAAACCCTGTACCAGTATTCGAAAAAGAAGCTGCTCTATGTATGAATCATACGCTATCTGCAAGGGTTAATTGTAGCTTGAGGCAATCGCACGCAGTATGGAGTTGGGTCTCTCAACATCTGAAATGGTGATGAAACATTTATATTCCATCATATTGTACTTATGATGTAAATAAATATATATATATATATATATTGTCATTCGAGATTATTTCACCTGACACCTTCCACGCCAATTTCCTTATGGGCGAAGTAGAGAATGTCTGACGCGACAGTTGGTATGACCGGTGACATCCGGTATGGGAGATGGCAGTTGGTAAATTATAGTTGGTGCGGTAGATGGCGCTTCACTTCTGTCAAAAGTCACACATCCCAAATACAACCAACTACGGGTACAGAACACTTCCTAATTGACAGTTGGTATGATTGGTGATAACTGACGTGACAGTTGACAATTGGCAGGGCAGCTGTCACGGCGGCCATCTTAGGCGGAAAGAGCATTGAAAAGCGGAGGAGGTAGCAATTTTAACCATAGCAATTTCAACTCCTGAGTCGAGCAGTAGTCATTGAATTGTTATAGAACCATCTACAAGTAAGCATTCAATTATGTCTGGACAATATGAGAACATGTCCATGAGGCAAATGGTGGCTGCCATACGGGAGAGGCAGCGCACCAACCCGGTGGAGATCGACGAAATGGTTCTGAGGCACTTGGAGGAGCGGCGGGCCGATGAGATACTGCAGGAGTTTTTGGGCGAGCGGCGGACCGAGATGGGGAACAACAACGAACTCGACCCTGGATCAGACTCCGACGAAACCATTATTTTAGCTCCCGTTATTACAAGAAGGGGGCTACGCAGGAAGAAGAAGTCAAGAGTTCCGCCTTACACGGCTAAAAGGTTGAAGCCGAAAGTTAAATGAATGAATATGTATCGTTTTTATGATATATATTTCAATAAATGGTTTTCATAATACAAATTGTTTGTCATGATTCGAATACACCATTAATAAGTATGAAGTGGTCCTCGAGTGTCTACCGTTTCAATTTCTCTCGTAGATGCCTGACTGTTCTCACAAAAGAAGTGAAAATCCCATATTTATGTGAATCACAGTCGCACACGCAATAACAATAATGCATACATTTCCTGCATGCAAGCCCATCTACGACATCGTTGTATTCAAATAGGTAGAAACATTTTCTGCGGCAGCAATAACGCCTTGAAGTAATCGGGCATTGATACTCCAACGCGCGAACCATGTTAGACGGAGTTTAAATGATGTCTGAGAAGTAGGGCGAATATTAGAAACCAAAGTGGTGGGCATTAACAAGAAGCGGGCTAGTGTCCAAAGGGCTGGGCCTCAACAAGTGGGTGGGTCTCAAATTGGCTTCGCCCACCCCCCCGAGGAAGCTCCGCTCCCCCTAAAACTCCGCCCCCCAAAACTCCGCCCCCCAAAACTCCGCCCCCCTTGGAGCACCACCCCTAAGATCTGTGTCAAGGTGGGATTCGATCAGCACCCCCCCCCCCCGGGAGCACCTCAGTTTTCTCAGTTATATTATTTGAACCTTATAAATTTTTTCAACTTGTGAAAATATTACTTGTATTTAATACTGGGCGATATAATTTTTGGAACTCTTGTATCAAAATAAAATAGATAATTTAGTTTTTTTTCATTTATTCATTGTACACTCTTACATAAATATATATACACCCTCAAATTTCAAATATATACAAAATAAAATCTTATGAACTAGAAATACATGAATATATACAAAATAAAAACTTATAAATAGAAAAATAAATAATCAAATATATACACTAATTCAATAGTCTCCTTCAATATCACCCCTATAATACCTAAATGTTGGAGCCGGCACCTCCAAATCCCTAGCCCTTCTTCGAAGTCTCTCTTCGAGGGGTAGGCACCAACACTTGTCCAAATGTTCGGAGGGGGGCCCCCTATAAAAGTGGCCCACCACCTCACAAAAGAATTTCTTGCTGAAATTGCAGCCTCTGCAAATCTCTTGCCAGCAATCATTCCGATATTGCCGGCAGCTTCTACATCTATGGAAGTGCAGCCTTCTACCCATGCTGCATTCCCGGCATGTTGGGCGGCAGATTCCAAAGTTGGAATTCCTCAGCTTTTTACAACACCTATCGCATCGGGCTCCGGAACTTGGTGACTGCGCTGGTACAGGAGATGGGGGCCCCGTTCTTGCCGTATTCGCCAACGAGCAACGCTGGCACATTCCCGTGCTGGGATTAAGGTCTCCTGGCACGAAGGCGTCCCCGCAATTGTGACAGCATATCGCCCCATTCGCGATAAGCGGCCTCACTGCAATAATTGGCTTGTTATCCCAGGCACTCGAATACATATTGACTGAAGAATAATTGAGGAGTTCTTCTCAAACTAGTGGTCGACTCAGGAGTTGAAACCGCTATGATTAAAATTGCTACCTCCTCCGCTTTTCAATACTCTTTCCGACTAAGATGGTCGCCGTGACAGTCGCCCTGTCAATTGTCATCTGCCAGCTATCACCCGATATCAGTAGCGCCACTTGCCATCAGTAGCGCCACCTGCCATTAAGGCTTATGACCTTGAAACAGGGGCACCATCTATAACAATCACTATTATTTGCCATACCAAACTATCGCGAAGTGTTCCGTGCCCGTAGTTGATCGTTGAGGTGTTCCGTGTCAGCTGTCATCCGCCATCAGTAGCGCCATCGTCATCTGTCATCCGTCATCAGTCACTCCCACTCTCAGCTAGGAGGGAGGAAAGAGTACAAAAGCGAAGCGCGCACTCGAATTTATCATTCTGCTGCCTGCCTTCCTCTTCGACTAGACCTGCCTACTAGACGCCGCTAGATCAATTGTGAGTATTACCTTTTGAGTGTGTATAGTGAATTTGTATATATCTCCATATTTTTGTACTTGTGATTTTGTATTATATTCTAAGTGGTGAATCTGGGACTTGTAGATTTCTCTCGTTGTGATAACATCAGATTATTTATATTTCTTCGACTCTGAATGTTTTTCTCATTGCATTAATATCGAATCATTTTCAAAGTGGAAGAAGTTGGGGCTTTAACATTTTTTTCGTTGTGATAATATTAGATTATTTCTATTTGTCCGACTCTGAATGTTTGTTCCACATTGCTCCAATTTCGAATTATTTTTCAAAGTGGAACACTCTAACTCTTTAAATTCTTCTCATTATATTAATATTGAATCTTTTTCCAAGTGATAGAATCTGCAAATTGTTTCCATCTTCAACTCATTCTACTGCCCGCCTTCCTCTTCGACTAGGCCTGCCTACTAGACGCCGCTAGATCAATTGTGAGTATTACCTTTTGGCTGTGTATAGTGAATTTGTATATATCTCTATATTTTTGTACTTGTGATTTTGTGTTATATTCTGAGTGAAGAATGTAGGACTTGTAAATTTTTCTCATTGTGATAACATTAGATTATTTCTATTTCTTTGACTCTGAATGTTTTCTCATTGCATTGATATCGAATCATTTTCAAAGTGATAGAATCTTCAAGTGTTTTCATCTTCAACTCATTTTTCGTTGTGATGATATTAGATTATTTCTATTTGTCCGACTCTGAATGTTTTTCCTCACTGCTCCAATGTCGAATTATTTTTCCGATGTGGAAAACTCTTACTCTTGTTTTTTTCATTATACTAATATCGAATATTTTTCCAAGTGATAGAATCTTCAAGTGTTTTCATCTTCAACTCATTCTGTTGGCTGCCTTCCTGTTGGACTACTCAGACTAGACGCTCCTAGACCAACTGTGAGTATTACCTTTGAAGTGTGTATAGTGAATTTGTATACACCTTCATATTTTTGTACTTGTGATATCGAATTATATTCTAAGTGGTGAATGTAGGACTTGTAAATTTTTCTCATTGTGATAACATTAGATTATTTCTATTTCTTTGACTCTGAATGTTTTCTCATTGCATTGATATAGAATCATTTTCAAAGTGATAGAAGCTGGGACTTTTGAACATTTTTCTCCTTGTGATATTATCAGATTATTTCTATTTCTCCAACTCTGAATGTTTTTCCTCACTGCTCCAATGTCGAATTATTTTTCCGAAGTGGAAAACTTTTACTCTTGTTTTTTTTCATTATACTAATATTGAATCTTTTTCCTAGTGATAGAATCTTCAAGTGTTTTTTGGACCCGGTCTAGAAGACACCGTTGCTTGCCCTCCTCTCGAGCTACCAGACCACCGGCTAATTTTTTGTAGTATTACTTCTGAACCAATTGTAAGTATTTCCTTGTGAGTGCATATAGTGAAATATAAATTTTCGAGTTATATAACATACTTCATTCTCATTGTGATATAGTCGAGTTTTGCTAAGTGCTATAATAACCTATAACTTATAAAATTTTTCTTTGCGATAATTTCATAATTTCTCTATACAATGCAATACACGACTTAACATGTTTTCATTGTTATACAAATACGAGATGGCCTTCAACAACTCCGCCGCCGCTCAATCCTCTGCCGCTCCCGCCAATTCTGAGGAGCTCCAGCAATTGAGTATGTTATTTTCTACTCTTTTTCTTGTAACACCATCCTAATATTTTTCTCGAAATTTTTTCAGGCCTCAATTCATCATTTTTCGAGAACATCACCATGGACGCATTTGATGTTCCCGAAGATGATATTGATCTTGGAGCTCTTCTTGCTAACACGTGGGAGAGCATGTGCGGCGACGATACCGTGGGTGTGGCTGGCACCCGGGGTAAGAAGAGGCCGGTGATGTCGCAAGGGGCATCTTCCAAGGGGGCTAAGATGAGCTGTCGCAGGGTGAGTGAATCATCTTCATCGTCGGAGAGTGAGGAGGATATGGCGCTTTCAGACAAAGCGTCAATGTTGGTTGAAAGCCTGCCCGAAGATGACAATGCTGATGATTTCGCGCCACAAACCAAGAAAATGAAGGTTTGTGGCGCGAAATCATCGGGGTCTGTTGGGGGGAAAAGCATGTCCTCGTCAAAAAGGAAGGTTGCTAACCCCCTTCAACATATCTTTCTCGATGATAGCGAGGACCATTTTGCACCACCACCGCAACCAAAGAAAAAGATCTTTGGTAGCCGTGTTGGTGGAAAGAGGGCGTTATCATCGAGGGCATCGACGTCTTCGAAAGCGTCGCCCAAGGCACCTTCGAAGAAGAGGAAGATTAGCCCGAAGGCGGTTGCGGGGCCATCTAAGGCCGGTCCTAGCAAGAAGGGCAAATCTTCCTCTTCTTCAATGATACTCCACAAGTTCCTCAATAATAGTGGCAAGGTAAACCCCTACCGCGGAGGTGATATTGATGAGTGGTACGCGGAACGGCGTACCGCTCAACAAGAGCGAAAGCCGGCAATCAACGTCCTCAGAGTGGACGTTATCAAGCCGGCTAGTGCTCGAACCAATGCGGACGGGGGTGCAATCGCCGCCATTGTTGAGGGAACCAGCGGAGTAGGTGTCGTGGGTGATGCATCGGAAGTGGCTGTTGCCAATAGAATTGAACAGTCTGGAAGCATCAGCATCGTCACCATCTCCGATGATGAAGGTGCTACTGCTGCTGAGGGTGCGCTTGTTGGCGAAAACAATGGTGGTGATGCCATCGTTTACGAGGCTGCAGTTGCCGCCAGTCCGCCGTTTGATGACGAAGTCATCACCATCGTTGTTTTCGCCGACGCCGCGCCACCTCATGGAGATGCCACCCCGCGACCTCCCCAACAACCATCGCCGGCGCTGGAGGCAGAGGTTGCGGCGACGCCCCCATCATCCCCACCACCACCATCGCCATCGCCAGCAGCTGAGGCGGAGGTTGCGCACCATCCCCGGCGGGTATTGCGTCACCCTCGCCGCTAGCGGAGGATGTGCCGCCGTCGCCGCCATCTTCACCGGCAGCTGGGGGTGCGGCTTCGCCTTCATAGGCGGAGAGTGAGGATGCCGCGCCGCCGACGCCTTCCCCGTCAACGCCTTCCCCGTCAAACAGCATTCCGCTGGGACCATTACTGCCTGCTACCCAACTAAGAAGATATAACGACGAGTTGATGCGGTGGTTGACAGTGATGAGCGACCGCAAAACGGGAACCCTTCACGACAACACGCAGGTTAAAGCTCAGATTGCTGAGCTTCAGCGAATTTCTGCCATGCAGAAAGAGCGCATAGCGAAAATTGATGCGGAGGTTTCTCGTTATGGGGGACATGCCGACGTGAGTGCTGTTTTACTGGGGAAGGAAACCTAGTTGTATAAAGTTTTTTGTAAATTTTAGTTAAGGCCCTAATTGTAAATAGTTTTTGTAAATATAAATTAAGATGTATATATAGTTGTGAGTATGTAAATAAATTATTGTAAATTATTGTAAATATTAGTAAATATGTGATTATAGTTGTGAATGTGTGTATATAAATATGAATAAAGATGATTGTGTATATATTTGAAAATAAAGTTTTTGTAAATATAAATAAAGGTGTATATAGTTGTGAATATATATTTATGTTTGTGTTCATCATATTATTTGCAAATTTCATAATAAAATATATTAAATTCGGATGCAACTTTTTCTTATTGGGTGAAAATTGGGTAGGAAAGAAATAGGCGATAGGAAATGTCAACAGACTCATTTATTGAAAAAAATTAAATACTTCAAACAATTGCAGATTTATCAAGCCAAGAATTGTGCTCTTCAGAAAACCCTAGCCACTTGACAAATATCTTATTCCCCTTCGTTTTCAACACTTTCTCAACTAGATATGCATTTGGCTCAGCTGTTTTCAACAATTCCAATTCATAAAAGCATCCCTCGATAGGGCGACCTTTGACATCTTTGATGTTGTATGTCGTTGGATTGGTAATATTCACTTTAGATATGGTGAATAATTCTGTGGAAAAATTAGCTGAGTATCCTTTCTCAAAAACTCCTTTGAATTTGCTTATTCTGACAACATCTCCAACATTATATTTTGCTGGTGGCGCTATTTTCAGGTGGCTATATACTTTAAGTATTGTTGAAGGTGTTACGTCAGCAGGTTTCATACCAATTGTTCTATGTTTTCTATTATTATACTCGTTAGCAAAATTTGCGAGAATGTCGAGCCTTTTATAGTCACCTCTGGCGGAGAATTCTTTATAGATCCAAGTCTTCAATGTTCTAATTACTCGCTCCACAATAGCTGCTTTCATTATACTATAAGTTGAATAGTGATTGATCTTATATCTCTGCATCAAATTTTCGAAGCGTGAATTGTAGAATTCTTTGCCTAAATCACTTTGAATATTTTTTGAAGAATATTCAGCTCGCTTCAGCACTTTTTCCATAGCTATTGTCACTTCCACACCAGTTTTATTTTTTATCGGTTCAACCCATAAATATTTTGAATAGCAATCGATAACGAATAGTATATATCGATAGCCCATATTCTCATCTGCATATATTTGCATTTCGGCCAAATCAATTTGCCACAGGTCAGCAAATCCTTCAATTATCGTTCTCCTCCATTTGAAGTTACGCCTCGCGGGTTTGTGTAATTCATTAGCAATCGCCCTTTTGGTTGGGCTTATTTTCATCTTCCACTTCGTAGATTTCCCGCTGCGATTACTTCGGCTTTCATTCATATACTAATAACCAATCTTTCAAACTCGCATATACATATGGCGCTCACACTTTGAAAAATCAACGTATGATACCTTCTTCACGCAATTCCTCTATTATCGACATTATTTCATTATCATGCCCTGTATGGCCAACCATTTAAGAACTCCACAATAATCGAAGACGTTCCACCAATTCTGCAGCATTATTCCAATAAACAAATTGTTTCCGTTTTCTATTCAGGACTTTTTTGCGCGGTATTGCCCCCACCACTCCTTTACCACCTTTGATATCAAATCGTTGAGGATGACTCCTCATATAATGTGGACTATCTATGAGAGGTTTGATGATTTGCCGATATTTCTTTTTCGAGTTAGAGGATTCAGCATTCAAACCTCCTCTAATATCATAATTTTTATATGCGGACCCTGTAGTCTTCAGAATGGCGGTATATATCTGCTTATCTCGATCGCTAATAGATCCCGGTGCTTGATTCATAAAAATCAAATCATATAGTTCAGAAGAAGCTGGAAATACCTTACTCCTTCTATTTTCACGCCATAATTCGATTTGATCGTTCAAAAAACGGATTTTCATATTACCCATCCTTAATTTACCCGTTTTGGGATCGATACGAACACCATATACTGTATCATAATTAGATTTTCCAGTTTTCAAGTTATCCAAATGCTGCTGCACTCGATCTTGTAGAGTTGTTGTATCAATAGCGGTAGTATTTTCGCTAGAAATGTGTGAAGTTGATGATGTTGGTGGTGTTCCCATCATTGTCACATAATCGAGTTCGCTCTGCATCAATTGCGAATTTTTGCTGGAATTTCCAGATTCTAAATGTTTATCAAACATTTCTGTAGCATCTTCCACCGTTTTCCTACGTATCGGCGTAGAATGATGCGTAGGCTGCGGTATTTTAAGGATAGGCGGTACTTTCGGACCCGATATTTGGGAGGGAGTTATCGCTACCGCAGCAGTCTCTGAGATAGCTTTCAATGGTTTCGTTAGCGGTTTGTATACCTTCTCAAGCATTATCTGATCGCTGAGGTGGGCGCTCTTCGAACTTTCGAATTTTTTTTTCACCGCATCAGTTGCTTCGACAAGTTTCTGCTTGAGACATATTTCATCCATTTTTTCACTGCTAGATGCGCTCATTCTGCCATCCAGCGATCGAATGATTGAACCACATCAGGGTATCATGGATATATGAAGCAATCAAACCCTTTTCTATAGCGCCCCTCGCAAATCTCACTATCCTTATCGATAACGAGAAAACCATATTTATCCGTCCAACTATGTGCGCACATATATGCATATGCATATGCACAAAATATGTGATGAAGATTCATTTCATCCTGTTTGAACATGATTATGAAATTCGCATTATCGCGAATTAGTTTGCGCAAGATAGAAACAATCGAGACATTTCTATGACGCCCCATCGAAAAATAAGATCTAATCACATCCTGTTTCTCACATATAACATCATCGAATATAAATATACTCTCAGGTTTTGCATCGGCAGGTTCAACTATGTCTGCATTATTACTGTAAGTGTGATAACCCAACCCCTTTATCGGTTCCAATACTTTACGTAAATACTCATACTTGGGTTGATACAATAATTTTGAATAGAGGTATATGTTGGCGAAGCGTAAGCCATTCTGATTGGTGAGCAGTGATATCATAACATTCGTCTTGCCACAATTTGATGGATCAATAATCAAACTTCGAATTGTATTGGGAAATAGATGCCTACGCTGTGGAATTGCACCATTTCCTAACCCAACTTTTTCATCAAAATTTTCCACACTGAATGTCTCATTTTGTCGAACAATCTGCATCATGCGACTGTCAAGTACTTTATAATGATCTGCAAGTGTCGCAAAGATCATTTATATTATGAACGCCAAGCGATACACTTCAACAAAGAAAAAAAGTTGGCGTATTTGTCGTAAGGGGAAAACAACAAATATAATGAAGGGAAAAAGACGCTTTGGTATGGGGTGCGGCGGCAGTGTGCTGGAAAGGAAGAAGAAGCGGACCACGCCCAAACGCATGAGAAAGATAGCTTTTGGATCAGGAATAGTGCACACGGTTCGACATGCGCTACGCCAAATGGGGAACAGGGGAACGCTCACCAGAAACTTGGGTGAAACAACTCTAAAGGCCGTCGGTGCAGCTAAAAAATTCGTGAGAATGGCAGGAGGAAGGAGAAATATTCGAACACCCCGCATAATACCAATCCCCAAGGTTGGCGGCATTCTCCCACTAATCCCAATTTTTGCGGGATTATCAGCATTGGGTAGTTTGGCTGCAGGCGGTGCAAGTGTTGTTCGTGCTATCAATTCCGCCAAAGAGAGTAAGGAGAAACTCGCTGAGGCGAACCGCCACAACACCACAACACATATGGAGGCTATTGCTCTAGGTAAAATGGGCAAAGGGGTCTATCTGAAACCATACCGCAAAAGGTTGGGTATCTATTTGAAGTCCCAAACTCCAAAAAACTAGATGGCCTACCTCGAAGAGCTTTAACAGATGTGGACCTATCACGGCATATAAAAAAGATAGAAACCGAACTTTCGAAGTATATATATGAGGGATAATTTACCCTCATCCGGCCCATACCGTACAGAATCCGCCATATTGAATTTAGATAGCGAACAAGGTGATGGCACACATTGGGTTGCATATAAAAAGAGCGGTTAAGTAGTCGAGTATTATGATAGCTATGGTGATTTACCCCCACCAAAAGAGTTGGTGAAATATCTGAATAGAGGCCCGCAGGCGCTTAGAGCTACCAAAATAGTATATAATTATGAGCGCCAACAAGAATACAACACAGTCTGGTGCGGGCATTTGTGCTTGAAATTTCTCTCGAAGAAGAACACAAGCGAAAAGTAGCTCATCATGGATCGAGAAAGCATCAAAGAAATGGCCCATGCGTTGTTAGCTTACTCTAAATCACGCTCTCTCTTGAAAATGACTGAGAAAGAACTCGCCGACCTACCAAAGGAAGTACTGATCGGATTGGCCTCCCAAGAAATAGCTCTAGTATGGGATAAGCTACCGCAACGATTGAAAGACGATCCATAGGTGTCGAAATATCAATTTTGTGAGGATCATCATGGTGACGATCAGAAATGCAATAATCAACCAGGCGGCGGTGATGTCAACGATGGACCAATACCTCGAAAATTGTTTTGCTGCTTTTGTCGAATGAAAGTGTAGATGTGGCAATATGTAATAAAAATTTTTTATATATTAATGATTATCAATGCGAAAATAAAAACATTCTTCAATGTCTCGCATAGCGATCAAGTTGCAGCTGTTGAATGTTCATTGAGGTTTGTTACCCATTTTCGCCGTTTTCTTTACACACCACCAACATTATGTCGCAAACATTCACCATATCGGGTGGCCATAGTGTTTTGAGCGCTGATTTTTACCCACCAATTGAACTAGATGCGAGAAGAACTTGCGGTTTGGGATTACATGGCTTTTATTCTTACAATTCCATAGCCAATATAGATGAGACTAATAACGCTTTGGGTTATTGGGATGAGAAAGAAGGTCACATCTCTGAGAACTTGAAAATGATTCATATACCACCAGGCGCCTATGAAATAGAAGAAATCAATAGAGTTATACAAGAAGCTATAGCATCTTCTAACCCCTCCTCTGATAGTAAAAAAAGTAAAAATAATATTGAATTTTATCTTCGCGCTAATAATAACACTCTAATGTGTGAAATGAAATCTTCATATGGAATTATGTTGTCAGTTGAGAATTCCAAAGCCGAAGTGTTGAGTTTCGAGAAAAAATTCTACCCATCCAACTTTCTACATAAATCCACCAAGCCGGTGAAAATTATTAAAGTTCGCCTAATACGCATCGATTGCAATATCACGAGCGGGGCGTACCTGAATGGGGAAGAGGTTCACACGTTGTATGAATTCGACATCAATGTGGATCCTGGATATAAGCTGTCGAAGGAACCGAAAAACATTATATATCTACCAATCAGCCCGACCGGACGTCAGTCTATCGATAACATTACACTGAGAATTTTGGATGATGAAAATTGTTTGGTCGATTTCCGAGGAGAGAAGATTATTGTGAAGCTTGAACTGAAACAACTAGATTGATCTCGAAAAATAGCAGAGAAAAGATGGGGTTCTGCTTCGGTAACCAATCAAAGCGAATATCCACCCCCACACCCCATAATGACCGCAGAAATAATAAAAAGAAATGTAAACGCGGTCGCGGATTCATTTGCAATCGACGTCTCAATCAGACAAGGCGGCATCATAACCTATCTGAGAGCGATATTGATTTCTTGAAATCTATCGAACTGAAAGTGCTACAGAAAAAATTGACAACTTCTACTAGCCTCCAATTGGAAGTGTTTGATGAACCAATCTTCGATCATTCCCTAATCAGCCTGCATGAACACACATACAAACCATATGGTTTACCATCATTCAAGAACTCTGACGAAATAAGAATAGCTGTCAACTTTCAAGATTTGATATTAGATATTGCAGAGAGCTACATCTACATCGAAGGGAAATTCATACCAGATGATTTGACAGCAGATTGCTATTTATCCGATAATGCTTTAGCATTCCTCTTCGACGAAATTCGCTATGAGATGGGTGGCGAACAAGTGTGTATGATTCGAAAACCAGGCATCACTACAGCTATGAAATGTATGATCTCCTATGGGGAATCGAATAAAAAATTTCTAGAGACCCTCGGTTGGGGAATTGATGATAATAATCAACCGATCCTAGACAAAATCAATCACGTATTCAGCGGAAAATTACCACTCAAATACTCGATGGGATACGCTGAGGACTATAATAAGGGTGTCTTGAATATAATACAAGAGTTGATACTAATCATTGCTCGCTCATTCAAAAACTCCTACATAAGAGTAGTTAATGCGAAAATAGAAATTGATAAGATTGAATGGAGAATAAGGCATATCATGCCGTCAGATAAACAAAAACTCAAACTATTGAATCGCATCAATAAAAGTTCCACTGCGAAGATAAAAATAGCATATAGGATGTGGGATTTGTACGAGTTACCAACTATCCGTGAAACATCTTCAGACATTTGGGCTGTCAAAACTACCAACAGCCTCGAGCGACCACGATACATTATCATAGGATTCCATAAATCTACTAATACGGATGATGTATCTCAAGATGTCACCCAATTCATTAATGCTGACATTAATAATATTCGAATGTATTTGAATTCAGAAGTATACCCATACGAGCGGTGGAATTTAGAATTCGACAGGAAGTTGGATGCTATAGCCTATTATGCTTACGAAAATTTCCAAAAGAGTTACTATGGTAAAGATATGAGTGAGGAAGAACCCATTATTTATCATCGATTGCAGCCATCAAGCCGACGCCATGAAATCCTCAACAGTAGATATCAAATTGGAATTTGAGACTCGCAAATCAAAATTTCCAGCCAATACAAGGGTGTATGCGCTCATTCTACATGACGCAGTCATGACATATAGCGCTCTAGATGGCTCCATACAGATGGGTGTGTGAACGAAGAATTATGAAGCTATGATCACTACCACCATAGTTTAAGATATATATTTGTAGCAGTTTTTTTTTTTCGGATAATAAAAGATGTAAAATGTTGAATAATGTTTTATTTTTCCTATTATGTACAATGGTTGAAATAGTGAGTCTAAATACTATAAGAGTATACTAGACACCCCCTTGTACCCCGCCACCTTCTTGTTCTTCCCCAACTTCTTCTTCCCCTTCTTCGCCTTCTTCGCCTTCTCCACCTTCTTCTTCTTCTTCTGAAGCTTCCCTCAAACCGTATTTTTCGATGATGATAGTTGGTAGGAATTCAACTAAATCATGAAGGAAGCATTCCAAACCCTCCTTCACCATTTCTTCAAGAAACTGCTCCAAAGTTATACTCCCGTGTTCTAGGCGACTGCATAGAAAATGACCGATTTTATATCGATCAGCATCCGCTAAAATCTCTCGGGCTCGTTCTTGATTGAAACATGCGCTCATATCATAGTTGGCTGCATGGAGTGAATCACGCTCCAAATCGATGAGTTCACATTTAAGTCTGCTGACTGCTGATTCGATGTCTTCAGCAGCTGGCCAAAACTGGCTAGAATAGTGCATCCACATATCCTTAGAAGTTGAGTACTGGAGTCTACAAATAAATAAACAAAAAAAGAGTTCAGGAGTTAATTCAACAAATACGTTTCATATTACATAGCTCATACCCTCAGCTTAAAAAAAACTACTCACCATAAATGGTAAATGCGACGACGAGGGTGGCGAGAATGTAAGAACTACTATATACATATAATCTTTAAACTCCCTTTCACTAATACTAAACTAATCATAAAAATAATTCAATTAATTACTGAGGCGAAGTCTCGCTAAGGGGTATTTCTTTTATGCCGTACCTCATAAGCGTTCGCGTTTTCGCACCAGCATATGATGGTTCACTCTGCCCCAGGTTTGCTATTGTATAAAGCCCGCGGGAGTTGATCAAATGGAGATCGCTTTCTTCAATCACATCTGAAACTCTTTTGGGCAACCAACTTTTCACAGTTTCCCCACTTTCTTCATCTAATAATATAACGGTGGCAGATCTACCAAATCTAGTTTCAAATATTGTCATTTTCTTGATCAGATAAGGCTTATTCAAGACCAGCGATGATATCAGCACTTGCTTGGTGAATTCATACCCTTCAGCGATTTGATTATTGATCGCTATCAAATCAATTTTAGGTGAACCCATCTCTAGATTAAACACGAGAAAGAGAGTACAAAAGAATATATAGAATATAGGAATTTACTTACATAAAAATAACACTTGTTATCACGCAAGGACACACGCACGCTTTAAGAGTCAATATTTATTTCTATTGATTGCTAGTTATGCTGCTGCTACTGCTTGTGACAACTATAGCACTGAATCGCCAATTTATAGGAACTCCCCCACTCTCACCAACTCGATCTTGCTCTCGTGGGGGAATGGCGCATGCGCACGCAGCAGCAGTGTTCAAGGTCGCATCCCCTCCCATTTCAGAGGTGTGAAAACACAAGGTCATGCTCACAGAAAAAGAGAGCCCTCCTCAAGGACGCGCTCTTCTCAAGGCCACACCAACTCCCAAGGGCACCCTCCTCTCAAGGCCGCCAACTCGAGGTCACTCCTCCCAAGATCGCATCAAGGTCATTCACCCCAAGGTCACACCTCTCAAGGTCACTCCTCCCAAGGTCATTCACCCCAAGGTCACTCCTCTCAAGGTCACTCCTCTCAAGGTCACCCCTCCTAAGGTCACTGACCCCCCAAGGTCATTGACCCCCCAAGGCCATGTGGGGGTGTGTGACCTTGGGAGGAGGTCTAGAACCGGCGAAAAACATCTACTCCCATCTGTATGGAGCCATCTATGACTGCATCTTGTAGAATATAATAGGATAGTTTGATTTGCGAGTCTCAAATTCCAATTTGATATCTACTGTTGAGGATTTCATGGCGTCGGCTTGATGGCTGCAATCGATGATAAATAATGGGTTTTTCCTGAATTCTTCGATACCCATCATCGGCTCACTCATATATTTACCATAATAAATCTTTTGGAGATTTTCGTAAGCATAATAGGCTATTGCATCCAACTTTTTGTCGAATTCTAAATTCCACCGCTCGTATGGATATACTTTTGAATTCAAATACACTCGAATATTATTAATGTCAGCATTAATGAATTGGGTGGCATCTTGAGATACATCATCCGTATTAGCAGATTTTTGAAATCCTATGATGATGTATCGCGGCCGCTCGAGGCTGTTGGTAGTTTTGACAGCCCAAATGTCTGAAGATGTTTCACACGGATAGTTGGTATTTCATCCAAATCCCACATCCTATATACGCTATTTTTATCTTCGCAGTTGAACTTTTATTGATGCGATTCAATAGTTTGAGTTTTTGTTTATCTGATGGCATGATATGCCTTATATTCTCCATTCAATCTCATCAATTTCTACTTTCGCATTAACTACTCCCATAGAGGAGTTTCTGAATGAGCGAGCAATGATTAGTATCAACTCTTGTTTTATATTCAAGACACCCTTATTATAGTCCTCAGCGAATCCCATCAAGTATTTAAGTGGTAATTTTCCGCGGAATACGTGATTCTTTGTCTATGATTGGTTTATTATCATCATTTATTCCCCAACCGAGAGTCTCTGGAAATTTTTTATTCGATTCCCCATAGGAGTTCATACATTTCATAGCTGTAGTGATGCCCGGTTTTCGAAACATACACACCTGTTCACCATAGCAATTTGCTGTCAAATCATCTGGTGTGAATTTTCCTTCGATGTAGATATCTAATATCAAATCTTGAAAGTTGACAGCTATTCTCATTTCTTCAGAGTTCTTGAATGATGCTAAACCATATGGTTTGTATGAGTGCTCATGCCGGCTGATTAGGGAATCATCAAAGATTGGTTAATCAAACACTTCCAATTTATTTATTTATTTATTTATTTCAAGTTTTGGATACAAACAGGTGAAACCCATACAAGCATCCACTAATAATAACAATAATTATAGATAATTCGGTAATCCAAGAGGTACAGGAATAAACTAAATTGTATTCATTATTACATTATGAATTGAAGATATGTCTTACAGTTATTTTGAAAGAATTGAATGTCATGGAGAATATATCTAAATTATTACAATATTTATTGAAAGAGTAACACCAAGTTGTTGCCAAGTTGTTTATCACATTTCTGCTCGCCGTTATGATCCTCACAAAATTGATATTTCGACACCTCTGGATCGTCTTTCAATCCCACACTAGAGCTACTTATTCCTTGGGTAGGTCGGCGAGTTATTTCTCAGTCATTTTCAAGTGAGAGCGTGATTTAGAGTGAGCTAACAATGCATGGGCTATTTCTTTGATGCTTTCTCGATCCATGATGAGCCACTTTTCGTTTGCGTTATTCTTCTTCGAGAGAAATTTCAAGCACGAATGCCCGCACCAGACTGTGTTGTAGTCTTGCTGGCGATCATAGTTATATACCATTATGGTAGTTCGCTAAGCGCCTGCGGTCCTCTATTAAGATATTTCACCAACTCTTTTGGTGGGGGTGAATGATAACTATCATAATATTCGACTACTTTACCGCTCTTTTTATATGCAACCCCATGATGCGTGCAATCACCTTTTTCGCTATCTAAATTCAATATGGCGGATTCTGTACGGAGCGGGCCAGATGAGGGTAGATTATCCCTCATATATATACCTCGAAAGTTCGTCTTTTTTATATGTAGTGATAGGTCCACATCTGTTAAAGCCCTTCGAGATAGGTCGCCTAGTTTTGTATATATGTATTTTGAGATAAAAAATCTACCAAAAGAAACGAACAAAAAAAATGGAATTATTATTGATTCAAACTGTTAAATTAAACTAGAGGGTTAAATTTTGACTAAAATAAATTCCTCAAATTATAATCAAGTTCTGTTCCCTCATTCCAAACTTCAAGCAATAGTTTTTGGTTTGATCTCATCCATCATGACTGCTTTCTTTCTGGACTCAGTTGGTGTCTTAAAAAAACACTCACTCACATGAAATTTTCGGTTAAAAAATTGAGTTTAGCTACTAATATGACATCGATTATTGGTTCCATATATCCAAACGAATGAAGAATAAGAAAAATAAAAACTTGAATTTCGAAGTAATTTTCACATCGTTCCTGAATTATACTGAACTCGACTGTCCCGTTTAGAGGCTACCGGCTGCTGTCCAACTTACTTTTTCTCTTTCCACCCTAAAGCTGTTCAGGCTTCAACGCTGATTTTGCAATTTCTCGTCTCATCTTTACCCCAATGAGGCTGTTCAGACCGTTCGCCTTAGTTAATATTATCCATGCATTGAACGATATACAGGGTGGTCGTTACATCATTCACCAGACGCAATTTTTAAACTGATAGCTTGTAAATGCTTGAAGACCTGTCAGACCAACTGTGGATGTAGAAAATATTCCACTATCCGCCTCAACTGTGAGAACGGAATTGTTGAATATTTTGCAATTAAGTCAATGATTTTTGTTTCAGACCTAAAAGAACTGGAATGCTGCCCTGTTGAAATCCTTTAACCCCGTGAAATCCTTTAACCCCGTGAAATCTGCCCTTTTTATCAATCTATCAAAAAATGTTCACCTACATATGAAATAAAAAATATAAACTAATGATGTTTTCTAAAAAAAATTTAAGTGCTAAATTTTGCCATATTTTAGCACTCTTTTGCGTGGAAACCATACGATGTACAAGAAATTGTTTCGAGGCATAAATTATAAGAAATTTATTTCTCCTCTTTATTTTACTTCAGGAACACTTTTTGCATAAATAGTTTGCTTTGCAAGTTATATGCTGAAAATTACTAAAAAACATGATTTTTAGTGCTTTTCCGAAGATTGCTCTTATTTTCCGAGCAAATTTTTATTGGACAACTTCATCAGATTGTTCAACACCCCAATAAACATGGAGTAAACTAATCAAAACAATATAATTAAACCAAAACTTTTCACTTCAAACTACCGTTTGATTGGACTATTAATAAAATATGTATGGTTTTTCCAACATTAGGATAAATAGTTTGAAAATTAAAAATTGGAATCTTGTCAACGAATTTTACCTGTTGATTGTTCAAACCACTTATTCTCTGTGGACGTCTGCGGACATTAAGCACTCGCCAATAAGTACTGTAGCGCCTTTTTTATATCAACATTGTGAAGTCGCATCACCACGATAGTAATTTCACAGAGTACAGTAACTAATCTTTGGTAATTCCCTGCAACTTCCCTGCCTCCGAAACTGGTTAACTGGGTACCCTTGGACCCTGGAAGATAATCGATTATAAACATCATAAATCAACTCTCCATTATCAAATTTATTTTGATGACCAGATAATCTTCCGTTCATAATATTAATTCTTTCAAGAAAACCTACTTAATTAGCTGACCTAATTGACCTATTAGTCTTTACCCTTTTCTTACCTGACACCTTCGTATATATTTTTTTATCTTTTCGGAAAAAGGTGGAAACACGCCACTGGTTGTTCGGGAGTGTTCGGAAATCTAGGCTTGGAGCCAGTTTCACGTCGTTTTAAAACTTGACGTCTTGATGTTGATGATGACATGATTGACATATAGGACAGTGAACTTTTCTAATGAAATTAGGAATTTTTATTACACTAGTTGTTCTTGGGTTATTTATACAATTATTTTCTTGGGATGGATTTTGGACAGATTCTCCACACTGCGAAGAAAAACGAGAATAGCAACAAAAATGGGGTATGTATATGATTTTTGTTGATCTGCATGTGATACTTATAACAGGTTAGGGATTATTCTAAAACAATATTATTTTTTCAGGCACGTTATTACAGCACCAAATTTGAGCCTCCCAAAAAGGAAAAGAAGAGTTCTGCAGAACTATCAGCTAATATAAAGAAGTTCTTGGCTAAGAAAGAAGCAGAGGAAAAGAAGAAAGCTGAGGATGATCAAAAGAAAAGGGAAGAACTATTGGCACTGAGATCACAGGTAGTTAGATATGAGAAGGATTCAAACCGTCAATAGCCACTACATCCAACAGAAAGAGAAGTTATTCTGAAAATAAAATAAGTACTGAAAAATATTCAAAAAAGGTTGAAAATATTGTAGAAAAACACAATTCAAATTGGTTTGAAGTATTTTTTTATCATTTCATTCTTCATTTCTTCTAACTCACTTTGGTATCTTTTTTCAGTTCCCATTCCCATTCAAATCTTTATTTTCTAATCAGGTTATTGATTTGAATCTTTCAATTTGTTGATCTAGTTATTTTTTTAACTTAAACTTTATTACATATATTAGTCCAGTTCCGAAATTCCCAACCAGTACTGTTCAGTGGTTTGGATCGTTCTAAAATTACTGAATTCTACTGGTAGTAGTTGACTGAACCTGCATTCATTCCGAAATTGCTGACTATCATCAGTAAATTCAGTAATATTGGAACACAACTATTTTTTTCAGCATTACTCATCTTTTCAGGATTCAAATCTTCATACCCTTAGACAATGGAAGTCTGAAACTCTACTTCACATACTCCATTTTTACTAATATGATTTTGCTGTGAAATCAAGAAATCAATAGATTATTTATTTCCCAAATATTTTGATGGACAATTTTTTAATTTATGTATATTTATGATTGTTTATATTTTATTTAATAGCTATCTCAGTCAATATTGGTCCAACAAAAACATTCAAATGGACAAATATGTAGCAGTTTTTATAAGCATTCAGAATTCAGTACTAGAAAATGCAAAAAAGCATCGTTAACCTAATAATTTTACAACTGATTTTTTTTAATGAGATTCTGTATTTTATTATCCCAATCGGTAGAACTCTTTTTTCTGATTCCAAATATATATACTTTATTGAGGTTTTCAGGTATACAGGTTTTCGAAAGATATAGGTTTTTCGTATAAATCTAAAGCATCAGCTGAAGAACGCCAATCGCAGCATTGTTGTCTGGCGTTCGAAAAATTTATATCTTTCGAAAACCTATAAAGATAACCTCAATAAAGTATATATATTTGGAATCAGAAAAAAGAGTTCTACAGATTGGAAAAATAAAATACGTGGTGTCTCATTAAAAAAATACCAGTTGTTGTGAAATTTTTGGGTTAACGATGCTTTTTTGCATTTTCTAGTACTGAATTCTGAATGCCCATAAAAAGTGCTACATATTTGTCCGTTTGAACGTTTTTGTAGGACCAATATTAACTGAGATAGCTATTGAGTAAAATATAAACAATCACCCTGTACTTGTTTGTTCTCAGATTATCAGACATATGAATTTTCAATTTTTGCTTATGATCTTTGGTTTTGTCAAATTTCAAGGTTGTAGCTTTGGTTTCTGAATTTTCTTAAGAATTCCCACACGTCACAATCCCAGTGGAATTCATCTCATTAATTTTGAAATTCCCAGGACAAAAAGGCCACCCGACGTGTCAATGTCATGTTGAAACGTACGAAATCTGCCAATCAGTCGGTGATCGATGACGCAGTGGACAACGACAATACTGCTGTCACTTTGGCTGGTCCAATGCAACCTGACGAAGATGACTACGGGTATGTGTCGCAGGAAGCCTCCGCTTTCTACAACCAGATGATGGAGAAGTACAGCAAGATGCCAGACGAACCAAAATTCGATATGACAAAGAAAAAAGTCAGCACGAATTTGAGTAGCACAAAGGACCGAGTCAGGGCTGCCCTGGAAAGGGAGAAAGAGGAAGCACTGTTGCCACATAAAAGGAAACGGAAGCATAAGGAGAAAGAGGAAGATGAGGAGGGGGTAAGCTATGGTGCTCCTGATAGGGGGCAAGAAGATAAGAATGAAACTAAGGAAGTGCCAAAACCTAAACCTAAGCCAAAGAATATGCCACCTCCTATAAATTTTTCAGGTAATAATTTACAATTTCAAAGTATGTGATTTATATATTGATTCCTATTTTTTTTTTCATATCAGAATATTTTAACTAAACTACAAAGTGCTTAACACACCAGATTGATGGGGGTTCCATTTCAACTAACTCACTTGATTTGGTTGATACTAGTGAAAGAACTTTTGAGAAGCTATAGGTTCAATCAACCTTCTATCAATCCTCCCAAAATTCCAGATCGGTTCTCGACTTCTGGGATGACCTCAGTTTCAACACTAAATGGGATATTTGTTTACTTATATCAATAGTCTCAGAAGCTTATTCAGCAATTCCCATTCCCTGAATGTATAAGAAAATGTTGGATTTTTATAAATTTGCTAAATAATTGTTGTGACATAAATGTATTCCATTTGGCTGTTACACACTTATCAAATGATAATTTTATTTTTATTTTCAGAGCTCTTAAAAATCGCCGAAAAGAAACAATTTGAGCCAATTATCATCGAGAAAAAAGAAAAGGAAGAAGAAAAACTGCTAACAAAGAGGCAGAGGAGGGATGCAGAAAAGGAAAGAGAATTTCAAAGGAGACGTGAAGAAAGAAGAATAGAAATGGAGAGGGGCAGAATACCCAAGAAAGTAGAAACTACAAAAACCGTTTCAAATAGTGGCGACAAACAAACTGTCAAATCAAACAAATCTAGTGATGAAAGAATACCCAAAATCAGTGATCAGTCGAGTTCCAAATCGGGTGGTTCAGGCAGACCACCGACTGACTCTTCCAAAAAACAAACACAGTCAGATAAAATCGTTGGCAGCAAAGAAAAACCCGGGAAGTCGAAAAGTAAAGATGATCTAAAGGATCTTTTCGAAGATGAGAGGCCCGGAAGGAAATACTTGCCCGGCGATATGAGGTACAAACCGGAGCCGAAAGTTGAAGTCAAACCCACCAAACAACAACCAGGTATGTACTCTCATCCCACGTATATGATGTTCATCGAATTAGTGCAAAGTCGCACATTTTTGTGAAAAAAAATAACCATTATTTTTATTTTGTGATGTATCACTGACGAACTGAAATTAACAATATTCATAATTTTTTTTTAGTTGTTCAACCGAGAAATTGTCAACAATTTTTTGAATGAAAATGTTTAATTGAACTATAGAAAAATATCATATGTCTTTTTTCAAGTAGATATCGAGTAATGTTCGAATAAACGCCGCCCTAAAACCCTCCAATTCAGCGAAACATTTGAACAACAGCATTATGGTTGCTTGTGAATCAATCATCTGATCCTGTGTTGCCAGTCACTATTTTTTCGGAACTTTTGAGGCAATGTTATTCAATATCCCATGAATTAAACACATTGAATTATGTCTATGTATACTTACTATTCATTAGTTCTTTAGGCCTCCTCAGAAAATGAATGTCATGAATAATGCTTGGCAACGCTGTAAAACATTCTACAAGCGCTCGGTGATAGTTCAGAACTTGTTACGTCATAAACTTTTCTTGTGGAATTCATTTTGGAAAAGCTACTGTGAAAACAATCATACCACTCATCTCATTTTTTTGTGAGACAACTAGAACATGGCTGCTTCTTGTGATGTTTTCTCTTCTGGCAAACCCGTACTGATTCGATAATATCACTTTCAGATGAATTGAGATCGAAGCAAGGACAGGACGTCAAGAAAAAAGAAGAAACGAGACATAAACACGAAGAGACTAGGCAAAAACAAGAAGAGATGAGGCGAAAACAAGACGAAATGAGGCAAAAACAACGTCCAGACGACAATACGAGGACCAAACCAAGGCAGGACGAAGAAGCCCGCCCAAGAAAGTATCTGCCAGGCGATGTTCGACACAGGCCTGAGACGGAACCGAAGAGGTTCCCACCGAGCGATCTCGCCCCAAGAAAGACCGTCCCCTCTTCAAAGAAACCAAGCAGTGACGCCCCTATAAAAAAACCACCCGCGCCCGGTGCCCCTCCCAGAAAAACCGGCGAACCGGGCTCCAAGAACGGCCCGGCCAAGCAGTTCCCGCCGAGGGACCTGAAGCCTCTCAAGCAGAGGCCTTTCCCCCCACCGGACGTTAGGCGAAATGGCGCCCAATCGGCCAAGGGCAGGCCGACCGTCGGACGTAAGCGTCGCATCCTCGATGAAGATGATAGCGAGTATGATTCCGAGATGGACGACTTCATCGACGATGACGAGCCCGAGGACGACTACTCGAAGTACATCTCCGAGATTTTCGGATACGATAAGTCCAGGTACAGGGATGTCGACGAGGACGTCGACAATATGGAGTCTTCGTTCGCCCAACAGATGCGGGAGGAGGTGATCAGCACCAAGATAGGTAAGACGCAAAGTTCGATTAAGTTCGATTATGTTTTTTTTTGCAAGTCTTTTATTTATATATAATGCCTAATAACAATTCATGTACATTCAATAAATTAAAGAAATTCAAATTAGTGCATTACATTGAACAATAATTATCCAAAGCAGCAAATTTGCTGGTCTCGGAAACAGTATTTAAACAAAAAAAAAACTTCCATCTACAATTTTCACCTTAATTTGCAAAAATAATTTTTCACCTTATTTATATAGATATAAAGATATAAAAATAAAAATAAGATCTCTAACGTATTTTCAGTCTAGAGAACAAAAAGTACATTATATATATTTTTTTTATTATTTTTTGTTTGCTCAAAGTTTATTTGTGTATAAATTTTGAATTCTTCTTTTAAATAAATTTATGTTTGCACTGTCAGTTATGACTTTTGGTAAAGAGTTATAGGTTTCCATGCTCTGTGTTATGGGGTTTTTGAGGCCTATATTTGTTCTTACTGGCTCTAAGAAGATGTTTTCTCGTGTACGTGTATTATAATTGTGTTGTTGATTCACGAAGTTGTAAGGTGTATCACATTCAAGATTTTCGTTGATTATATTGTATATACCGGGTGTTTCACAGTGGATGGAACATTAGAAGTATCTGGAGAACAGAAAGACAGATTATTACGAAAATTTATGGGCGTCGATAATCAAACTTGCTCTATCCGTCTAAAATATTTTCATCAATACAGTGTTGCCGCTTCTATCAAAAAGTAGCAACAACTTTGTTATTTCAAATGGAACACCCTGTATTTTATTTCATTTTTAGATTCTTCCTGAAGAACTGATTTTGTCGATATATCATACTTGGGGAATAGCGAGAAAGATTACAGAGATATAGGGTGTGAAAAATCGAGATTTTTCAAATTCAGGAATTTTTTGTGTCGAAACTAATCATTTCTGCTCAAAACGGCTTACATGTCCCTATCTTAACTTTTCATTTACTATCTACTGACATTTAATAGAAACAAATAGAGGGTGATGCAAAACTCAAAATTTTGAACCACCCGTATTTGTTTCAATTAAATATCAATCGATAGTGAATGGAAAGTTGAGATATATTGTAGTTCACTGTAATGAGGGACAATTCTTAATAGTTTTCTGTATGTAAGATATAATGATTAGATGATAGATGGCGCGTATTAGAACATATGACATGACACATTAAAATGTTCTGTGGTCTACGGTACTGTACTGAGATCTTTATGGTATATAAAGTGTGAACAGATTATAAAGTGGTGTATTAATAAAACTAAAACTTGTCTTCGAATAGTTTAAATAAATATAACCTTCCATAGGTTATGGGCCCAGGTTACTCAAGAAAAAATCTTCAGGAAGTATTGAATCATTATTGAAGTGCATATTGCGGAATTAGCAAAAAGTTCATAACTGGTACTGGAAGACAAGCGTGTAAGAACAAAATGGCGGATAAGCAAAACATCTTCTATGTAAAACCATTCGATGGAAGTAATTACTCGAATTGGGAATATCGTGTAAAACTATTGCTGGAACAGCAGGGAGTTTCAGAAGTTTGGTAATTCTTCCGTTAGGTGGCGATGTCTTTTTTTTTCAAAATTTTTGGCTTTACTTACGTATTTTGGCCTCCTGATCACGAATCTGAGAACCAAATTGTGCGGAAACCAATACTTTTCGAGATATTCGCAAAATAAAGTCATTATAACCCTATTATTTAGCAAAACTTATTCAGTGATTCAACCTTTATCATCCTTCTTTAATTGTTGTTTGAAGAGCTATATACCTTCCTTATTAACTATAAAGTAATATTTCATGGGAAACGGCATTATATTTATTAATTCAACCATTTATTTCAAAATTATTATCAATGCTCATATTAACATCTTCCATGACAAAAGGTTACATTGGTGACAAACCTCCGCACAAATTTTCTCGTGGAGCATTCAGTATTTCTTTCTATCTGATTCGTGACGAAAAGAAGGACAGATATATATTGAATGAGAATTCCCTCATGTGAACGGACGACCACTGGCAACATTGCCAGTGTTGTCTCTGTTGACAGCTATCATGGCCGTTATTTAAAAAACTACATAAATATTTAAAGTAATATCAAATTTTAGCAATCTCGTTTTGTTCTTCTGATAACTGAATTATAATGAATATGGTATCTATTTTCCGTGAGCACTTACACCGAGTTTCGTGTACAACAGACAAGCCAGTGATGAGCAGTTGAACAATAGCAAAAGAAGGATGATGAAGGTTTTATTTTGCGAATATCTCGAAAAGTATTGGTTTCCGCACAATTTGGTTTTCAGATTCGTGATCAGGAGGCCAAAATACGTAAGTAAAGTCAAAAATTTTGAAAAAAAAGACATCGCCACCTAACGGAAGAATTACCAGAAGTTTTAACAGAGGACATGCCACAATTAACAACCGGAACCGACATGATCGAAGCGGAAAGCTGGAGGAAGAAGGACATAAAAGCGCGGGCCATTATAGTACAGTGTCTGTCAGACAACATTTTAGAATCAGTGAAATTGAAAACTACTGCAAAGGATATCATGACTGTTCTTTTAGATACTTATGCAAAAAGGGGTATCTCTACACAGGTTATGTTACAGAAGAAACTAAGAAGCCTAAAATATACCAGTGGAACTCCACTGAATACATTCCTGACAGAATTTGATAATACAATATCAGAATTGAAGGCAGCAGGAGGAAAAGTTGATGATAATGAACTCATTCTTCAACTACTATCAGCTATGCCAGATACTTTTCAAAGTGTCACTACTGCAATAGACATAATGTTTTGCCAGAACCAGGATGCAGTTGATATAAGTTTTGTGAAGAGTAAACTACTGATGGAAGAAGCCAGACAAACAAAATCAAAGGAAAATGAATATATTGATACAGCATTTGTAGGAAGATACAGAAGAGGATATGGAACTCATTCAAGAACTTATAGAGGAGGATATTCAAGAGGAAATAATAGTTCTGGAAGTAATGCCAATGTAAGTGGAAATCTTAACTCTAATACTGGAAACTTTCCATTCAAATGTCATTTATGTGATAAAATAGGCCATAAAAGATCTGACTGTCCAAAAAATAGAGGAAGAAGGGGAAATTACAATAGATATAGATATAATGCTCATAGTACAGAAGGAATGGCAACTGAAAATGATGAGGACCCAATATCATTTTTGTCAGCAGATGATTATATACTGGAAGCAAAACCAAATACCATAAGTTTTGTTATTGACAGTGGAGCAACAAATCATCTAATTAAGAATGATTTTATAAACCATTTATCAAATAGTAGGAACATTTCACATAAAATAAATGTAGCAAAGCAAGGTCAAACAATAACGGCCATAAAACAAGGAAATCTTGAGCTGAAGACTGAAACAGGAAGATCAGTAGTAATAAAAAATGCATGGTTATGTGAGAACTTATTACATAATTTATTGTCAGTTAGGAAACTCGAAGAAACAGGACTTGAAGTTGTTTTTGGAAATGGAAAAGTTACTATAATGAAGAATAAAACATGTATACTGGAAGGAAATTTGAAAGGAAATTTATACTATGTATATTTTGAGCTAGGAAATGAAAATACCAGCACAGCAAATATTGGTATTGATGAACAAATGGATATGCATAGAAAAATGGGACATTCATCACAATATCCAGTCCCAAGTTTATGTGAGATATGCTTGAAGGCTAAACAAACAAAAACACCTTATGTGAGTGTGCAACCAGAAAAAAGGGCTAAAAGAATTCTAGAAATTGTATCAACAGATATATGTGGCCCAATAATTCCTGTTACACATGATGGTAAGTCATATTTTATTACTTTCATTGACCATTACTCTCATTTTTGTGTGACTTATCTAATAAGTAATAAAAGTGAAGCATTGTCAAAATTTAAAATCTATGTTGGAATGGTTGAAGCCAAATTCAATACTCACATAGAGAAACTCAGATGCGATAACGGGGGAGAGTATAGTTCACATTCTTTCAAAGATTTCTGTAATGAAAGAGGGATCAGAATTCAATATACAGTTGCCTATAACCCCGAACAGAATGGAGTAGCTGAACGTTTTAATAGAACTCTAATGGAAAAGGCAAGATGCCTAATTTTTGACTCAAAATTGAACAAAGAATTATGGGGTGAAGCTGTAAGAACCAGTACTTATCTGATAAATAGATTGAAATAAAGAGCTATAGAAAAAGATAAAACACCAGCAGAAATATGGAATAATCAAAAACCAAATTTTGAGAAAATTAAAGTTTTTGGATTTGATTCCAAAGGAAGTTAGAAAAGCTAAATTAGATCCACGTTCTGAAAAATTGATAATGGTTGGTTATGCTGATAATGGGTACAGGTTGTGGAATGAAAAGGAAAGAAAGATTGTACATGCAAGAAATGTTATTTTTGAGGAAATAAAAACAAACCTAGAAAACAATCATGAACAAATATCCATTAATGACAGGGAAAATGAAGATGATCTGCCAATAGTAGGTCAAAAGGAAAATACCCATAGAGAAATGAAAAATGAGACTGAAGAAAACATAATGAAAATTGATGACAAGATAAGTCCTGAAAAACAAGAGATAAGGAGAGGTTCAAGAAAGAAGTGCATACCAGAATATTTGAAAGAATATGAGCTGGATGATGAAATGAATTTTTTTGCAGCACTTTCTGCAGGATATCTTCTAGAGGGGATGCCAAAATCTTATTCTGAAGCTGTTCTACAAGATAATGGATGGAAGGAAGCTATAAATGAAGAGCTGTGTGCTTTGGACAAGAATTCTACCTGGAAATTAGTTTTACCACCACCAAGGGCAGAAATAATCGACTCAAAGTGGGTGTTCAGTGAGAAGTTAGTGGAAGGTAAAGTGAAGAAAAAAGCTCGGTTAGTAGCTCGAGGTTTTAAACAAAGTTTAGTAATTGATGATGTTTATGCTCCTGTAGCCCGAATGGCAAGCATCAGAATGTTATTGTCATTATTTGTAGAATATGATTTGCATGTAACCCAGTTAGATGTCAAATCAGCTTTTCTGAATGGATTTTTAGAAGATTCAGTATTTATGTGGCCACCTGAGGGACTTGATGTCAGGAATAAAAATTTAGTATGTAAGCTAGAAAAGGAATTCTTTGTTTAATGATACTTTGATGAAATTGGGTTTTCAACGTTCTAAAAAGGACCCATGCTTATACTTTAATGATATCATGTATCTTTTGATTCATGTTGATGATATAATTATATTTTCACATTCTCAAGAAGACTTAAATTGTATTGTGGATAAACTTACCAATATATTTAAAATGATAAATCAACTCCTCCATAGAAAACACCATTTGACGATGACGTGAGTCATTTTGACATCGATAAAAAAGGTGCATCCTTTTTTATCGCTGTAAAAATGCCTGTTCCTCGAAACCTTCTCCATCTAGTATGCGCCCGTCACTTCAATTTCTGTCGTGTCAAGTTTGATTGTTGGGTATTATTCACACGAAAAATCGCAGGATGAGCCGTTTTGGGGAAATTTCGTCTGTAGAAATCACAAATAATATAAAAAAATCAATTCCGCAAACTACAAGAAACACGAAATCGTCGATTTGGAGACAATTCATGGAGTTTTGTAAAGCCAGAAATTACGAATTGGGAGAAGAAACACCGGTACAACATATAGCAGATATATTGAAAGACTGGGCTTATAACATGAAAAAGCGAAATGGAGAAGATTACAAGGAATATGCTCTGAAAACAATCTGGAATTCGACTGCAAAGATGATTCAAGAAAAATATTTCAGTGAGTACAATATTAAAGTTGATCCTTTTGCCGATATAACTTTCAAAGAAGCTCGTGATGCGAGAAATAGTAAACGGAAAGAATTGCAAGCTATTCCGGATAAAAGAAAGTTAGGTTCTGTTGCAATAGATAAGAAAGATATTATAAAAATGGCAAAACTATGGAATATAAATGAACCAGATGGATTGCAAAGAAGATTTTTTCATATAGCTTCTTATGAATTAGCTTGGAGGGGAGGAGAAGCTGTAAACTGTAGAATATACTATTTCAAAGAAGAGAAAAATCAAGATGGAACTCCTACAGGAAGAATAGAATATAATACAATATTTTCCAAGACGGCACAAGGTGGGTCAAAAAGATTGGCAGACAGCAAATGGATAAAAAAAAATTATATTGATGAAAATATATGTCCAGTGAGATTATTAAAACTACTCTTAGAAAGAAGAAATGGAAACATAACGTCTGAACGACTTTTTTTAACTCCAAACCCTTTTTGGAAGCTCGAAAATTCTAAAGGATGGTTTAAAAATGTTCCACTGGGAATTAACATGATTTCTTCTTGGACCAAAATTTCAGCAACGAAAATTGGCCTCGACACCACAAATAATAAAATAACCAATCATTCAAACCGTGCTAGTACAGTTACACAGTTAGCCAAAGCAGGAATAAGTGACCAACAGCTTATAAAAATAACTGGACATTCTTCGTCGGCATCGATCAAACCCTATCTACAAATTGACCCTGAACATCACGAAAATCTTGTTAGTAACTTGCGATCTTCGGATATAAAGAAGTGTTCGAACGAATATTCGACATGTGTCGAAACCATCAGAGAAGAAAATATCGAAATTTCGACACCGAACCAAAACATTTTCAAAAATTGTATTTTTAATAACTGCTCCTTTAAATAGTTATTTCAATAAAGTTAATTATAATTACTGTTCATTTATATATTGTCGTTGATTTATCTTGCCAAAAAACACTCGAACTTTTTTTTATTGGATAAATTTCTTTACTAACTCAAAAATTTTCCATCAGTAATTTCACTCGAAAATCTGACATTAGACAAAATTGCTCGACCTACGGTCTCGCAATTTTTTCATGTCAGTTTTTCTCGTAAAATTACTGATTGGCAAATTTTATTCGTTAGAAAGAGAAATTTATCCGATAAAAAAAAAGCTCTTGTGTTTTTACTGTTGACAGTTTTCAAAAATAATGTTATAAATTTTCTTCGCTTAGAAATCACTAAATCTGATAATTATGTATTTATTCAACAAACAGACTTGATTAAGAAAATATTGAAAAAGTTTGATATGGTTGATTGCAAACCTCATGATTTACCAATGCAACCTAAGCTCAGAATTGAGTGTGAAAAGGATGCTATATTATGTGACAAAAATGTACCATACAGAGAATTAATAGGATCTTAAATGTATGTTATGCTTGGAACCAGACCAGATTTGAGTTTTACTATTACCTATTTCAGTCAATTTCAAAATAAATATACTTACAATCACTGGAATTACTTGAAACATACATTGAGGTATCTAAAAAGGACACAGAATTATGGTTTGAAATTTATTAAAAGTAATAATGTAAATCCAAACATTTCAGCTTTTGCAGATTCAGACTTTGCAAATGATGTAACAGATAGAAAAAGTATCACAGGTTTTCTGATAAAAATCAACAACAATGTTATTGAATGGAAAACACGAAAACAAAATGTGGTCGCATTGTCGAGTGCAGAGTCTGAATACATTGCACTATCTGCATGTATAAGTGAATGTCTATTTATTGGGCACATGTGTTCAGAAATAATGCAACATGATGTTTTTCCTATCAATGTTCATGAAGATAATCAATCATGTATTAAAATGGCCTCAACTTTGAAACCAAGAGAACAAAACACATTGATGTAAGACATCATTTTGTCCGAGAATGTATTTATCAGGAGAAAATTATTTTGAATTATATACCAACTGAAAAACAAGAAGCTGACATTTTAACTAAGGCTTTAACAAATCAAAAGTTGAAGTATTTCAGAAATTGTCTGCAGATTGTTGAAATATAATCCAGAAATATTCAGTGAGCTTGTTGATCTTATTATTATTTTTGTTTTGGTATTCTCAATATTATTTTCTTATGTTCTCATTTTTATGCCTATTAGAGAATTGCGGGGGAGTATTGTAGTTCACTGTAATGAGGGACAATTCTTAATAGTTTTCTGTATGTAAGATATAATGATTAGATGATAGATGGCGCGTATTAGAACATATGACATGACACATTAAAATGTTCTGTGGTCTACGGTACTGTACTGAGATCTTTATGGTATATAAAGTGTGAACAGATTATAAAGTGGTGTATTAATAAAACTAAAACTTGTCTTCGAATAGTTTAAATAAATATAACCTTCCATAGATAGGGACATGTAAGCCGTTTTGAGCAAGAATGGATAGGTTCGGCACAAAAAAATCCTAAATTTGAAAAATCTCGATTTTTCACACCCTATATCTCTGTAATCTTTCGCGCTATACCCCAAGTATGATTGATCGACGAAATCAGCTCTTCAGGGAGAATCTAAAAATGAAATAAAATACAGGGTGTTCCATTTGAAAAAACAAATTTGTTGCTACTTTCGATAGAAGCGGCAACGCCGCAACGCTGAAAGTATTTTAGATCGATAGAACAAAACTGATTACCCAATAAACCAAATTTTCAGAATAATCTTACGTCCTGTTCTACAGAAACGTTTAACCTACCATCGACCGTGAGTCACCCTGTATATTTACTTTGTTCAATTTGTAATATGGTAGCAATAGGTAAGATATTAATTAGTTTGATCGTATATTGTTTGTGCTGATGTATTATACTGAAATTTGAATAAGATCTACTCTATTTTGTAATGTTTCAATTTTTTTGAACATAGTTTTTCCACTTGTTCCCCATAATGGTATTAAGTATCTGAATATGGACAGAAAATATGCATTGTATATTTGATATAAGCCAGATGTTCTTATGTAATCTCTGCATCGGTAAATGGCTCCAACCATGGGTGATATTTTGTTTTCTATGTGTTTGATGTGTTCACTTCAATTCAGCTTCTCGTCTAATATAAGTCCAAGGTATTTTGCCTTTCGAACCCTGTCAATTATGTTATGTCAAAATCCGAATTGTTCAGCAAGGATTATGTTGAGATCCAGGCATAGTTATCAATCTTTCTTGTTTTACCCGTTCTACCACTTTGCTCATTTTTGGGAGCAGGCTGATTTAGTACGTCATGTTCTACCTAACGTTTCTCGCGTTTCAATGATTCCAGATATAGTGTTAGAGCCCATTATTGGATATCCAGAGGATGTGTATGGTATCAAGCACGTTTCTGATGTGTCGAAAAGAAGTGATTTTCCGCAAACTTTAACCATTTTTAGAATATATAACCATTTAGTAACTATTGTAATCATGAACATTATCAGTAAACTTTTGTATTTTTTAGGTATTATGGAGGACCTGGAGGATATCAAAAAGGAAGAGGAAGAGAAAAGGCGGAAAATGCACATTAAGAAAAAGAGAAAATTATGAAGAGGTAGTAGGTGAATCAATTGTTTTTAGCATTCAAATTTACTAGGAATTTCAAGTCATTCAATAATGTTTTGAAGGATTTACTCAGGAATCTCTATAGGTGAATCCTATAAGTTTATAAAAATAGTTTTATGTATAATTTGTGGAATCAGATTTTGTACTAGCTTCTTCAGTAACCACTTGATATGTACAAATGAATCTACATATACCATTTTTTATTATGTACTAGTAGCACCTACCAAAAGGGTACATGACAAAAGTGATTTGAATCGATTTCATAAAAGAGTTTGATTAGCTTTAGCCATTCTTGTTTATATTCTTCTTGTTAAAGCACTTCCAGTTTTAAGCGGGTGGATACTAACTTTCCATGGGGATAGACGAATATATCGCCTGTCTGGTACTTGTGGTTAATGTTCGATATTTATTTATACGGGGTGGATCATAATACACTCCCCTTTCTTCTTCAGTTTCAGAGATACATGATCGAAAACTGAAACGGCTCCTATGATATTTAAACATTCGTGACACCACATAATTGACATTTAAAAAATGTTTTATATTAAAATTTAATTGTATATTTTTTATTTGAATGTGCATTTTTACAGCATTACACCGGTCAGTGTAAATCGAAATAGTCATCGTCGGAGGTCATCGCACACAGTTGTAAAATCTATAATGGAATTAAAATATATATTAATCTTTGGAATGTCACTTATGTGGTTTCATTAGATACGGAAAATTATATGCAGAATTAGAAAATTCAATAATATAAACATGGTGCATTTGAAAATCGGAAGTTAGTACCTACCACTTCAGAAACCAGAAGTGGAAAATATTTCATTAATATGTCAAACGTGACGTCAAACGTGATCTTGTTACACCCTGTATAATTTCATCATCGGTTCTCACATCTACTTCTTCGACTTCATGATTTTACTATCCACAGATAACAATATGAACCAAGCATCAATAAATATCTCGCGATATTCCAACAAGATTTAGTTCTATCCTATTCGGAATTGGGACCAGTGATCTTTATCTTTCGTTATAAAGTGGGTTAGATAAATTGATGAGGTTTCGGGTGTTTGTGAATAAGATGAGAAACGGTGATTGATTGAAATACAAATAATTATTTATTCAAAATTCTATTGAAAATCGATGAACGATAAACTCTCGCTTAGATAATTTGATTTTTTGTTTTTTATTTAGCTTGTTCTTTATTGAATTCGTGGAAGAGAAAACGTTCTGACATGGAAATATTTAACTCAAGATCATCGTAGCATTCCGGAAGAAAAATTATTGGATTTTTTAAGGAGACTCGAAGTAAAGTTTTCAAAAATGACGCGATTTCGGGTGATGCAATAAGAGCGGTTTCAGCATCCACTCGTGTCATGTTTTCTGTAATATATTGTAAATAAACTGATATGTTTTTAATTAATATCACAATTTACATACAAAAATAACCGAAATTTCGATTGAAAGTTCGATTGTAATACCCTAAAATCCAGTCTATTGCTGATAGACAACTATTTAAATATCCAGAATTATGAAGACGTTAACACATTTCAATTAGTGAAATTGTTTCATAGTATGTCCAATTTTCAATCGAATAGTAATTTCCTTCAATCTAAAATATTTTTTACATTTCATTGTTTGTTGCAGTTCGTTTTTGGATTCTGAGTATATTCATTTCCATAACATTGATGATATCCTTATGTTTGTGATTATTTATCCTATTGTATTATAATATATATCTACATTATTTATGTAAATAATTCCGTTATTGTGAATACCTATTTGAAAAAACAAACATTTTCATTGAAATTATGTTCATTTGTGTAGCTTAAATATACATCATGGTATTTATATGTTTCAATTGTTTTTTCTTTCAAAAATTCCTCTGCCAGTGAGTATTCGCGATAGGTGCTAAGCGATACGCTACCTAGCGGTTACTTGTGAACCACTCGAAGTGGTATAACCACTGAACTCTCTGGAGGATAACCCACAGAAAAACTTAACCTCTGTTCTGTTTATGTTCGCTTCTGATGTGGAAGGTGTACTTCCAGCAGTTTTTCGAGATATGTTTTGGTGAAATACATTTGAGATCTTATCGTTTTTCTCGTTTCAGTTATTGTTTGGTGACAAGACACCTATGTCACAATGACACAAACATCAAAAATATGAAAACAAAACAAAAACGATACCGCACTTCGAGAAGTTCGAGTTGTTACCATGAGATAATGCTACGTGTTATTTTCTATCGCGAATTGCTGATGTCCACATGTCAGAATGTGGGACAATTCAATGTGGTCCACATGCAAAATTTGAAATATTCAATAAATAATTGAATATTGCAATTTGTTTAAAAAATCGCTGTCTATTCTTTGGTCTAAAATACCTTTTATCGTGAACTTATTTTTCTATTTTGGTATTATGAAGTCATTGTGCAACGCAATTGCGTGTCGAAATAGAGGCTATTTCGACACGCATTTTTTATTATTCAGAGATTGGTACAATCGAACTGTCAAATAAAAGTCAGAAGAGTTAAGCCCAGTTTCCTTCTGAGCGATTTGGATTTGGTGATATTAGCAGTGAAAAACTCAATGTTTTAATTGGTAAATTTCAATTCAGAGTGTAATTTGATTTGAATTGACCAATAAAAACAATAACAACATGGAATTTTTTACCGCTGGTATTGCAATAATCAAAATCGCTCAACTGTAAACTGGGCTTTACGCTTGTGCGTCAGATTTTAATTATTTCAATGTCATCATTGTTATACCAATCGAAGATGTTATTTATCGATATTGAATCCATTTTTTCTTCAAATTTATTCAAAATAGAAAAAATTACCTATATGACACACGTTTTATCAGACACGTTTTCGAACTTGTTCACTTGGAGCACTCCTCGCTTCGCTCGTCGTACTCCAAATAACGCGTGCGACAAAATAGCGTCCTTATAAAACTTGTATCATAATATACTATTATGTAATCAATAAAATAGGTTTTTCCCTAATGCTAATGCCAAATTTTAACGGTTTCAAATAACTGCATATGATGATAGTAGATGTTTTTCGCCGATTCTAGACCTCCTCCCAAGGTCACACACCCCCACGTGGCCTTGGGGGGGTCAATGACCTTGGGGGGGTAAATGACCTTGGGAGGAGTGACCTTGGGAGGAGTGACCTTGGGGTGAATGACCTTGGGAGGAGTGACCTTGAGAGGAGTGACCTTGGGGTGAATGACCTTGATGCGATCTTGGGAGGAGTGACCTCGAGTTGGCGACCTTGAGAGGAGGGTGCCCTTGGGAGTTGCTGTGGCCTTGAGAAGAGCGCGTCCTTGAGGAGGGCTTTCTTTTTTCTGTGAGCGTGACCTTGTGTTTCCACACCCCTGAAATGGGAGGGGGTGCGACCTTGAACACTGCTGCTGCGTGCGCATGCGCCATTCTCCCGCGAGAGTTCAAGATCGCGTTGGTGAGAGTGGGGGAGGCGGTACTTCTATAAATTCAAGGGTGCGCAGAGCGGAGCACAGTTTCTTGGGAATCACATATTAATCAGCATTTGTTGTTTGTTCGTGAGTGATAAAAGCGTTTTTTATTCATCATCATCATGTTGACCTGCAGTGCTTGTTTCCAAACCTTTACGCGTAGTGATAATTTACGCCGCCATCAAAGAATTTCATGTGTTGGTGATTTGGATGATTTGGGTGAACCTAGTGCAAAAAGGGCTCGATTGGATATTTCGAATCCGCCAGCGCCATCGACATCTAGAAGTATGCAAAGATGTGTGCCCTGCGCTAAAGATGTTCCATCAGATAGGATGGGTGCTCATAAGAGAACCTTGGAGCATCGCTCTAATGCGTGCATGCACTACAGAGATGGCGTATATGCGATCGAGAGCGCGTTCAAATGCCGCATTATTAGCTATAGGTTAGAGTGTAGAACGAACATTTTAGATTACAATGCGTTCTTCAATGAGAATAGAGCTACAATTATATCTCTATTAGATAATATGCTACTGATTCATCACTCGATTAAAGTGAACATGGAAGTTTTTGGTAGATATGTCATTGAAACCCGAGATGTGAGAGATGTGAAATCTTTCATGGCTCCGAATCGCATAATTGCTTCATCGCCAGATTTGGAAGATATCGTTGACGCATTTCGGGATTGTCTTTCGAATCTAGCTATCGAATTCGAGGAACGTGATTCTGGTGAGTTGTTTGAAAAAATCAGATGTCGACTAAGTTTGCTTATTTCTTTTTTTTTACTTTTTTTACTTTTTTTACTTTTTTTACAGGTTGGGTTTTAGAAGAGATTTTGTTTCTAGAAATAAATATTAATAAATATAGTCCATTAGGAGGCGGGTCTTACATAAAGCTGCCCACCTATATTGCGAACAAGAAAGCGGTGGTAAACATTATTAATCAGGATGAGCATTGTTTCGCCTGGGCAGTTACATCAGCTTTGTATCCTGCGAGGATAAGGAATACCGAAACATCTTCCTACCCACACTTTTCTACAGTATTGAATCTGGTTGGTATAGAGTTTCCTATGAAAGTAAGTGATATTCCAAAGTTCGAAAATCAAAATGATTGCTCCATCAATGTTTATGGGTTAGAGAGCGTATTCGATGATCAAAAAATGAAATATAGGGTTATTGGGCCGCTTCATTATGCTAAGAATAGGTTGGGTAGGCATGTAAACTTACTTTATATCTCGGACGATTCCGGTAAGGGGCATTATTGCTGGATAAAAAATTTATCGCGATTAGTGTCAAGCCAATTAAATGCCAGAGGGCATAGGAATTTCCTTTGCGATGGGTGTCTGATATGTTTCTCCGATGAGTCGAAGTTGCTACGTCATGAATTGAATGATTGCAATCATACATACACTACGGTTTCATCTCCAGAAATCAAGGTTGATAAATTCGGAAATAGCGCTCCCGGGAATATTTTAAAATTCCAAAGTTTTGAGAAACAGATGAAAGTACCATTCGTTATTTATGCGGATTTTGAATCTGTTCTGAAACCCATCCAAACTTGTGAACCAGATCCTACGGGGTCGTATACTAATAAAACATTCGCTCACGAGCCGCATTCATTTGCATATCTCATCAAATGCTCCTACGATGATTCCCTCACTAAATTTGTTTCATTCCGAGGAAAAGGTGTAGCAAAAAAGTTTGTCTCCAGTTTAGTCGACAATGTTAAGGCTATATATAATATGCATTTGAAACGTGTTGTTCCTATGGCTAAATTGAGTGCTGCAGAAGAGCTTGATTTCGCTACCGCTACAATTTGCAACATTTGTGATAAGCCACTTGATTCCACAGATGTTAAAGTTAGAGACCATTGTCACCTGACTGGTAAAAAGAGAGATGGCGCTGCACATTCTAAATGTAATTTGAATTTCAAGCTACCTAACTTCATCCCCATCTTTTTCCATAATATGAGCGGGTATGATAGCCACCTCTTCATCAAACAATTGTTAGAGCATGAAGAGAGGGTGGATTGTATCGCTCAAACTAAGGAAAAGTATGTTTCATTCACGAAACATGTTTTTGTTGATGAGTACTTGGGAAAAGATGGGAAAAATCATAAAATGTTCATGAAGTTGCGCTTTTTAGATAGCTATAAATTTCTTTCTGATCCGCTGTATTCTCTAGCTGAAAATCTGACTACGGAACAGTGTGTTGAGAAAGCGAGAGCATTTCAAGATCGCGAACAATTTGAGCTAATGACGCGAAAAGGCGTATTTCCGTATAGTTTTATTACATCTATCGATAAATTGGAGCATAAAGGTTTACCTTCTCAAAATGACTTTTTCGATAATTTATCGAATGAACACATTTCGAATGAGGATTATCGTAGAGCTGAGCGTATTTGGAAGATATTCAAATGTAAAACGCTTGGAGATTATTCAGACATATATCTGAAATCGGATGTTTTGTTATTATGCGATGTTTTTGAAAATTTTCGGAAGGTTAGTTTGAAGACATACAAGTTGGACCCGTGTCAATATTATACAGCCCCTGGTCTATCGTGGGATGCTATGTTGCGCTACACAAAAGTGGAATTGGAACTCTTAACTGACATCGACATGGTGAATTTCTTTAAGAAGGGAATAAGAGGCGGTGTTAGCCAGTGTAGTATGAGAAGCCATGTAGCTAATAATAAATTCCTCCCAAATTTCAACCCTGATGATCCATCATCGTTTATAATGTATTTGGATGCGACCAACTTGTATGGGCATAGTATGTCGCAACCACTACCTACGTCTGGTTTCACATGGTTAACTGATGTTGAAATCTCAAATTTGGATATCTCGAATGTTGCAGATGATGATCCGTGCGGGTATGTTCTCGAAGTAGATATTCACTACCCTGAAAATTTACATGATGCGCACTCGGATTTACCTTTTCTTGTGGAATCCATCAGCCCGCCAGGTTCAAAATCCGCTCATAAGAAACTGATTCCGAATTTATCGAATAAGTTAAATTATATAATCCATTATCGAAATTTGAAACAGGCGATTAGAAATGGTTTAATGTTGACGCGAATACATAGAGTTCTTAAATTCAATCAATCTCGCTGGTTGAAGAAATATGTAGACCTCAATACTGAGATGCGCAATAAAAGTACGAACAAAGCCGATAATGGTTTATTTAAAAAGATGGTCAACTGTGTGTACGGTAAAACTATGGAAAATGTCGATAGAAGGACCGATATCAAACTTGTGACCCATTGGGAGAGTATCAAGAAGCGGAAGGGTGCTAATGCATTGACGGCCCTTCCCAATTATAAGACATGCACGATATTTCATGAAAATTTCGTTGCAATTCACATGGGTAGGGTTAGCGTGCATTATGATAAACCGCTCTATGTGGGCTTCAGTATATTAGATGTGTCGAAAATTTTAATCTATGATTTCTTATATGATTGTATCAAGAAAAATTTTCCTGGAACATCGTCATCATTATTGTATACTGATACTGATTCCCTCATCTTGAAAATTGATAGCGAAAATTTCTATGATTTTATGAAAGAGAACATAGAATATTTCGATACATCTAATTATCCTGTAAATAATAACTTCAACATGCCTCGCACAGAATCGATCGTCGGCAAAATGAAAGATAAGTTCCCAAACAATCCCTTAATTAGTTTTTATGGTACTGGCGCCAAAGCTTATTGCGTCAAATCAACGACTAGCGAGGTGAAAAAAGCGATAGGCGTTTCCAGGGCTGTTATAAGAAACGAACTATCTCTAGATAGTTATAAAGACATCGTTGAGAAAGGCGGTTTGATATTTCGCAAGATGAATACTTTTCGTAGCTATAAGCATGACATCTTCACGGAGATGAGAAACAAAGTTGCTCTTTCATATCACGATGATAAGCGGTTTATTATTCCCAATACTGTCAGAACTCTTCCTTGGGGTCATAATGATATCGATTTTTATCGATTTAGTCCAGAGCAAAATTCAATTTGGCTACATCAGGCAATAAGCGACTTGTCGCAGAATGATCAGGGGGAGGATAATGAACGGTCCAAAAGATTAGACTCGCTAATTGAAATGTTGATGGAGCAATTAGAACCTCAGCAGTGAGCTCTATACCGGGAGAGGGGGTAGGGGGAGGGGAGGATTGTCTGCTACAAGCCCTATAAGGAGTATAAGATATTTCCATTCCACCGAGTTGGTGACTAGCTGCGATATTGGCAACAGCAGTTGAGATGACTACCGAGGTCAGCGAGACGCTTGCGAAGCTTTCAATTCAGGAGCATGATAAAGAAAGGGGGAAAGCTGTGAGTATATTTTTTATTCGATAATATTCTCGATTTTGGGAATAATTTCCATATTATAAATGTATATTTTCTTGTTGCAGCCTTCCAAAAACGCTGTTGGGCAGCAAGGCATAGACAATTTCACGGATGAAGGATACGATGATGCCGAATGCAGCGAGAAAGCACTTAACCGAAATAAATTTATGAATGTCCCTCGGTCATTCTTATGTACATTATGTAATCGAACACTTCACGAAACAGTTGTGACAGGTGTTGCTCCTATTTGTTGCAATGTACGCAGCAAAGTTTATATTTACCATTTTTGAAGTTATGTATAATCGAAAACTTCATGGAACAATTGCGGTAGGTGTTGCTCCTATTTGTTGCAATATATGTAGTAAAGTTTATATTTACCATTTTTGAAGTAATAATATTTTCCTATACTCGAAACATTTATTGTGATATTATTGCGCAGTAGGCTATAATCCCCCCACATCTCACCCATTCTCGATGTTCTTCACCGCAAAGGTGTGTTAGAGTCAGTTGTACGAAAGGCGGCCACCATGAAACTACTCGCTGTTGACATGCAAGGTTTCGTGCTTGGTGATAATAGTGTATTCCACCCCAAAGAAATATCTATCACAGATGGAGAGAAAACTAATCATTACATATTGAAACCACCTAAGCCCTATAACAGTTTAACTCGGAGTGAAAAGAAGCAAGTAACCTATGTGGAACGAAACATCCACGGTATAAGATACTCGAGTGGGCTCATCGACTATGATCAACTGATGGGTGAGGTGCTTGAGCCTATTGCGAGCGCTAGTATAGTTTATGTGAAGGGGCATCAAAAGTTTGAGATTTTACATTGTGAATATTGAAAAATATCAGCATGATATGTGGGTTCAAAATCCTGTACCAGTATTCGAAAAAGAAGCTGCTCTATGTATGAATCATACGCTATCTGCAAGGGTTAATTGTAGCTTGAGGCAATCGCACGCAGTATGGAGTTGGGTCTCTGAACATTTGAAATGGTGATGAAACATTTATATTCCAACATATTGTACTTATGATGTAAATAAATATATATATATATATTGTCATTCGAGATTATTTTACCTGACACCTTCCACGCCAATTTCCTTATGGGTGAAGTAGAGAATGTCTGACTCGACAGTTGGTGTGACTGGTGACATCCGGTATGGGAGATGGCAGTTGGTAAATTATAGTTGGTACGGTAGATGGCGCTTCACTTCTGTCAAAAGTCACACATCCCAAATACAACCAACTACGCGTACAGAACACTTCCTAATTGACAGTTGGTATGATTGGTGATAACTGACGTGACAGGTGACAATTGGCAGGGCAGCTGTCACGGCGGCCATCTTAGGCGGAAAGAGCATTGAAAAGCGGAGGAGGTAGCAATTTTAACCATAGCGATTTCAACTCCTGAGTCGAGCAGTAGTCATTGAATTGTTATAGAACCATCTACAAGTGAGCATTCAATTATGTCTGGACAATATCAAAACATGTCCATGAGACAAATGGTGGCTGCCATAAGGGAGAGGCAGCGCACCAACCCGGTGGAGATCGACGAAATGATGCAGAGGCACTTGGACGAGCGGCGGGCCGACGAAGCAATGGAGGAGATAATGGCTGAACTCGACCCTGGATCAGACTCTGATGAAACCATCATTTTAGCTCCCGTTATCACAAGAAGGGAGCTACGCTGGAAGAAGAAATCGAGAGTGCCGCCTTATACGGCTAAAAGGTTGAAGCCGAAAGTAAAGTGAAGTGAATAACAATGTATCGTTTTTATATTATATATTTTAATAAATTATTTTCATAATACAAATTGTTTGTCATGATTTGAATACACCATTAATAAGTAAGAAGTGGTCCTCGAGTGTCTACAGTTTCAATTTCTCTCGTAGATGCCTGACTGTTCTCATAAAAGAAGTGAAAATCCCATATTTATGTGAATCACAGTCGCACACGCAATAACAATAATGCATACATTTCCTGCATGCAAGCCCATCTACGACATCGTCGTATTCAAATAGGTAGAAACATTTTCTGCGGCAGCAATAACGCCTTGAAGTAATCGGGCATTGATACTCCAACGCTCGAACCATGTTAGACGGAGTTTAAATGATGTCTGAGAAGAAGGGCGAATATTAGAAACCAAAGTGGTGGGCGTTAACAAGAAGTGGGCTAGTGTAATGAGGTCCGAGCGGAACGACCAATGGGAGAAGCCAAAGGGATGGGCCTCAACAAGTGGGTGGGTCTCAAATTGGCTACGCCCCCCCCCCGAGGAAGCTCCGCCCCCAAAACTCCGCCCCCCCCCAAACTCCGCCCCCCCCAAAACTCCTCCCCCCAAAACTCCGCCCCCCTTGGAGCACCACCCCTAAGATCTGTGTCAAGGTGGGATTCGATCAGCACCCCCCCCCCATGATGAAATCCAAAATCCTTGCCGAGGTATCAAAAAATTTGTGTCAAGGTGGAATTCGATCAGCACCCCCCCCCCCGGGGAGCACCATAGTTTTCTCAGTTATATTATTTGAACCTTATATGTGAAAATATTGTATTTAATACTGGGCGATATGATTTTTGGAACTCTTGTATATAAAATAAAATCAATAATTTAATTAGTTTTTTTCATTTATTCATTGTACACTCTTACATAAATATATATATATACACCCTCAAATTTCAAATATACTAAATAAAATCTTATGAACTATAAATATATACAAAATAAAAACTTATAAATAGAAAAATAAATAATCAAATATATACACTAATTCAATAGTCTCCTTCAATATCACCCCTATAATACCTAAATGTTGGAGCCGGCACTTCCAAATCCCTAGCCCTTCTTCGAAGTCTCTCTTCGAGGGGTAGGCACCAACACTTGTCCAAATGTTCGGAGGGCCCCCTATAAAAGTGGCCCACCACCTCGCAAAAGAATTTCTTGCTGAAATTGCAGCCTCTGCAAATCCCTTGCCAGCAATCATTCCGATATTGCCGGCAGCTTCTACATCTATGGAAGTGCAGCCTTCTACCCATGCTGCATTCCTGACATGTTGGGCGGCAGATTCCAAAGTTGGAATTCCTCACCTTTTTACAACACCTATCGCATCGGGCTCCGGAACTTGGTGACTGCGCTGGTACAGGAGATGGGGGCCCCGTTCTTGCCGTATTCGCCAACGAGCAACGCTGGCACATTCCCGTGCTGGGATTAAGGTCTCCTGGCACGAAGGCGTCCCCGCAATTGTGGCAGCATATCGCCCCATTCGCGATAAGCGGTCTCACTGCAATAATTGGTTTGTTATCCCAGGCACTCGGATAATATTGACTGAAGAAAAATTGAGGAGTTCTTCTCAAACTAGTGGTCGACTCAGGAGTTGAAACCGCTATGACCTCCGCTTTTCAATACTCTTTCCGACTAAGATGGCCGCCGTGACAGTCGCCCTGTCAATTGTCATCTGCCAGCTATCACCCGATATCAGTAGCGTCACTTGCCATCAGTAGCGCCACTTGCCATCAGTAGCGCCACCTGCTATTAAGGCTAATGACCTTGAAACAGGGGCGCCATCTATCACAATCGCTATTATTTACCATATCAAACTATCGCGAAGTGTTCCGTGCCCGTAGTTGATTGTTGAGGTGTTCCGTGTCAGCTGTCATCCGCCATCAGTAGCGCCATCGCCATCTGTCACCCGCCATCAGTGACTCCCACTCTCAGCTAGGAGGGAGGAAAGAGTACAAAAGCGAAGCGCCCACTCGAATTTATCATTCTGCTGCCTGCCTTCCTCTTCGACTAGACCTGCCTACTAGACGCTGCTAGATCAATTGTGAGTATTACCTTTTGACTGTGTATAGTGAATTTGTATATATCCCCATATTTTTGTACTTATGATTTTGTATTATATTCTAAGTGGTGAATCTGGGACTTGTAGATTTCTCTCGTTGTGATAACATCAGATTATTTCTGTTTCTTTGACTCTGAATATTTTTCTCATTGCATTAATATCGAATCATTTTCAAAGTGGAAGAAGTTGGGACTTGAAAATTTTTTTCTCGTTGTGATAATATTAGATTATTTCTATTTGCCCGACTCTGAATGTTTGTTCCACATTGCTCCAATTTCGAATTATTTTTCAAAGCGGAAAACTCTTACTCTTGTTTTTTTTTGCATTATACTAATATTGAATCTTTTTCCAAGTGATAGAATCTGCAAACCGTTTCCATCTTCAACTCATTCTGCTGCCCGCCTTCCTCTTCGACTAGACCTGCCTACTAGACGCCGCTAGATCAATTGTGAGTATTACCTTTTGGTTGTGTATAGTGAATTTGTATATATCTCTAAATTTTTGTACTTGTGATTTTGTGTTATATTCTAAGTGGTGAATGTAGGACTTGTAAATTTTCCTCATTGTGATAACATTAGATTATTTCTATTTCTTTGACTCTGAATATTTTTCTCATTGCATTAATATCGAATCATTTTCAAAGTGGAAGAAGTTGGGACTTGAAAATTTTTTTCTCGTTGTGATAATATTATATTATTTCTATTTGCCCGACTCTGAATGTTTTTCCTCACTGCTCCAATGTCGAATTATTTTTCCGAAGTGGAAAACTCTTACTCTTGTTTTTTTTGCATTATACTAATATTGAATCTTTTTCCAAGTGATAGAATCTTCGAGTGTTTTCATCTTCAACTCATTCTGTTGACTGCCTTCCTGTTGGACTACTCAGACTAGACGCTCCTAGACCAACTGTGAGTATTACCTTTGAAGTGTGTATAGTGAATTTGTATACATCTTCATATTTTTGTACTTGTGATATCGAATTATATTCTAAGTGGTGAATGTAGGACTTGTAAATTTTTCTCATTGTGATAACATTAGATTATTTCTATTTCTTTGACTCTGAATGTTTTCTGATTGCATTGATATCGAATCATTTTCAATGTGATAGAAGCTGGGACTTTTGAACATTTTTCTCCTTGTGATAACATCAGATTATTTCTATTTCTCCAACTCTGAATGTTTTTCCTCATTGCTTCAATATCGAATTATTTTTCCGAAGTGGAAAACTCTTACTCTTGTTTTTTTTCATTATACTAATACTGAATCTTTTTCCAAGTGATAGAATCTTCAAGTGTTTTTTGGACCCGGTCTAGAAGACACCGTTGCTTGCCCTCCTCTCGAGCTACCACACCACCAGCTAATTTTTTTTTGGACTATTACTTCTGAACCAATTGTAAGTATTTCCTTGTGAGTGCATATAGTGAAATATAAATTTTCGAGTTCTATAACATACTTCATTCTCATTGTGATATAGTCGAGTTTTGCTAAGTGCTATAATAACCTATAACTTATAATATTTCTCTTTGCGATAATTTCATAATTTCTCTATACAATGCAATACACGATTTAACATGTTTTCATTGTTATAGAAATACGAGATGGCCTTCAACAACTCCGCCGCCGCTGGATCCTCTGCCGCTCCCGACAATTCTGAGGAGCTCCAGCAATTAAGTATGTTATTTTCAACTCTTTTTCTTGTAACACCATCCTAATATTTTTCTCGAAATGTTTTCAGGCATCAATTCATCATTTTTCGAGAACATCACCATGGACGCATTTGATGTTCCCGAAGATGATATTGATCTTAGAGCTCTTCTCGCTGACACGTGGGATAGCATGTGCGGCGACGATACCGTGGGTGTGGCTGGCACCCGGGGTAAGAAGAGGCCGGCGATGTCGCAAGGGGCATCTTCCAAGGGGGCTAAGATGAGCTGTCGCAGGGTGAGTGAATCATCTTCATCGTCGGAGAGTGAGGAGGATATGGCGCTTTCAGGCAAAGCGTCAATGTTGGTTGAAAGCCTGCCCGAAGATGACAATGCTGATGATTTCGCGCCACAAACCAAGAAAATGAAGGTTTGTGGCTCGAAATCATCGGGGTCTGTTGGGGGGAAAAGCGTGTCCTCGTCAAAAAGGAAGGTTGCTAACCCCCTTCAACATATCTTTCTCGATGATAGCGAGGATGATTTTGCACCACCACCGCAACCAAAGAAAAAGATCTTTGGTAGCCGTGTTGGTGGAAAGAGGGCGCTATCATCGAGGGCATCGACGTCTTCGAAAGCGTCGCCCAAGGCACCTTCGAAGAAGAGGAAGATTAGCCCGAAGGCGGTTGCGGGGCCATCTAAGGCCAGCCCTAGCAAGAAGGGCAAATCTTCCTCTTCTTCAATGATACTCCATAAGTTCCTCAATAATAGTGGCAAGGTAAACCCCTACCGCGGAGGTGATATTGCTGGGTGGTACGCGGAACGGCGTACCGCTCAACAAGAGCGAAAGCCGGCAATCAACGTCCTCAGAGTGGATGTGATCAAGCCGGCTAGTGCTCGAACCAATGCGGACGGTGATACGATCGCCGCCATTGATGAGGGAACCAGTGGAGTAGGTGTCGTGGGTGATGCACCGGAAGTGGCTAATGCCAATAAAATTGAACAGTCTGGAAGCATCAGCATCGTCACCATCTCCGACGATGAAGGTGCTACTGCTGCTGAGGGTGCGCTTGTTGGCGAAAACAATGGTGGTGATGCCATCGTTCATGAGGCTGCAGTTGCCGCCACCCCGCCGCCTGATGACGAAGTCATCACCATCGTTGTTTTCGCCGACGCCGCGCCACCTCATGGAGATGCCACCCCGCGACCTCCCCAACAACCATCGCCGGCGCTGGAGGCAGAGGTTGCGGCGACGCCCCCATCATCCCCACCACCACCATCGCCATCGCCAGCAGCTGAGGCGGAGGTTGCGACACCATCCCCGGCGGGTATTGCGTCACCCTCGCCGCTAGCGGAGGATGTGCCGCCGTCGCAGCCGTCGCCGCCATCTTCACCGGCAGCTGGAGGTGCGGCTTCGCCTTCACAGGCGGAGAGTGAGGATGCCGCGCCGCCGACGCCTTCCCCGTCAAACAACATTCCGCCGGGACCAGTACTGCCTTCCACACAATTGCGAAAATATGACGCCGAGTTGAGGCAGTGGTTGGCAGTGATGAGCAACCGCAAAACGAGAACCCTTCACGACAACGCGCAGGTTGAAGCTCAGCTGGTTGAGATTGAAGCTCAGCTGGCTGAGATTTTAGCTCAGAAAGCTGAGCTTCAGCGAATTTCTGCAATGCAGAAAGAGAGCATAGCTGAAATCGATGTGGAGGTTTCTCGTTATGGGGGACATGCCGACGCGAATGCTGTTTTACTGGGGAAGGAAACCTAGTTGTATATAGTTTTTTGTAAATTTTAGTTAAGGCCCTAATTGTAAATAGTTTTTGTAAATATAAATTAAGATGTATATATAGTTGTAAGTATGTAAATAAATTATTGTAAATATTAGTAAAAGATGTGTGTATATAAAGATGATTGTGTATATAGTTGAAAATAAAGTTTTTTATAAATATAAATAAAGGTGTATATAGTTGTGAATACATATATTCATGTTTGTGTTCATCATATTATTTGCAAATTTTCATAATAAAATATATTAAATTCTGATGCGACTTTTTCTTATTGGGTGAAAATTGGGTAGGAAAGAAATAGGCGATAGGAAATGTCAACAGACTCATTTATTGAAAAAAAATCAAATACTTCAAACAATTGCAGATTTATCAAGCCAAGAATTGTGCTCTTCAGAAAACCCTAGCCACTTGACAAATATCTTATTCCCCTTCGTTTTCAACACTTTCTCAACTAGATATGCATTTGGCTCAGCTGTTTTCAACAATTCCAATTCATAAAAGCACCCCTTGATAGGGCGACCTTTGACATCTTTGATGTTGTATGTCGTCGGATTGGTAATATTCACTTTAGATATGGTGAATAATTCTGTGGAAAAATTGGCTGAGTATCCTTTCTCGAAAAAACCTTTGAATTTGCTTATTCTGACAACATCTCCAACATTATATTTTGCTGGTGGCGCTATTTTCAGGTGGCTATATACTTTAAGTATTGTTGAAGGTGTTACGTCAGCAGGTTTCATACCAATTGTTCTATGTTTTCTATTATTATACTCGTTAGCAAAATTTGCGAGAATGTCGAGCCACTTATAGTCACCTCTGGCGGAGAATTCTCTATAGATCCAAGTCTTCAATGTTCTAATTACTCGCTCCACAATAGCTGCTTTCATTATACTATAAGTTGAATAGTGATTGATCTTATATCTCTGCATCAAATTTTCGAAGCGTGAATTGTAGAATTCTTTGCCTAAATCACTTTGAATATTTTTTGGAGAATATTCAGCTCGCTTCAGCACTTTTTCCATAGCTTTTGTCACTTCCACACCAGTTTTATTTTTTATCGGTTCAACCCATAAATATTTTGAATAGCAATCGATAACGAATAGTATATATCGATAGCCCATATTCTCATCTGCATATATTTGCATTTCAGCCAAATCAATTTGCCACAGGTCAGCAAATCCTTTGATTATCGTTCTCCTCCTTTTGAAGTTACGCCTCGCGGGTTTGTGTAATTCATTAGCAATCGCCCTTTTGGTTGGGCTTATTTTCATCTTCCACTTCGTAGATTTCCCGCTGCGATTACTTCGGCTTTCATTCATATACTAATAACTAATCTTCCAAATTCGCATATACATATGGCGCTCGCACTTTGAAAAATCAACGTATGATACCTTCTTCACGCAATTCCTCTATTATCGACATTATTTCATTATCATGCCCTGTATGACCAACCATTTTAGAACTTCACAATAATCGAAGACGTTCCACCAATTCTGCAGCATCATTCCAATAAACAAATTCTTTCCGTTTTCTATCCAGAACTTTTTTGCGCGGTATTGCCCCCACTACTCCTTTACTGCCTTTGATATCAAATCGTTGAGGATTACTCCTCATATAATGTGGGCTATCTATGAGAGGTTTGATGATTTGTCGATATTTCTTTTTCGAGTTAGAGGATTCAGCATTCAAACCTCCTCTAATATCATAATTTTTATATGCGGATCCTGTAGTCTTCAGAATGGAGGTATATATCTGCTTATCTCGATCGCTAATAGATCCAGGTGCTTGATTCATAAAAATCAAATCATATAGTTCAGAAGAAGCTGGAAATACCTTACTCCTTCTATTATCACGCCATAATTCGATTTGATCATTCAAAAAACGGATTTCCATATTACCCTTCCTTAATTTACCCGTTTTGGGATCGATACGAACACCATATACTGTATCATAATTAGATTTTCCAGTTTTCAAGTTATCCAAATGCTGCTGCACTCGATCTTGTAGAGTTGTTGTATCAATAGCGGTAGTATTATCGCTAGAAATGTGTGAAGTTGATGATGTTGGTGGTGTTTCCATCATTGTCACATAATCGAGTTCGCTCTGCATCAATTGCGAATTTTTGCTGGAATTTCCAGATTCCAAATGTTTATCAAACATTTCTGTAGCATCTCCCACCGTTTTCCTACGCATCGGCGTAGAATGGTGCGTAGGCTGCGGTATTTTAAGGATAGGTGGTACTTTCAGACCCGATATTTGGGAGGGGGCTATCGCTACCGCAGCAGCTTCTGAGATAGCTTTCAATGGTTTCGTTAGCGGTTTGTATACCTTCTCAAGCATTATCTGATCGCTGAGGTGGGCGCTCTTCAAACTTTTGAATTTTTTTCTCACCGCATCAGTTGCTTCGACAAGTTTCTGCTTGAGACATATTTCATCCATTTTTTCACTGCTAGATGCGCTCATTTTGCCATCCAGCGATCGAATGATTCAACCACATTAGGGTATCACGGATATATGAAGCAATCAAACCCTTTTCTATAGCGTCCCTCGCAAATCTCACTATCCTTATCGATAACGAGAAAACCATATTTATCCGTTCAACTATGTGCGCACATATCCCGAAATTGATTGAATGTCACATCTGGGGATACATGATCGGAAAATATGTGATGAAGATTCATTTCGTCCTGTTTGAACATGATTATGAAATTCGCATTATCGCGAATTAGTTGTTTAGGCACTCTCGAATAGGTTTGCGCAAGATAGAAACAATCGACATTCCTATGACGCCCCATCAAAAAATAAGATCTAATCACATCCTGTTTCTCACATATAACATCATCGAATATAAATATACTCTCAGGTTTTGCTTCGGCAGGTTCAACTATGTCTGCATTGTTACTGTAAGTGTGATAACCCAACCCCTTTATCGGTTCCAATACTTTACGTAAATACTCATACTTGGGTCGATACAATGATTTTGAATAGAGGTATATGTTGGCGAATCGTAAGCCATTCTGATTGGTGAGCAGTGATATCATAACATTCGTCTTGCCACAATTCGATGGGCCAATAATCAAACTTCGAATTGTATTGGGAAATAGATCCCCATGCCTACGCTGTGGAATTGCACTATTTCCTAACCCAACTTTTTCATCAAAATTTTCCACACTGAATGTCTCATTTTGTCGAACAATCTGCGTCATGCGACTGTCAAGTACTTTATAATGATCTGCGAGTGTCGCAAAGCTCATTTATATTATGAACGCCAAGCGATACACTTCAACAAAGAAAAAAAGTTGGCGTATTTGTCGTAAGGGGAAAACAACAAATATAATGAAGGGAAGAAGGCGCTTTGGTATGGGGTGCGGCGGTAGTGTGCTGAAAAGGAAGAAGAAGCGGACCACGCCCAAACGCATGAGAAAGATAGCTATTGGATCGGGAATAGTGCACAAAGTTCGACATGCGCTACGCCAAATGGGGAACAGGGGAACGCTCACCAGAAACTTGGGTGAAACAACTCTAAAGGCCGTCGGTGCAGCTAAAAAATTCGTGAGAATGGCAGGAGGAAGGAGAAATATTCGAACACCCCGCATAATACCAATCCCCAAAGTTGGCGGCATTCTCCCACTAATCCCAATTTTTGCTGGATTATCAGCATTGGGTAGTTTGGCTGCAGGTAGTGCAAGCGTTGTTCGTGCTATCAATTCCGCCAAAGAAAGTAAGGAGAAACTCGCTGAGGCGAACCGCCACAACACACATATGGAGGCTATTGCTCTAGGTAAAATGGGCAAGGGGGTCTATCTGAAACCATACCGCAAAGGGTTGGGTATCTATTTGAAGTCCCGAACTCCAAAAAACTAGATGGCCTACCTTCAAGGGCTTTAACAGATGTGGACCTATCACGACATATAAAAAAGATAGGAATACCAAACTTTCGAGGTATATATATGAGGGATAATTTACCCTCATCCGGCCCATATCGTACAGAATCCGCCATATTGAATTTAGATAGCGAACAAGGTGATGGCACACATTGGGTTGCATATAAAAAAAGCGGTAAAGTAGTCGAGTATTATGATAGCTATGGCGATTTACCCCCACCAAAAGAGTTGGTGAAATATCTGAATAGAGGGCCGCAGGCGCTTAGAGCTACCAAAATAGTATATAACTATGAGCGCCAACAAGAATACAACACAGTCTGGTGCGGGCATTTGTGCTTGAAATTTCTCTCGAAGAAGAACACAAACGAAAAGTAGCTCATCATGGATCGAGAAAGCATCAAAGAAATGGCCCATGCGTTGTTAGCTTACTCTAAATCACGCTCTCTCTTAAAAATGACTGAGAAAGAACTCGCCGACCTACCAAAGGAAGTACTGATTGGATTGGCCTCCCAAGAAATAGCTCTAGTATGGGATAAGCTACCGCAACGATTGAAAGACGATCCAGAGGTGTCGAAATACCAATTTTGTGAGGATCATCATCACGAGAAATGCGATAATCAACCAGACGGTGTTGATGTCAACGATGGACCAATACCACGAAAAGTGTTTTGCTGCTTTTGTCGAATGAAAATGTAGATGTGGCAATATGTAATAAAAATTTTTTATATATAAATGATTATCAATGCGAAAATAAAAACATTCTTCAATGTCTCGCATAGCGATCAAGTTGCAGCTGTTGAATGGTCATTGAGGTTTGTTACCCATTTTCGCCGTTTTCTTTACACACCACCAACATTATGTCGCAAACATTCACCATATCGGGTGGTCATAGTGTTTTGAGCGCTGATTTTTACCCACCAATTGAACTAGATGCGAGAAGAACTTACGGTTTGGGATTACACGGCTTTTATTCTTACAATTCCATAGCCAATATAGATGAGACTAATAACGCTTTGGGTTATTGGGATGAGAAAGAAGGTCGCATCTCTGAGAACTTGAAAATGATTCATATACCACCAGGCGCCTATGAAATAGAAGAAATCAATAGAGTTATACAAGAAGCTATAGCATCTTCGAACCCCTCCTCTGATAGTAAAAAGAGTAAAAATAATATTGAATTTTATCTTCGAGCTAATAATAACACTCTAATGTGTGAAATGAAATCTTCATATGGAATTATGTTGTCAGTTGAGAATTCCATAGCCGAAGTGTTGGGTTTCGAGAAAAAATTCTACCCATCCAACTTTCTACATAAATCCACCAAGCCGGTGAAAATTATTAAAGTTCGCCTAATACGCATCGATTGCAATATCACGAGCGGGGCGTACCTGAATGGGGAAGAGGTTCACACGTTGTATGAATTCGACATCAATGTGTATCCTGGATATAAGCTGTCGAAGGAACCGAAAAACATTAAAAGATTATTGTGAAGCTTGAACTGAAACAACTAGATTGATCTCGAAAAATAGCAGAGAAAAGATGGGGTTCTGCTTCGGTAACCAATCAAAGCGAATATCCACCCCCACACCCCATAATGACCGCAGAAATAATAAAAAGAAATGTAAACGCGGTCGCGGATTCATTCGCAATCGACGTCTCAATCAGACAAGGCGGCATCATCACCTATCTGAGAGCGATATTGATTTCTTGAAATCTATCGGACTGAAAGTGCTACAGAAAAAATAGAGATGGTTTCCACAACTTCTACTAGCCTCCAATTGGAAGTGTTTGATGAACCAATCTTCGATCATTCCCTAATCAGCCTGCATGAACACACATACAAACCATATGGTTCACCATCATTCAAGAACTCTGACGAAATAAGAATAGCTGTCAACTTTCAAGATTTGATATTAGATATTGCGGAGAGCTACATCTACATCGAAGGAAAATTCATGCCAGATGATTTGACAGCAGATTGCTATTTATCCAATAATGCTCTAGCATTCCTCTTCGACGAAATTCGCTATGAGATGGGTGGCGAACAAGTGTGTATGATTCGAAAACCAGGCATCACTACAGCTATGAAATGTATGATCTCCTATGGGGAATCGAATAAAAAATTTCTAGAAACCCTCGGTTGGGGAATTGATGATGATAATCAACCGATCCTAGACAAAATCAATCACGTATTCAGCGGAAAATTACCACTCAAATACTTGATGGGATTCGCTGAGGACTATAATAAGGGTGTCTTGAATATAAAACAAGAGTTGATACTAATCATTGCTCGCTCATTCAAAAACTCCTACATGGGAGTAGTTAATGCGAAAATAGAAATTGATAAGATTGAATGGAGAATAAGGCATATCATGCCGTCAGATAAACAAAAACTCAAACTAATGAATCGCATCAATGAAAGTTCCACTGCGAAGATAAAAATGGCATATAGGATGTGGGATTTGTATGAGTTACCAACTATCCGTGAAACATCTTCAGACATTTGGGCTGTCAAAACTACCAACAGCCTCGAGCGACCACGATACATTATCATAGGATTCCAGAAATCTACTAATACGGATGATGTATCTCAAGATGCCACCCAATTCATTAATGCTGACATTAATAATATTCGAGTGTATTTGAATTCAGAAGTATACCCATACGAGCGGTGGAATTTAGAATTCGACAGGAAGTTGGATGCTATAGCCTATTATGCTTACGAACATTTCCAAAAGAGTTACTATGGTAAAGATATGAGTGAGCCGATGATGGGTATAGAAGAATTCAGGAAGAACCCATTATTTATCATCGATTGCAGCCATCAAGCCGACGCCATGAAATCCTCAACAGTAGATATCAAATTGGAATTTGAGACTCGCAAATCAAAATTTCCAGCCAATACAAGAGTGTATGCGCTCATTCTACATGACGCAGTCATGACATATAGCGCTCTAGATGGCTCCATACAGATGGGTGTGTGAACGAATAATTATGAAGCTATGATCAGATGAATCACTACCACCATAGTTTAAGATATATGTATTTGTAGCAGTTTTTTTTTCGGATAATAAAAGATGTAAAATGTCGAATAATGTTTTATTTTTCCTATTATGTACAGTGATTGAAATAGTGAGTCTAAAGACTTTAAGAGTATACTAGACACCCCCTTGTACCCCGCCACCTTCTTGTTCTTCCCCAACTTCTTCTTCACCTTCTTCACCTTCTCCACCTTCTTCTTCTGAAGCTTCCCTCAAACCGTATTTTTTGATGATGATAGTTGGTAGGAATTCAACTATATCATGAAGGAAGCATTCCAAACCCTCCTTCACCATTTCTTCAAGAAACTGCTCCAAAGTTATACTCCCGTGTTCTAGGCGACTGCATAGAAAATGACCGATTTTATATCGATCAGCATCCGCTAAAATCTCTCGGGCTCGTTCTTGATTGAAACATGCGCTCATATCATAGTTGGCTGCATGGAGTGAATCACGCTCCAAATCGATGAGTTCACATTTAAGTCTGCTGACTGCTGATTCGATGTCTTCAGCAGCTGGCCAAAACTGGCTAGAATAGTGCATCCACATATCCTTAGAAGTTGAGTACTGGAGTCTACAAATAAATAAACAAAAAAAGAGTTCAGGAGATAATTCGACAAATACGTTTCATATTACATAGCTCATACCCTCAGCTTAAAGAAAACTACTCACCATAAATGGTAAATGCGACGACGAGGGTGGCGAGAATGTAAGAACTACTATATACATATAATCTTTAAACTCCCTTTCACTAATACTAAACTAATCATAAAAATAATTCAATTATTTACTGAGGCGAAGTCTCGCTAAGGGGTATTTCTTTTATGCCGAACCTCATAAGCGTTCGCGTTTTCGCACCAGCATATGATGGTTCACTCTGCCCCAGGTATGCTATTGTATAAAGCCCGCGGGAGTTGATCAAATGGAGATTGCTTTCTTCAATCACATCTGAAACTCTTTTGGGCAACCAACTTTTCACAGTTTCCCCACTTTCTTCATCTAATAATATAACGGTGGCAGATCTACCAAATCTAGTTTCAAATATTGTCATTTTCTTGATCAGATAAGGCTTATTCAAGACCAGCGATGATATCAGCACTTGCTTGGTGAATTCATACCCTTCAGCGATTTGATTATTGATCGCGATCAAATCAATTTTAGGTGAACCCATCTCTAGATTAAACACGTGAAAGAGAGTACAAAAGAATATATAGAATATAGGAATTTACTTACATAAAAATAACACTTGTTATCACGCAAGGATACACGCTTTACGAGTCAATATTTATTTCTATTGATTGCTAGTTATGCTACTGCTACTGCTTGTGACAACTATAGCACTGAATCGCCAATTTATAGGAACTCCCCCACTCTCACCAACGCGATCTTGAACTCTCGTGGGGGAATGGCGCATGCGCATGCGGCAGCAGTGTTCAAGGTCGCACCCCCTCCCATTTCAGAGGTGTGGAAACACAAGGTCACGCTCACAGAAAAAGAAAGCCCTCCTCAAGGACGCGCTCTTCTCAAGGCCACACCAACTCCCAAGGGCACCCTCCTCTCAAGGTCGCCAACTCGAGGTCACTCCTCCCAAGATCGCATCAAGGTCATTCACCCCAAGGTCACTCCTCTCATGGTCACTCCTCCCAAGGTCATTCACCCCAAGGTCACTCCTCCCAAGGTCACTCCTCCCAAGGTCACTCCTCCCAAGGTCACTCCTCCCAAGGTCACTCCTCCCAAGGTCACTCCTCCCAAGGTCATTGACCCCCCCAAGGTCATTGACCCCCCAAGGCCACGTGGGGGTGTGTGACTTCGGGAGGAGGTCTAGAATCGGCGAAAAACATCTACTGATGATTGTAAAATGACGATATGAAAATATTTCACAGTATATCAGATATGACTTTTCTACTGTTATGGAAAGCCTTTGTGTTCGTTTTTCTTAAATATAAATTCAATTCTCGATAACTTATATGTTGCAATAGGACGACCCTGTATATGGTCGCAAATTACCTGAACAAAAAGTTTGTCTGATAAGGTGCGAATTTTCAGGATAGTACTTATTCCTAGACAGATGTATCGTGGAAGACGCATTTAGGATTCCGTTCTGGGTGGGGGGGGGGGGGGGTAGATGACCAATTGTCATTTATATAAAATATATGTTCACACAGAATATCTCATATTTTCAGAAAACAGAAACATATAATTGAGTATAAAAACTAAAGATTAAAAACGAATGAAAAAATCAACATAAAAAATAAGAGAATTCCGTGATAACAAATAACAATTCATCATTTCAACTCAATTCCCTTCAACCCTCTGTGTTCTGGGGGGGGGGAATTACCCCTCCACCCCCTTACATCTCCCGATATTCTGCAATATCGATAAAAATCCTATCGAAATGTCCATATTTCTCTTTTTTAAAAGGACTTATTGGAAATATTAATTCACTCAATAAAAACTGCATACACGGATGTGATTTTTGTTATTTTGCCGGCTTCGACCTCCCTCTTCTCTACAAGTGATGAACACATCTTCCACATTCAAATGGGCTCTTTATTGTTAAGAAAATTTGGCGTGGGGTGTGATTTTATTTGGATTATAATATTAAAATGCATATAATTCTAACCACATATAGGCAAATCGCTAACATATATATCTGTTCATAAATAAGAATTATAGTGTATTAAACGTGGTGTATTTCGTTTGAGCTATATGTATTGTCAAATATGAGAAACAAGTTGTAAAACCATTATTCCTGAGACATTTAATTAAAACCTTTATTCACCTCATTCCAAATTCAATCATTCAGTATATATATTTTATATTTTCAATTCGATATTCAGAGTTCATAGACAGTAAAATTATTTTTCGATTTGCAGGATATACCTAATAACATTCACCTTTAGAATCTGTAGAGTCGACAAAATTATATCATCCAATAATTCATCGGTACGGATCTCCAGGCCTGTTGTAAACATAATGCAAGCTATATAAGCATCGTTTTCAATATATAAACAGCGTAAAAAGTGAAACACCAATCATTTTCAATATTCCACTTTGAATTCCTAGAATTGTTCTACAACCTGATGGAGATCCCGACCATAGGAATAATATATATGGTTACCTGTCCTCTAAGGACATTGCTGGTGACTTTATTGTGAGTACGAACTGTTCTCTCGATTTTTTATTGTCAGATTAAAACCTGTTATTATTTGGAAAAAATATAGTTGAATGGAAACCCTTGAAAAAACCGTCTATCGTAAAAGCAAAGCGAGACTGAGTTGCGACAGTATCTCTCAAACCCGCAGAATATCGTCTTTTACTTAACCCTATTTCGGTAAGATTTCATATTTGCGATAATTATATCTAAAAAATGGAAACCACTTTTCAACATACATAATATTTTAAATAAATACATGTATGAATCATTTCACTAAAATGAGTATTCGTGGATTCACATCGCCATCAAAGAATTGGTGATTTGAGTGATTTGGGCGAAAAACCAAGAATGACCTTTTGGTCATAGCAAACGATACCTATAATAAGGCCCAGTTTATTGCTAAGCGATTTTGGCTTCAGCGTGAAAAATGCAATGCTTTTATTGGTCAATTTCAAATTAGATTGTGATCTGATTAACATTGACCAATAAGAAAGCTGCATTTTTCACCGCAATTATCGCCATAGCTAACATCGCCTATCATAAAACTGGGCTTAACGCCTTTTCAGCTTTTTCCGCTTTCAAAATTGTATTGTTATTTTGTTTTGGTTCAACGGGCAACGATTCCTAACTGAGTGTCCCTCTGTGGGAAGCTTATCGAAGTCCGTCACTTGATGTTGTTTGGCTCTACTGTTACGGCATGAAGTCGATTCGTTTAATCTACCGTTAACTAGGTGGCGATACTGTGACCACTTCGAATTTATTCCGAGATATTGGTATGTGATTTTTGTGGAGTATTATTGGCATCCTTATACAATGTCATTAGAATAAAACACTCGCAAAAAGCGGTGTGTGCTGAATACAGAGATTGTTTTAGGTAATCTAGGTGATTCCAGAAATAACTAGAGAGTATGAGGGACGCAGTGATCCAATATTTTTGAGTTTATGCTTTCAAATAGCCAAAACAACCTTAAGTTCGGCCTTGATAGGTTCTTAGACTTTTTTGCCATTCACGAGTTATTATGATGATCCTGATGATGGTATCTGTAATAATATAATATGGCCGCCAACCTGTACCGGGATGTCATATGTGTTTTTTCCTTTATTGCTGATTGTTTGAACCATATATTTTGCTACTGGTAAGTATGGTGTTAATTGTTTCGTTGGACCAAACCCAATAAATTCAGAAATTTTTATCTCTTGTAGACGCTGACTTCGTCAACGATTATTGATTTCGAAGAAAACCTGAAATCCTACATTAAATAGTATTAATACAGAGTGTTTCAGTCTCATATAGGCAACTTATTAACGAATTCAGCCAAAATATATGGGCAAATGCTTTCATGAAAACTTTTAGGTAGGGATTTTGAGGATTTCAAAACAGGATTCCATTCCTGTTACAATTCTGGGGACCTGAAAACAGTTGGGTATATACCTAAACCTGGAATCTGAACGTTATTCAGAATTTGAAGGTTTATATCAAAATCAATTCAACAAATATGTTGCCATGGCTAGGTATTTATACCTACCTTTTTTTGTCAGATAAATAATCGCAACAATAGCCATCCATTTTCCAACCAATATTTCAGCTACCCTGACGGGGGGCGATCACCCTGTCGGAGGTACTGGAACTTCTTCGTCAAGCAGACTATTATTTCGATAGAGGGGTTAAGTTAGAGCACCTATAGAAGATATATGGAACATAATGAACATAACAAAAATTTCCACCAAAATAAACATAACACCCAAAATAAATATTGTCTTCATAATAAAGAATATCCTAATCCAAATGAAAAATAAAATATCTCATCACTAGATGTGAACCATTCCGTCAAGGGACTCATTTGATGAGGGTTATTATAGTAATGGGGCTGATGTGGTGTTGCCGGTGTTGGACGACTCCAAACAGGACCTTCTGAGGAAGGATTGTGACCTAGTAGACAACATCTCCAACAGCAGACCCCCTTCCAGGCGGCACACTGCCGTCATTTTGACGGCATTATTAAGTCATTTTTGGTCAGCGACGTTATCCAACAAATAGCTGACGTTGCTATAACGTTATATTGCCAAAGTATCTTTGTCGTCATCAGGAAGACGTCTTATTGCGTATTCTGAAGGTTATCATATTTTAAGAGCACAAGCTGACGTTACCATAATGTCATACTTTGAACGTCTCTGTGCTATCATCAGGGAGACGAGATTTTGATGTATTTCGGAGGTCTCAAATACGACATCTATACACAATGAAAATAGGGTGCGTTCCACTAGGCACACACGACGCTCAAAACGCTCGCCGAGTCGTTCCACATAATGATCACGGTCGTTATGGGCGTGCTGAAAACTTCATACGTGACGTCATTGTTCTCGATCGCGTCGAGCTCACGGCGACCCACGTTTTGAAATGGGTTTAAGAGGACATGATTGTTTTTGTTAACCACTAATCTTTGGTTTTTGTTAATTTTGTTTATAAAAATAAAACTTCAATTCAAGTTCAATTATGGCGAGTAATGAAACAATAACATTATACGATTATGCTCGGAGAGCAGAAAAAGAAAAATAATAAAATTAAAAATTTAAAATACACCATAACCTTTTTTTTTTCAGAGGTGGTTGAAATCCTTCATGGACATCATATGGGTCAAATTCCCCATATGATAGTGTGGGACTCCCTGATCTCAGCCAGGTCTACCCACTAAAAACTCCACCCCCTTCGTAGGCTCGTCTGACCGAAGTCTCCGATGACACTTAGGCCTAATGGCCCATTGTATCTTGCCTATTTATCATCATTGTACCCACTTTATTATCTCAGTGCCTTGTACAAGTTTGTACAAGTCCTTCACTGGATGTGAGTTGTATATTTCTGGTTCGCCAACTGGTTGCCCAAAAATTGTCTGCCTTCTGCGATCCAATGCCTCGCATTTGCATAGTATATGTGATACTGTTTCTGGTTCCTTTCCGCATAGCCTGCAATTTGGGTCACCATTATACAGTCCCATTCTGGTAAGGTGCTCCTTGACTGGGGCGTAGCCGGTCATGAGTCCTATAACAGTTTTTATCTGCTCTCTGTTCATGTTTAGCAGATCTGCAGTTCGTCTGTGGCATGGTTCCTTGATGTATTGTTTCCCATGTATATTTTCTGGAATGTTTTTCCAGTAGTTCTTATGTTTTTCCCGAATCCAGTCTGTTACAGACGCTCGTGCTGCACGCTTGGGTACTCCTAGAATCTGTCCTGGTTCTGGTTCATTATCTGACCCTCTTCTTGCAAGTTCGTCAGCTTTCTCATTGCCAGCAATCCCCTGATGTCCTGGCACCTAGGTGAGTTTGACACTGTTCCGGTCTGCCAGCGTTTTCAGTTCCTTCTTGCAATCAAATACCAGTCGCGACGTCACTTCCTTGCTTATAATTGCCTTGAGTGCCGCTTGACTGTCCGACATTATTTGGATCTGCTCATGTTCTATAGCTCTCCTGTTATTCTCCTCTGCGCATCGGAGAATTGCATATACCTCTGTTTGAAAAACGGAGGTGTGTTTTCCCAGTGAATAGCTGAGCTTGGTCTCCGGGTTTTTCGAGAATACTCCTGCTCCTGACCCATCTGTGGTCTTTGATCCGTCTGTATACCAGATCTTTCCCTGCAGTATGGTGCTGAGTTCTGTATTACTCCATTCAGTTCTATCTGGTATGGATACCCTGAATGTGTTATTGAATGTATATCGTTTGGGAATGTGATCTGTTCTCATATCAAGTGTGTCCCTGTTCACCGTTCTTACGATATTCATGTGCCCTGTTCCTATGTTAAGATCGTCCAGTGTATTTTGTAGTCTGAAGGCACCAAGCCTCGCCTCCCCCTGTATCATTAGGTGAAGGGGAGGCAGATCCAGTAGTGTCTCCATGGCTGCAGTAGGCGTTGATTTCATAGCCCCTGTGATTCCCAGACAGGCAAGCCTTTGTATCTTGCTCAGTCTTGTTATTGCTCCTCTTTGTAGTGTCTTAGGCCACCATACCAGTGAGGCATATGTTATGGAGGGCATTACCACACCTTTGGAAATACCTCTAATTTCCAGATATATTGTTTGCTACAGAGCTTTTGAAGACTGCTCTTCATCTGAACTAGATGAACTGGAGGATTCACGAGCGTTTCTTCTTCGCATTAGTGCAATAATTGCATTATTTCTTGGATTGAACATTGTGAATTTGATGAATTTATATTTCGGAAATATTCACAAAACAAAAAAACTATTTTTTCTAGTCTCTTACTTCAATTTAATTAAACCCATTCCACTTGAGAGGTTCCAAAATATACTCGCGAGCTACTCATACGCTAGTGGAACGCAATCGTAAGCGTGAGCGTTGTGTGTGCCTTGTGGAACGCACCCCTCGTTTGGGGTACATTCATCCAATTCGTTTGCATAAAATGAGCCTATCTAAAGACTTAAGACAAAAATCATTCTTTGTTATTTGTCAGGAAAAATAGCTACGCTCACTTTCCGTTTTAAAAAGCTTCAACTTATTGATGTTTGAAGGGAACGATAGTAGCGCATCTTCAGAATTACCTTCGAACTAGACCCTCAAATTGTCGCTACATTTTCATAAACGGTACCTTGGCAATTATCACTGTATTTGAAAACTATATCAGTGGCCATCGGGTACCCAACATTTGACCCAACATAATATAGCCCAGAATGTGTTGTTCTTTCAAGCTACGTCGTAAATTATAAACTATGAGATCATGTCAGAACTAATAGTTATCAGTTTCATAAATTGAAGGGTTTTGTCATGGTTCATCGTATTTTGAGATATAAAGTTTGAAATAATGATTCGATTGTTTCATTTCATAGTTTTTGGTTTGAATGATATCGTAAAAAAGCGATTAAAGAACGCCACAAAGACGAAAAAAGTTAAGTCTTCTGGCTGACATTTACCAGTCATTTCGACGTTAGAGTCACATTATCTCCAAAGTCACAGCACAACCAAAGAATGTCGTCAAATCGACCACATAAGATCGGAAAAGGTGACGTCATGACGACGATACAAATGACGACGCAAAGAAGTTACACATGACGTCTCGATTTGTGACATTTACCGGTCATTTTAACGTTACATTCATCGATCGCACGAATATGTTAATGAAATTCGTCTAAGAGAGAATTTTTTGTCAGACCATACCCAATAGCAGTTGCGCACAATTCCGTGATGAAAAAAGCGCTGAAGCAGATGGAAACTTTGGGGGTCATAGAACGCTGCGTTTCTGCCCCTGATGTATCCCCCTTGATGACGACATTGAAAAAAGAGGACAGTGTCCGTATAGACATCTGCCCAGATAACACAAAAAACTTTTGAGGATCTTTTGAGGCGGTCACATTAACGTCCTCAATACGTCGAGAGGCTTTCAAAGAACGTCCCTAGGACGTCCTCCTGTTACCATTTTCCACGTTCAAATAACGTCTCAGAAGATCCCCACGAGGTCTTACTTCTTTTATTCACTCCAGTTATGCCTTTTTTGAGTTTTTATTATTCTCTAATACTTTTGAGCATATCTGAGAACTAATGAAAATGGAAAAAAATTAAAAAAATTAAAAAAATCAGCGCTATCATGGTCACCCATTCAAATCCTAGCCACTGCTGTCGTTGCTTGACTTCTGTGATTCAACTCACCTCCTCATTGCAATGTCGCTATTCCGTGAATTTATAAATGTTTAACTTTCAATGTGATTTGAACAACAATTATTTTCAAGGATTTTTATTACTAAAATTGGAATACTTTTTTTTTTCAATAATAATGGACAAGATAATTTTTCTTAATATATACCTATAGCTCACTTCTAAATTGGGAAATTCATATGGAGTGGAGAACCAACCAATATCGAATAATTAAAAATTAATTCAATAATAAAGAACGCTTCGTCCGATTTTGATAATTTGTAACTCGATTTAAAAAAAATATAAGTATATATATCTCGTGACTTGAAAGAGATGAAATTTACATAAAAATATTCACCTTTTTCAATTATTTTTATGAGTAGAACATACTCCGGTCAATTGCTCCTAACTTCACATGAGTACCTATACATATTATTTAAAGACGACAATATCATCAGAATACATCCATATAGGCACACACATATCCACATTCCCAGGCTGCCGCTGAAAAGACTAATGTGGGACAATTATGTCAAAAATTCTGAGCCTAGTGACGTTCTCAGGATGTAGAATATAGAACATCCTCCTACAGTCTTTTGGCGACTATTAGAGGACGTCCTTAGGCCCACACATATCTACATCCTCAGGCTGCCGCTCGGAGGACTAATGTGCTACAATTATGTCAAAAATTCTGAGCCTAGTGACGTTTTCAGGATGTAGAATATAGAACATCCTCTACAGTCTTTTGGCGACTATTAGAGGACGTCCTTAGGCGAATGTGTGTTATCTGGGTGAATTCTGTTCTGGTACCTGAAAGAGGATCACCAAAGCCTATTGAAGAAATCATGGTCACTTATCGGTTACAGGATGCTGGGTTCACAAGGTGGAAGTGTTAATTTTTTCTAAGAGAAATTGCTTTCTTGAATCTGAATTTCAACTTTAAATATCTAGAAATCTATTATAAATAACATGATATATGTATATATACTTATTCGAAATCAGAAAAATATACTCTATCCAAAAGTAACATAATATATAGGGTATTCCATTCAAAATAAAAATAATATTGGAAGAATGACGAACAGCAGCATCCACCATATTGTTAACTTATATTGTTAACGCTTTTAGATCAATGCCATAAGCTGACCGCATACCTATATATTGCATTCATATATTTATTGTAGGTAGCATACAAAAACAGCTCAGGTCGCGTTATATGTGATGCTTTTTGTTGTTGTATGGTGGGACAAATTTTGTACAGCAGTGATTTTCACAATAGATATATGATAAATAAAAATTCAAGTTGAAATAATGAATCAGGTATGTTACCTATGTTTTCTACTTTCTATTTCAAGCAACAGAAAGGGTTATATATTATACTTTTCATTTGCAATTCAAATGAAGAAGAACAACGTACGGTACGAGCTTCGCGAAAGTTGGCTATCCACAACCACAACTGATACTTTGTTTTCCTACGACCACCTATGAAAACGTCAATAATCACACTGTTTTGTTATTCAGAAAGTAGCTCATATCACCATGGTATTGTATTTATTTGAAAGAAAAAAAAAGCACTAGTGTTGATATGAAAAATATCACAACGGTCGCCTGAATTGATATAGAAATAATTAGGTACCTATATTGTGAAGGTACTCACTGTCAATATATATAAGCGTTCTCAAATCAAATTCATATTATTTATTTAAATTTCTGTCTCGTTTTGAATTATACCGAGAATTCCTTATCTATTAATTTCAATGTGTCTGATACATAACCTCTGAATTCACTTTAAAACTGGAACCTATACTCTTTGCTGGAACTATTTCGATGTTGATAACAGCAGGTGAGATCATTCAAAAGACTACGGCTATAGTTATGTTTGGCTTGCTGCTTGCATCAGTTTTTGATATCACAGTATCACCAAAGAGAAGATTTTTTGGTATCACAGATGTTTGCAAGGAGTCAAGTCAAGGACGCCCTAACTCGTACGCGCTTGCGCACTACGTACTTCTATGGTTCTGTATTCCTGGTTGCGTGATTACTAGCGCTAGCAAGTGTATGGTGTCAAGTTTGTTTATGTACGCTGGTGTCAATATCAATAAAATTTGTCCAAACTTAACGAACTCAATCAATCAGTAATTCACATAATGAGGAATTGTCAGAGAAGTATTCAAATATCATCTTGAATATGGGAATAAACAGTACTTGATATCGAATCAAAACCACCTGAAATTATAGAGACCGCTCAAGGCTCAAGTTACATTTTTGACAAGACTTCCCGCGAAATGAAAGTATTCGGAGTCGTAGGAAAAATAGTGTACAAAACTCGTTGGAAAGTGCATTTCCTCCACTCGTTACGCGGCTCGTGCTAAACGACTACTCGTGTGAAATATGTCACTTTCCACACTTGTTGTGTAATATACTATTTCTTTACTCTAGTCTTGAACAGGTGATGATAAAAACCAATAGGAGTCAGTTCTTTGGGGCGGGAAAAATAATGAAGCGACATACCACGAGATGTGAGCTCATTACAAAGTGGGATATATTCTGTCCCAACATATACCTATAACATCAAGAAATTGGTTGTTCAAATTCTGCATCAGAGTACTTGGAAAAGTTAGGGGAGCGAGATGAAACATAACGCTTCTTCAGCTTTTACGAGCTTTTTTAAACTCATCAAACCCCGTCACTTGACGTTGTTTTGCTCTACTATGCTATGGCATAATGTCGATGTGTTCAATCTCTCGTCAACTAGGTGGCGCTAGTGAGACCATTCAGAATTAATTCCGGGATCCCGGTATGTGAATGGAACGCACAAAAAGCGGTGGGATTTATTGTCGAATATTCCAGAAATAACAATAGAGTGGTGGGCGCGGTGATCCAAAAAGTTCAAATAGTCAAAAAGGCCTGACCTATGTATTCTCATTTCTGCCACACAAACCAAATTAATTCAGGAAGTAAATACTTGTTAATTTTGGTCAGAATCGTAAATCTATATTATAGTCTCTTTTAATGTTAAAGTATAAACGCCATCAAATATCTGAACAAAAAACAATTCACCAATAAACAACTGGAATGAATTTCATGAATTACATAGAAATACTAGTTTTTTGTATTTCGTTCAAAAAATGTTTATTTATCATTCGTAGCAAAGCACTCGGAATTTCAGCTATCTTGAAATTGTTTAATGCAAGAGTTCCATAAAGCTTGTCCAAAGTAAAAAGTGGGAGGAAATCAATCCCATGGAACTCTTGCTTTACCTGACGAGTGAGTAGATTGTGGTAATTTTCTATTTTTATTTTTTCTTCCTTTTGCTATATTTCAACAATTTCAAGAATCTTCATGATATATCAAAAAAACTTGCTCACAGGTAAGTACTGATGATGGCTGAAATGCCGAAAGCACACTGCTACGATTGAAAAATAAACAGTTTTTGAACGAAATACAAGAAACTAGTTTTTCCATATCAGCTAGACGTGCCTCTGGTTTCATTTGAAGTAGTGCGTCTTTTTAAGTTGGAATTTGGATTAATTAAGTACCTACTCATCTATACATCAACTATAAATAGTTGGGAAGGTTGGGTTGCTCAATGAAATTTAGTTACGCTAAAGCCTAGTTCATACGAAATTCGCAAAATTGATGCGAATCGGAAAATATTACATTGATATTCCTACTCTAAAACACTATTGATTTATGCATTGTGTAGTATCATAATATCATGATGATATAAAAAAATCCGCAAAACAGTTCAAATATTTCAATTTTACTGCGATATTTCTTTTCAGCGGCTATTTTATTCGCATAAATTTTGCAAAATTCGTATAAGCATTAACCAGGCTTAACGCTTTATTCAAAGGGAATAGCCAAAAACTCTAAGTGGAGTGGTGGTGTAAAAAATGAAAATAAATATCTCAAAGTCATCTCCACAACATTATTAGAATAATCTCATATAACAAGGTAGAAAACGAGCAGAAAACAACTACGTTCCTGGCAAATACCACGCAAAATATTGAATTATATCCACTCGTAGTCTATGCATCAATTCATATAAATGAATAAAAATACATATTGTATTTTCAATTTCAATATTTTGCGTGGTATTTGCCAGGAACGTAGTTGTTTTCTACTCTTTTTCTACCTTGTTATATTAGATTATTCTAATAATGTTGTGGAGATGACTTTGAGATATTTATTTTCATTTTTTACACCACCACTCCACTTGGAGTTTTTGGCTATTCCGTTTGATTCAATCGGCTAGTCGAGCTACCCAGCCACTCTCATATCTTCTATATGGTAAATTTATTAAGGAGTGTTTCTTTCTTCGCCGCTTGGTGTCGCCGTCTTCATACTCTTCTTGGGGATCGGCTCACTGCTATCAAATATGCGTGGATGCTTCCATCGATTCAGACCTCGCCTCGTGTGGAGATCTCAGGATCTCTACATGGTTGACTACCCTGTACTGATGAGGGCCAATAAGCCCGAAACCGGTCTACAGGTTGTCAGGCGTGTTTGTCTCGTTGGGAGCATAAACGCATGTTCGAAGAAAGAAATATTTGTATTTTCATTGATGCATAGACTACAAGTGGATATAATTCAATATTTTGCGTGGTATTTGCCAGGAACGTAGTTGTTTTCTGCTCGTTTTCTACTTTGTTATATTAGATTATTCTAATAATGTTTTCGAGATGACTTTGAGATATTTATTTTAATTTTTTAACGCTTTATGTTTTTGGTGATCAAGAAAAGCTTTGAAACAATTATAACATTTGAATCACAGATGTATCGAGTTTTAACGAGATAATTTCTGAATACGCCTTTACTGTGTCAAGTCTATGTTGAAACTGCTGTAAATAAAACGGTGGATCGGTTGAATCCTGGAATATGGAATGTAAATCTAATCTGTTAGATTTTAGATTGTAGGAGGGGTCGTTGAGGCTGTCCAACCTCTCAAGCACCTCGACCTATCAAATACTTTGTGCTTAACCTTTAATCGGCTTAATTAATGGTTATGCAGGAACTTGAGCCTCTTGCAGAAAAGCGATAGGCATTTTGCAAGGCAAAATGATCTACAGTTACAGCGAAGTTCTCGCAGTAGCCGCAACTATCACTATCTGTTTGCCCATCTTCTTGAGGTGATATCTCAGAGCAGGATTACCGATGTTAGTGATTTATCACCAGATTTGGTTATTTTTATGTTATTCTGGTGATTTGGTGAATATTTTTCATTTTAAGCGATTTCTTCATGACAAATGGGAGAAATGAGAAGAAAAAAGCATCATCCTACCCAACTCTCGAACTCGGAATTTCAAACTTCAAAATAATTATAACGATGGATTGTGATTGATGCAAGCGGCGATTATTGTTTACCTCGTTGTTTACGAATAATACAAAATAATACGAATAAACTATGTAGCATAAGTAAAGCAATTTCAGATCATATTGATTGTTTTATTCAAAATTGATTTTTAAAAGTGGATTTACATATTCATCATTAGTTCCCCCGTCTGTACAATCCGATCGGATATTAGATTATTATTGAAACAAAATTCTACAAGCATGAATATTCCATTATTATGTATTATTTTCCTTGAGGTGAAATTTTTTTTAGGTTATCATTATGTTTTTTTGGCAAATTGCTAAACAAACCAAAATTTCAATTTTTTTCACATAGTGGCGATTTAATTTTTCAAGCTTGAAATTTTTGATTCATCGATCTAGTGATTTACATTGTACAAGAATCAAAGTCAAATTGTATCCGAGGAAATACACAGTAAAAAAAAACTTGAGTGCAATATCAATCAAATGGATTTCAGAGCAAACTTCGACAAAATTAACAGCTCTGAAAATCATTTACACCTGAACATCAAAGATGTGTCCTGTTTATTATAAATTTCACAATTGAGTATTCGGTGGTTTTAATTCCATCAATCTTTGTAGTGAGAAATGACACGGATGTGGTGAAGTAGAACGATTCTGAAACATAAAGTCATAAAAAACACCAAATGGTTGAAAAGTAATATTCCCAATGGCAATATCATTGACCTTAACGCATAAAAAACACCTTTTATATAAAATTAACACCAAGTTACACCGTGTCATATCAAGATGGAATCGAGGCGGTGTATGGATCATCCAATTTAGTGGTAATAATCATTCGTCCTGAGAACACCAGATTCGATATAAATTAATAAAAATATTGTATGTGGGCATCTGAATGGTATGAATTTCATGCGCACTTCTGTTCGATTTTAGAACCTTAAAACTTTTGCCTATAGGTGATGGCACTGACGTCCTACCTACCGTACCTGATTTCAATATAGGGAATGATATAAAAAATAATTTTGATATAGATCTGCATCAATTGGCCTAATCTCTAGTGCCATTGATCAGGATAAATGATCACAAACAGTTCGTCATCAACCGAATTGTCCCTAGTTTCTTCGGAGTCGAAAATTATCACCATATGAATTGTATTTCGATTGGTAATCCAACTCAGTAAAAAACACCGGAGCTGGTGAAAAAAAATAACTGATTCGCATGAACACACTCATGATATGGTCGTGTTCCTTCACACCAGAAAATTATTCGCATGTACCTGCTCAGTGTTTGAACGCACCGGAGAAAATTTCGTGAAAGTAGAATTCAGCATCAAGAAAATCACAGAATGTGCATCACACCACTGCGGTGTCAAATCGCACTTTCGGAAATGCATAAAGAACACCACCAAAGTGTTCATTCTGCCAAATTCATTACTAACACTAGTGTTACTCATAACAAACTGGGTTTGATTATTAAAAACACTCATGGGAAAGGTCAGATAACACCTACAGTGGTGAATAATATGCAGGTATTTACTGACACTGTAACAATCAGGACCTCAGGGGACACTAGCTGGTGTAATTTTCATATTCATATTTCAAAAAGATAAACAGCCGAATTTTCGTTTTCCTGCTATAATCTCTGGAAGTATATTTATGCAGTCGGAATTATTCAAAGTTCTTCACGGTATTTTATTGTTAGTGGAACATTCGAAACATCATAAATGTTCATAGAATTATGCGATCTTGCCCCCATTAAGCCGAATTCGTATCTCTTACCTCTTACCGTTTCCGATATCCCAATAGTGGGGACTGATGAATTTGTTATTCTTTATTCCCATCAATCTTCGACTGATGGCTTTCATGATGTTCCACGAAAATTTTGGGTTTCGTGCAGTCAATATAATAAAAAATAATACAGCAATACTAAAGTTCAATGCAGTAGCCACTTTTCCTACCATAAAGTGTAGGTAGTGCATACTTATTGGTTTATAGCTGACAGACGACCAAATTAATCAGTAGAGTTTTCTTTATCTCTGTATTATATTCAATCATTCGGAATTGGCCATATCAATTAAAAGTCCATGTGGATTAAAACAGACCCCCGCCCCATTAAAATTTCACCATGCACATACCACAAATTCACCAGCTACCTACTTACGGATATTTTTTGCCAATCCGATCTATCTAGGAATACAAAGCAGCGAAAGCAGGTGGATGATATTTGATATTTTTTCCGTAATCGGCGAAAATCGGCAGGTGGCGGTAGGGTATCGGCTTGCCGACGGCTTCTATTACATTATTTTGGTTATTAGCGATGCTAAACGATTTAATGATGGAGCATTTTTGCTGGTCTCGGTTTTCCTATAAATCACGTTTATAATATTAGAACAGAGGCGTAGAATAGAGAATCCAAACACATCAGTTGCTGAGATTCCTAAATTTGAGCATTTTTTCAAAAGTTTCTCGACATATCGCATAAGAAATGTTCATTCAATGTTAGGTAACATGTTGCAAACATTTTTGAATCATTCTACGTTACTCTTCCATGCCTACGGTACGGTTCATGTTTATTACGAAATATAACATGTGTTACATGTATATGTATGTATATCACGTATAATACTCTTAATGCTATATCTGTTCAACCTGATCAACAATATGATTCATAATCTACCGATATAGTTACTTAATAATTCTAATGGCTATCGACATATCCGAATACAGGGTAATTCAATAATAATAATGTCACTTGGATATCTTGATAATAATAACATCTCTAACACATGTATCAGAAAAATTTCAAATAGTTTTGATATGGAGCATTTCTGTGTTAACAAGAAGAACACATTTCCGTTATTCCTGTCTTATGATTGAAGGCGGTCATTTCGATCAGTTGGTGTAACTCCGTTCTGCCATTTTTATGTTCTGGTTCTTACGAAAAGAGATATCCTGTAATGTTCAGAGAACATCGTGAGAACCAAGGGAAAGAAGGTAGGAGTTGGTGTTCTTTTTAAATTTCTGGAGATGGTATGCCACGGGGAACACCTCCCTATTAGGCAATGAATTCCAAAGTCTCGCGATGTTCGTTGGATGAACGAGTCTTTGGAAAGGGACGTACACAGATCTCTAAAGTGAACACGAAGGGGTGTGAAGACTGAACTTGACGGGTTAATCTCGAAGAGACTGCTAATGGATGAACGATTGTTGATATTCCAGAAGAGCATCGCCCATGAAAATATATATAAAATAGAGATAAATCGCCAACTTTTCAACAGTGTTTCAGAGAAGTGAGCGAGTTTGTAAGCGAGACATCACCGACGAGACGAATTGCCCTCTTTTGGACAGAATCCAATAGTTTCTGGACATGTTTGGGTGCCGCACTCTGAATATGGGCACAATATTCGAGGACAGGTCGGATCTGTGCCTTATAGATCATAAGCAGCTGACAGGGAGTGAAATAGCTCTTGGCTCGAAACAGAAATCCAAGAATGGTTATTACTGATAGTATATAACGCCAAGCATCGAAATGGATGGCTTCAATGGTATGGGTTTTCCTGAATGAATTATGTTGGGCACAGTGAGATCGGCTTTTCTATAGGAAAGAGATGCTTGTGTTTTGTTTGCATTGAATTCTACCAGGTTATTTAGATCCCCACTCGATAGTTGTTGCTAAGTCCATATTTATTTTGTTAACATTTCCTCCTCGTTCATTTCTGGTTAGACGGGCCGAAATATGAGCCCTGGAAGAGAAAGCGGTATGGAGGGTACTATCATCCGCGAATCTGTGTACAGGACATGAAGTAACTCCTTCCAACAAATCGTTGATGTGAAGTAGAAATAGTATTGGTGCTAAAATTGAACACCAGCATTTATAAGATGCATTAGATTGAAACAAAAAGATACGGATGCACTGAAAGTTGAAACAAACGGAATAACTTTGAAATATATAGGATTTAAGTCATAATCTGGGCAGACCAAACGTTCGCATGCACGATATTATTGATAATCTATCGCATGCTTTGACAAAAACACCACAAGATTCTCAAGAGTTAGAAGAATCCCAATCAAAGCTCATTTGGCAACCTTTGGTAAAAACCTGCGAATAATTTTTTTTCATATTTTACACTTCAATCTTAACAAATTTTAATAATTCAACAAAATTTGACTTGGCTGTCAGAAAATAAACGCTTTCTCGAATTTACATAAAAACATTTAAAATTACATGAAAATTTAATGGTGATTTATAAGGTCGGATATGCGAAAAATTTGTCTAACGCCACTGAAGGTCTAGATTCCCAATTTATTCAATCAAACAAGATCAGATTATAGAGAATTTGGTTGATAGTATAACCAGTTCAGGGAAAGTGCATCCGAAATAATGATATATTATTAATAATCGGCGATGTATTGATCATCACGATATGCTTTTCATTTGAATAGACAAACAGCTGACATAGAATTTGTTGGAACTCAGTTTGGTATTGATAATTCAATTCCATATTATATTCTGCAGAATTGATATTATCTAAATATGATAGAACATGATTAATTTTCCTCATTCAGTTGCAATGTATTTCGAAATTTTCACTTTTATGTAATAAATTTGTTGTTGAGAATGTTTGTATGTACATACATAACTACGTATTTTGACTACAGAAACACGAATTATTCTACTTATTGTCGAAATCAGTATCGAAAAATCTAAGAGATTTCAGCAGTTTTGTATCACCAATTATTCAGAGATATGATTTTTCAATTTCATTTCATGATGAATCACACCTTTTCTTTCAATACCTATTTTTCCCCATGCAATATCCTTTTACTGGCTTGCAGAATATTTTCCCACAAACAGATAGAAAAAATCAAATTGAAATAATGAAAGTGGAAAAATTATATATCGTCGGTCATACTGGGCAATCTCGAAATTTACTTTTTTGAATGGGAATAACTCTCCTCTATCGAAACATAATATAGTAGTTGTTTATTTCAATAGAAAGTAACAAATTTGGAAATAGGAATCAACAGTGAATATACCGGAAGATACCCATAGATTCGATAAAAACAATAAGGCATAAGCATTAATAATATTAAAAATAATAATATAAAGAATTATAGAGCAGTTTGCAATCAGTCAGAGATAGCTAAGATGTTTGATGCTGTGCTTACAAAGAAACTTTCTTGGGACTGTAAGTCCTTACTCAATCCGCAACAACACGGTTTCACAGAAGGTAAATGCACTTTATACCAACCTTGCTCTTTACACAAACTACATAACTAAAAATCTTCGAGGGAGGCAACAGGTCGACTGTCTATGTATACTGATTACTGACTTTACCAAAGCCTTTGACATAGTCTACTTATAGCTAAAATTCAAGTGCTTGGCATAGCACGGGGCTACAACATCTCCGCCCATTCAGGTTTCATCAGGAGTACCAACTTGTTTGTATCGGACAAAGAGTTTGTTTTCAAATATTCAGAATTTCTTATGTTTACGGACGATCTCAAACTTTATCGAGCATTTACTTGCCGGGAAGATGCCGAATTATAGTACAAAAAGATCTCTAATCTCTTTCCATGTGGTGTAGAAATATTTTGTTACAGTTAAACATTGATAAGTGTCAAATCATTACGTTCGCTAGAATTAGAAGTCCAATATTCTTTGAATTTAAATTGAATAATATAATGTAAATATCGACTTGATTGAGAATGTTCAAAAGAAATTCTTGAGGAATTGTGCTTTTCACTTTGGTATTCAACGAAATGAATATGAGTACAGTCAACTCTTAACCAAGTTAAAAGTAAAATCATTGGAAGATAGGAGAATTTCCATGAACAAGAGTTTCCTCTTTAAAATAGTAAATAATGAGATCAACTGTCCAGAATTTCTTCAATTAATAACTTTCCATATATCAAACATAAAGATACGAGAAATCCTGATATTATTCATATAAATTTTTTCAATACCAATTATGCTATAAACAGTCCGATTCCTCGGGAAATCGGGAAATCATATATTATAATAACTTAGATTTGTTTAATGTGTCACTTCAGATCTCTAAAAATCAATTGAAAAGGCTATATCGTTTCGGAAGGTTTTCTTTACCTTACCATTTTCTTTTGTAAGTAACAGATTTGTTACATCATTATCTTTGTAAGTAGGTATACCAGAATAGTTTCATGTTCTAGTAATGTAGTCACTATAGACATAATGATTCATTGATACTTCGTATTTCACACTTGAATGTGCTTTTGAAAATTGGCTTTGCTGTTAAATAAATAAATAATATCTGAGTGATCAAAATTGAATTGTAGGTACGTGAATTCATTTATTGAAAACCTTAATTAGCGTTGTTTTCATAGACTTTCTTGACATTAAGCAAACGGTTTAATAGTGTAGGTGCATCATCATCCTTATCTTGAAGTTTCAATCATGACATGCAGTTTAAGGTAGACAATAATATGATAATTGTTATTTGAAATTTGAAACAGAGAAAGGAATGCAGGTGCGACGCGTCAAGTTGTGTTGTCAGACCAATTTATTTACACGTGTTCTATAATTTCCCTGGATGTCTACGGACGAGTCGTCTCGAAGAACTACGGCTGATCTATGATCTATTACCTGCCTGGATGCGGAAGTCACTGAGTGTCACGAATATCGTGTATACAAATTGAACATTTCCTTCTTGGAATTAGTGGTAGTTATTATAGGTTGCTATATTATCAGAATTCATTTGCGTTCTAATTTAAAACTATTATCGAGAAGCAAAAAAGAATTTCTATTGATTATAAATTCTCAGTGGTCTATTTCCACGAGAAGAAATTGCAGTTTCTATAAGTGATCTTGATTATAAAGAGTCTGTCTGATGAATACAAACTATTTGCTTGCATCTCAACTTCAGAGCATACTTATTATAATCACACTTGTAAAGGCTGTGAAGTAGAAGCATTACCAGAAGGTATTTGTCAGAACATGAAAGTTTGTTGAAGACATCACCGATCTGTTGAAGGTGACCTCATATTGTCCCATCCACTGACTTGTAGACATTTTCATGATTGACTGATCATAACGTTGAGAATTACTCAATATTATGCCCAGTGAACCGAGTGACCGGAAGAAAGTTTGCATTATATGGAAAAAAATTATCAAAAAATACTGACAAACATATCGATAAGTGCATCTGCATCAAATGAAATTCCGATAACGGTGAACAGGCTGGCCAATTTTTGATGTTATACAATTTTGGGGCACTTTTTCCTGCATAATCCAGAGGTGTCAAGGAAATTTGAAAAATAAAGTGCGATTTCGTGTTAAGGCCTGAAGTTGTGGTTTTTCGAATGGGAATCACATATATTTTTCTATATGGTTTGGTTCTAACAGATTATTTTCTCTTTCTAACCATCCATAAAATATCCGGTCGCTTTTGATATGTGCATGAGTCTTTAATAGCGAAATAATATTTGAATTAATAACAATTCCTGTTTTTTTATATTTATTTCAAGCAGGCGGGTGTAATTTTTGACGGTTTGTCTGATTGTTCTCGTCATAATATCAATCAACTCATTCAATCCCCAACTGCCGATAACATTCTATCGATTCCTATAAACTCCCTCATATTTTCAAATACACCCCGTTTATTAACTAATGCAATTGCTATGGTGGTCACTAACATACAGACGTTTGAGGAAATTCTCTCGATATGCCTATAAGACCCCAACCTTACATGTTTTATTACACTACCCTGTATATAAATTAATACAATTATTGCTATACCTATACAACGTGATAGCGCAGCATAATAGTTATTCATGTATTAAGGAAATTATGAGGGCCTTAATTACCGATGACAAAGTTTGCGTCCCGAGGGCCTCTGGCCCGAGTGATAGCAATTGCCAGAGGTTATTAAGGCTCTATAATTCCCGTGGTACATAGATAATTTTATTTTTCACCGATTTTCATAACAATTTGTCCATATTTAGAACGCAATAAATGTTTAAATTCATAACTTTTCTGGTATATTTGAATTAGGTAGCGTTGATTGTAGCATTGTTGGTTGTTGCTAGGTTGTCGCTATGTTACATGTTTATAAGCAAACTTTCTTTATAAATCAATGTTTTTCCGTTAAAAACGTGTTTATTTTTTACCACAAATCGACGATCTTTTTCTGATATAATGGAGGATATTATAAAAAAAGCGGAAAAAGCAAGACAATCATTACTTCCATCGAAAAGTGAAGCCCTATATCAAAAAGAATACAACTTATATCTGAAGTGGCTGACACAGAGAAATGTTATGTCAAAAGATGCCAACGAAACTGTCTTTCTGGCATATTTTCAAGAACTGGTAAAGTATTTTCAGTATTTTCTGGTAGATTTGGTAATAATTGTATTTATTCGTTGCAGTCAGAAACGTTTAGCCCAAATTCGTTATGGACTAAATGGTCAATGCTCAAATCGATGGTGACCATATATGAGAAAAGAGATATCACCAAGTTCAACGAACTAGAGGCTTTTTGAAACGGAAAAGTAAGGGGTATAAGCCGAAAAAGTCTGCTGTCTTATCTCCTAAAGATGTCATCAAATTTCTAAAGGACGCCCCTAATGAAATTCATTTATTGCATAAGGTAATTTTTTTCTCATAATTTTCTTTTTCGTTTGTTTATTTCGTTTTATTTGTTATAGGTTGTTCTAATTATGGGTTATTTTGGAGGATGCAGAACTCATGAACTTCTAAATATGAGTATAGCAGATATAGAGGACCGGGATACTGTTATGGTAGTGAACGTACCGGAAAGTAAAACTGGTGTATCGAAGAAATTTACAGTTGTGGATGAAAAAGAGTTCTCTGCTTTGCCTTTATTGAGACTTTATATGTCCTTGCGTCCTGAAGGTACAAAACGATTTTTTTTGAGCTTCCGACAAAATAAATGTACAACTCAGCCAATTGGAAAGAATATGTTTGGCAAAATTCCCAGCAAAATCGCAATGTATTTAGGATTGCCAAACCCACTAACCTATACGGGACATTGCCTTCGTCGCACTTCTGCTACTGCCCTAGCCAATGCAGGAGCAACTATGACAAACTTAAAAAGACACGGAGGTTGGAGAAGTTCCACGGTGGCAGAGGGGTATTTGGAGGACAGTATTGAATTGAGAAATAAAACGGCGCGTATGCTGTCTACTTTGCCATCAGAAGAGGCAGGCACCTCGACTGTAGTGAACAGCAACAGCACCACCCATAAAAAAGAAGAAATTGTTTCCAGCGGCGGAAGTAATTTTCAGGGAACATTTGAAAATTGTACATTTATTATTTGTAATGACGTGAATAAGGAAAATATGTCTTAGTTTTCATTACATATAAACGTTTATAAGCATTTCTTGTATCATTTTCACCTGTAAAAGGTAAGAGGGAGTTTTTGAACCTTAATATCCCAAGGGAGTTATGACCCTCATTATAGATATCGTAACTATGACGATAGAAGCTTATAATGTCACTGTCAGAAATAAAATTTTTAATATAATGTACTTAGAGTGTAATGCCTGAAAACCCCCTTATGATGTGTGTGTGTGCCTATACAGGGCTTTTCACGATGAGCGTTAATTAGACGTTTCTGGTTAACCAGACAACGGATCGACCTGAAAATTCGACAGCTTACATAAATCAATATGATTTACACCACCAAGATAATTTGGACGATGCGGCGTTGCCGCTTCTACTATAAAGTATCAGATACTTTGATTTTTCATATGGAACACCCTGTATTTTAGATTTTCCTTGGACAGCTGATTTCATCGATCTGTCATACTTGAGGTCTATATCGAACGATTACAGAGATATAGGGTGTGAAAAATCGACATTTCTCAACTTTGGTAAATTTTTTTGTCGAAATTATTTATAATTGGTTGAAACGGCTTACATGTCCCGAACTCAACTTTTTATCTACTATCGATTGATATTTGATTGAAACAAATACAGAGTGGTTTAGAATTCTAAATTTCTATTTTATTCGGATACAATTTGAAATCTGTGAATTTGTCATGTGTGGAACAATGATTTTTATCAACAATATGTCGATTTTTTTGGTAATTCTTCCAGGTAATTTAGTGATTCAACCTTCATCATCCTTCTTTAATTATTGTTTGAAGAGCTATATACCTTCCTTATTAACTATAAAGTAATATTTCATGAGAAACGGCATTCTATTTATTAATTCAACCATTTATTTCAAAATTATTATCAATGCTCATATCAACATCTTCCATGACAAAAGGTTACATTGGTGACAAACCTCAGCACAAATTTTCTCGTGGAGCATTCAGTATTTCTTTCTATCTCTACTTCGTGACGAAAAGAAGGACAGATATATATTGAATGAGAATTCCCTCGCGTGAACGGCCGTTATTTAAAAAACTACATAAATATTTAAGATAATATAAAATTTTAGCAATCTCGTTTTGTTTTTCTGATAACTGAATTATAATGAATATGGTTATCTATTTTCCGCGAGCACTTACACCGAGTTTCGTGTACAACAGACAAGCCAGTGATAAGCAGTTGAACAATATTAGCAAAAGGAGGATGATGAAGGTTTTATTTTGCGAATATCTCGAAAAGTATTGGTTTCCGCACAATTTGGTTTTCAGATTCGTGATCAGGAGGCCAAAATAGGTAAGTAAGGCCAAATATTTTGAAAAAATAACACATCGCCACCTAACGGAAGAATTACCGATTTTTTTTAATAGTAATATTTGAAATATTTAGGTGAAATACATGTCTTTGAACAAATATGTAAAAAAGTCTTCATGAACAGTGTTGGTCATTACATAATATTTCCCAAATAAATCCATTTCTTTACTTTTATTCAGGTTTCCGTGGTGTAGTGGTTATCACATCCGCCTAACACGCGGAAGGTCCCCGGTTCGATCCCGGGCGGAAACATCATTTTTTATTTATTTTTGCACCGAGTTCTTGCTTTTGTCACAGATAAGAAAACCTTTTCTAATCTGTGCTTTTGTACTAGTCGCTTACTTATAACACTTGTGCCTTTTGTGACTCAATCTTTCGCCATAGCTGATGGCGGATAGCCAGACCCTCCGCTCAACGAGTGTCGTTCTGAGGACGACACTGATCTTTCAAGACGTGTTTTGTTTTTGCTTTGAAAATCTTTATTAATATGATAGATACATGCTTATAGGGTGAATTTGGACGTTACATTATAAATTGATATACATAAATAAAGAAATTACAATATAGGCACCTACACTCATATGACCAATCATTTATGATGTCGGTCCAATGAAAAATCCAAGGTTGTGACTTCGAGCACTTAACGCAACCTTGTCAAAAATCGAAAAAACAGCGAAATTTTTGACTTTTCAACAGTTGTTTGCTATTTTCACCCTGTGAGACAGATTTCTCGATAATATTCAAAGAGTAGATTTTTGAAGTGGACTATAATTTTCCTATGATTTGAGATGAAAATCATCTCTATAAACGAAGTAGTTTTTGAGATGAAGACTTTCAGAATGTAATGATTTTTTCGAACTTGTCAATTTCCAGCAATATCTTATTGTGTTCCTCTCAAAAACAGAGAGAATGAGCTCTCATCGAAGGGTGGGAATTATATATATGTGTACAAATCTCAATCAAATACGGCATCAAGGGCCACGAGATCAGTATCTGAACGGTTCAGTTTCAGAGAACACTGTTTTCTCTGGAAAGAAGAAACTGGAAGAAATAAACGAAAGTCATCACTGTGGAAAAGATGTCTCTTAATGCGACAATTTCGAACAGCTAGGAAACGTGGTGATGAGAATGGGCTCTTGAAAAAAGCGAGCGTATATTTGAGAATACAGATTTGGTTGCCCTAGATGCGAGATATCTTGGATTTTTTTCAAACAAAGCTGTACCAGGCACCACCAAATCGTGAGCATCCCACAGTTGATGGGACCATGGGAAGTGATTTATTAATTTCTGGAGGAACGTCAGTTCTCTCTAGATGAATCAGACCAGATAGAATGACCCCAACCATGGACAGTCAAATATCGCTTGTTTTGAAAGTATGGGGAGGATACATTTTGATGTATGATAGTGTAAGCTCAGATCCTCAAGCAGAAAGACTACGCGTAGTGAATGATAAACGCGTAGTGAATGATAAAGTTGTACGAGAGGACTATATGGTAGCAAGTTTATGACACAAAACAATTCATACCATCCGACGACTTCTTTCAAAATGTGAAATCTGCGATCCCTGATTCATTTTTGGAAACAGTGATTCTGAAATACAAGACATTTAAGATTCTACATCCCGTTACTACGAAGATTCAGGTATGAATGAACCTCAAGAGGACTTGTTTCCCCCAATTCATTATGTTTCTCATCCATCACCTTGAATTGGCGGGTGTGCGGGTAAAGGGGTACAAGTCCGAAATCGAGGAATCTGAGTTAATACCTCTGATGGCAAGTATATAGTATATACTATCTACGTGCAAAGTGATACAAGTCTATGGATGACGTGAATTCCATTTTTCTAGTTGTGCAATAGGGAATATTTCCAACCTCATCTATTTTTATATTGAGAAGAGGTATATATCTATATATGTCAGGAAGTTTCAAATAAAAACTAGGGAAGACAGGTACATGTTAACATGTTCAGATACTCTCAGTTCATCTTTGAGGGTGAACAGAGAGATAAGCGACATTATATCCCCATACACTCTCTGCTTCGGAACATGTTTTTAATACATAGAGATATATGTGTACATGTATACTCGTTCACACATTTTCATTGCCTCATAATGCTCGTTATAAGTAGACTTGTACCCCTTTGCGCATTTCTGTCTCAACTGTTAATGGATATAAGTGGTTTCAACTTGCTAGAATGTGTGGTAAATATAATCCATTTGAGGTTATTGAAATGAAGAGAACAGACTTCTACGAATTTTCCTCTTTGTTGAAGACAGTTCTTCAACATCGAAAAGTTAATGTTGATGGTGAGAAAGTCGTTTGGAAGGATGTGAAATGGTTGAGATATAGTTTTGATGATGATTCATTCAAGAAGCTAAATTTCTTGAGAAAGCCAAACTCAGTTCTCCCAACAAAAAAAATACCACTGACTTATAAATCTGACTGCCCTATAACTAAAGAAAAAAAGCAGAATCTCTTGGAGCTATTACCCTTCATCAGTAGGGAATTTCACGAATTCTATGAATCACTCCCAACCAAAGAAGATATCAGAAACGTAATCACCGATTCAGAAAACAGTTCTTCATCTGATGTTGAGTGAATGATATATTGTTCACACTTTCCATATCCAGAATAATAATTATTCTGGATGAGAAACATAATGAATTGGGGGAAACAAGTCCTCTTGAGGTTCATTCATACCTGAATCTTCGTAGTAACGGGATGTAGAATCTTAAATGTCTTGTATTTCAGAATCACTGTTTCCAAAAATGAATCAGGGATCGCAGATTTCACATTTTGAAAGAAGTCGTCGGATGGTATGAATTGTTTTGTGTCATAAACTTGCTACCATATAGTCCTCTCGTACAACTTTATCATTCACTACGCGTTTATCATTCACTACGCGTAGTCTTTCTGCTTGAGGATCTGAGCTTACACTATCATACATCAAAATGTATCCTCCCCATACTTTCAAAACAAGCGATATTTGACTGTCCATGGTTGGGGTCATTCTATCTGGTCTGATTCATCTAGAGAGAACTGACGTTCCTCCAGAAATTAATAAATCACTTCCCATGGTCCCATCAACTGTGGGATGCTCACGATTTGGTGGTGCCTGGTACAGCTTTGTTTGAAAAAAATCCAAGATATCTCGCATCTAGGGCAACCAAATCTGTATTCTCAAATATACGCTCGCTTTTTTCAAGAGCCCATTCTCATCACCACGTTTCCTAGCTGTTCGAAATTGTCGCATTAAGAGACATCTTTTCCACAGTGATGACTTTCGTTTCTTTCTTCCAGTTTCTTCTTTCCAGAGAAAACAGTGTTCTCTGAAACTGAACCGTTCAGATACTGATCTCGTGGCCCTTGATGCCGTATTTGATTGAGATTTGTACACATATATATAATTCCCACCCTTCGATGTGAGAGCTCATTCTCTCTGTTTTTGAGAGGAACACAATAAGATATTGCTGGAAATTGACAAGTTCGAAAAAATCATTACATTCTGAAAGTCTTCATCTCAAAAACTACTTCGTTTATAGAGATGATTTTCATCTCAAATCATAGAAAATTAAAGTCCACTTCAAAAATCTACTCTTTGAATATTATCGAGAAATCTGTCTCACAGGGTGAAAATAGCAAACAACTGTTGAAAAGTCAAAAATTTCGCTGTTTTTTCGAAATACCACTGACTTATAAATCTGACTGCCCTATAACTAAAGAAAAAAAGCAGAATCTCTTGGAGCTATTACCCTTCATCAGTAGGGAATTTCACGAATTCTATGAATCACTCCCAACCAAAGAAGATATCAGAAACGTAATCACCGATTCAGAGAACAGTTCTTCATCTGATGTTGAGTGAATGATAAATTGTTCACACTTTCCATATCCAGAATAATAATTATTCTGGATATGGAAAGTGTGAATTATATTATATATTATATATATATATATATATATAATTATTATTGTTGATTTCATTTTACTGTTTGTGCATAGAGGTTCATTGTCTTTTTTTTCAAATAAATAATTGTGCATAAGGATATATGTTGTCAGTTTTTTCTCTGAGAAACAGGTAACGAAAAGAGTTTATGAGACGCATTGTAAGGCCGGGAACATTCAAACAACTTGAGGACCATCTCAGACCAAGTTTTCTTTATTAATAATCATTCAAATCATTTTCATAGTCCACATCACTTCGGTATTATTCCACCATAAAATTGCTTACATTGTATTAATCGATGTAGGTACAATAATTCAATTGCCAAATATTAAACATATCAAATAAATGAATCATCATCTTTAATGAGGTTGGTGAAATAGTTTTAGCAATAATAAAATGTTTTGATTATTATGAAAATAATTGATTTGATGAACCCGAGAATGAACCTAAACTGTTACACCTCCCTTTCGCAGAAAAATGGCCTTCACTTCATGGCCAATTGTGAAGGTCATTTTCCACTATTATTGATGCTGAAACAGTTAGAAAATACTTGACTGTTATTATATCAGTAACATATATAAAAATACAAAATACACCATACAATATGATATTTCAGTATGTAAATGATTTCAAAAAAATATATAAATCACCCTGAAATCAAACATCGTATAATTGCAACATGACAGAGAAGTTACAAAACAAATAATATACTAATAAGTACACACAATCCAATGCACATGAATGATTACTAGGACTATTGGTGACAATATTACTAGAACTATTGGTGACAGTATTACTAAAACTATTGGTGACAATATTACTAGAACTATTGGTGACAATATTACTAGAACTATTGGTGACAGTATTACTAGAACTATTGGTGACAATATTACTAGAACTATTGGTGACAATATTACTAGAACTATTGGTGACAGTATTACTAGAACTATTGGTGACAATATTACTAGAACTATTGGTGACAGGCCTGTCAAACTTATGATCTAAATTAACAATTTACATATTTTTTCACTCTATTTTTATGCAACGTGATATGTTTGCCTTTACTGTTTTTTATCGTACAGTTTGAGTTCTCAATGCCAACTACCTCAAAAGGACCGTCGTACCAGGAGTCAAATTTTGTGCGGTTTTCGTTTGTCGTGATAACCAAATCTCCAATTTTCAGATCAATTTCGGTTGCTTTCGTATCATAACAAGCTTTACGATTTATTTTAGCTTTCAGAAGAGTTTGTTTTGCTTTGTTATGTGCCAATTGCAGTCGATATCGAACTTCTTGATCATACGCGTCTATATTATAAATAGGATCTACGCGAGAATCAGTAAAATTTGCTAGATTCACTTGCTTAGCATAAACGAGTTCGTAAGGAGTGTAATTATGATAAATACTTGGGGTGGTATTGTAACAAAATGCGTAAAATCGAGTCCAGCTGTCCCAATCAGTTTGAGATTCATTAATGTACATGCGTATGTATTCGTTAAGGACCCTATGATTTCTTTCGCAACCCCCAATAGTCTGGCTGTGATACGCCGTAGATAATTTATGCTCAGCTCCAAATAACTTCGAGATGTTATCAAAAATTTGATTTTTATATTCCAAACCCATGTCCGTTCTAACTTCTTTGGGTGGACCATAAATTAGAATAAAATTATCAACAATGGCCTTTGCGACAGTTGATGCCTCTTTATTCGGTATTGGTATGATAGTAACATATTTAGACAACTCGCATTGTATAGTTACCGCATATACGTTACCTATGTCAGTTCTTTGAAACGGACCTATTGTATCTATGCATATTATATCGAAGGCACTCTGAGGAGTTGGTGTAATAACAAGTGGTTCAAAATGTTTAATTTTTCCTTTGTTGACTTGACATTCGTGGCAGTTTTTGATAAAGTTGGCTACATCACGCGACATATTTTTCCATGTATAAGTAGATTTTAACTTCTTAAGTAGTCGTTTTTGACCACAGTGTCCTCCCAAGATTGGGTTTCTATGAAATTTTTCTACAAGCTTTAACTTTTCTTCCTTATTGATTATAAGCTTACTTGGTTTAAATAATGAAATAATTACATTTTTCAAATGAATTTCTCCTAAGTATTTGAATTCATTAATGGTGCACCTTTTAAATATTTCATCTCCTAGGCTTAATTTAACTTTTTTAATCGTACTATCACCAGCCATTTTATTCAGCTGCGACATCACTTGCTCTAACGCAATGGTGTCTTTAGTGATTGGAATTCCATTTTCAAAAATAGTTCTATTTTTATTCCTAACGGTTATCCTAAGATAAGTAGGTTTGAGCTCAAATTTTAAACTTGGAAGTTTAAATACTTCTGTGTTATCTAAGGTTTCATGAACTTTTGGTTGACTAATCTGGGATTTTTCTTTTGGAACTTTATCTGTGCAGTTTTGTATTGATTTTGACTTAGAACGTGTCGTAATAAAAATATCACGTGTGTTATAAGACATTTCCTTCAAGGTATCTACACTAATCCTTGATAAGGCATCGGCTGTTACGTTATCTTTACCTTTGATGTATTGAATTTCAAAATCATATTCTTCCAAATCAAGTCTCATTCTAGTCAGTTTCTGTAGTACCTAAAGTGTCTTGAATACCTTCAGTAACACCTTTGATCTTGCAACAATTTGAGGTAGTAACTGTCTGATATGCATGAATTTTTGTTCTTTTGAAAACCGAAATATCAGCCCCTGTATCTATTAGTAGTGTAATGTTTGCGTCAGTCATTCCGCAAGAAACAATTATGTAATTCGAAAAGGATAAATCCATTTTGAAAATTCTTAAATTTCCCCCAACCGGTCCTGTTGGGGGACCGGTGGGTTTCCCGACTCATATTCCGCGTCATATTGTCTTATACTAACACCCGAGTTACCCGAGAAGTGACCCCGTTGATTTCCTCTGTAATTACCGCGCCTATGATACCCGCGTCCTCGCGTGTTGAAGTTATTGTCATTATTAGCCTGACAGTTATTTTGATTTTGACTTCTGTTATGATTGAAATAGGTATTACTAGGTCTTCCACGATTGTTGTATCTATTGAACCTATTACAATTTCTGCTACCTCTATTATTGTCACCTCTATAATAAAAAATATTCGTATTGCCAGCATTACTAGGATTTATATTGATAAATTTGTTAACAGCTTCCTGCACTGTACCAAATGACCCAGCTTCCATTACTATTCTAACCTTTTCTGTATTGGCATTTTGACTTAAAGCCTTCACGACAGTTTCAGTTGTATAAAGATTAGCAGTATCCATTGGCACACCCTCGCTAATATAAGCCCTTTTCAGCTTTTCAGCTAGAGTCGTAATTTCTGATGAATATGTAACTGAGTCCTTGTTATTTTGTTTGAGATTTTGTAATTTGGCTGTTAATACTCTAGAATTATCTCCTTTTATGCCATTTTTCAAACATGTACTTATACCGTCAATCGAATCTTCGTTCGTTATTAAATCTCTAGCCTTTCCTGATAATCGCGTTTTAATAAATGCTACAGCATTTCGCTCATGTCCTTCCGAATTGTTTTTCAATAATTCAATCGCATCTAAAAATGATCTCAATTTATCTGGAGAACCGTCAAAATCTTGTGGCACTATTTTACTTGCAAAATTGAAAAATTCTACAGCAGTCAGCGGCATTTTTTCGGAATCGTCTTTAACTTCTTCTATCTTAGCTTCAACGACAAAGTCCTCGTCTAGAACTAAAGGGTCAATCTGTCCCGTACATGATATAGGAACCTTGAAATTAACATCAATAATGAGGAATGCTCTGACTACTTTGTCTCTGATATACCAAAAAATTTGACGACTTATAGTCTTTTGAGCATCGTCGAGAGAGTTCCAATATACTTGGAGTATATTTGTAAATTCATTAAAAAGTTTGACCAAATTATCACGAATTTCGTGACGCACTGACTCACCCTTAGGTACTTGGTTTTTAATTACTCTTTTTGATTGATTAATCACGTCTTGTTTTATTTTGTTCAATTTTAAATTAATTTGATTCCAAGTTGGCATTAAAAACTGACAAAAAGTAGATTAGAATTTAACTAAAATGAAGTTAAAATAAAAATACTCCATAAACCCCTGACATTTGAAACAAACTACACCCGATATATAGGGTGAAATTGACGTCAACATCCCTTTAACAATACTGGTCATAGTCATATATACTGGTACAATTGTAAAATATTAATTTTTCAACTGTTACAGGAGAAAACAAAAATATACGCCCATACAATAGATACAAATTGATTGTTACCTTAGTTCTTTGTCTTCGCGCACATCACATCACAACACAGGCACTCGGTTATTTCCTAAACGGCTCCAACGCTGGTCATGGAAACGGCATGATTTCTTTGCCAACGCTTTTTCAAACTTTTTCTGTATATTTGGAAGGATTTAAGCAGGAACAACAGCAACAAAACAACCACTATGATGTACAGCATCACTTTTACGTCTTTAGAGACATGAACTTCTTCCTGCTGCACTATGAAGTTAGAGTTGACTACTCCATTTTCTGTTAGATCTTGATGTTGTGATTTTGAATTACCCATTTTTCAAAATTTCGTAGAATCTCCCATAATTGTCCTTTTATACAATCAGGTATTATATAACTAGCACTCCACTAGTGCTCCTCTACGTTCCTGGAATTGGTCAATTCCAAGGCAGGATCGCCATGTAAGGCCGGGAACATTCAAACAACTTGAGGACCATCTCAGACCAAGTTTTCTTTATTAATAATCATTCAAATCATTTTCATAGTCCACATCACTTCGGTATTATTCCACCATAAAATTGCTTACATTGTATTAATCGATGTAGGTACAATAATTCAATTGCCAAATATTAAACATATCAAATAAATGAATCATCATCTTTAATGAGGTTGGTGAAATAGTTTTAGCAATAATAAAATGTTTTGATTATTATGAAAATAATTGATTTGATGAACCCGAGAATGAACCTAAACTGTTACAGCATAAAAAACCGGTATGTGTTCTGTATTATGGAAATGATATTCAGTACGTTACGTAAATGAATGACATGTATAAAATGGTTCGAAATTCACGAATTTTCATCCTCGATTTTCCATTGAATAGTATTTTGTACATATACCCCTTTGCTCGCGCACCCGCCAATTATTCTCAGCTTATTATTAAAAATCATCGTTCTTGTTCAACATAATATCATCACGAAACGTACATACAAAGGGACTGTGTGCCCTACATACATCTTTAGGATTCACTGATGGGATACGATGGTGGGTTTTGCTAGTGTGCAAGGATTGTTGATATTATCGAGGGGAAACTGATCAAAAAACTCACCTTCCAACAATTGAGGGTGGGTGAGGCTGAGGCATATTGTTCTTCGTCTGCCGAATTGAACATGTTGGTCTTCTGTGTTTATTCAGAGGCAGTATCCCCCGCGAACCTTGCCTTCCAGAAACAGCCTACACTGTTGGAAATTAGTTGCTAAATCAGCAAAAAAATATAGTCCCAGTAGGTCTACACCATTTTATAGTTGAAATATCAAGAGTATTTGAAGTTAATTTTCACCATAATGGTTATTGCTCGTCTCAACAACCGCCTCTTTGTATGGCTACTACGTCTTATTGGTGAATTAACTACAGTAAGTTAATAATTCTACTTCACCTTATAGCTGTTCGCAGTATTCTCTGAAGTTAATTGAGCAATTACAAATTGTCATTTTCACTTTAATTTGTTGTTATGAGTCCTACGTCATAATGTAGTTCTAGCTACAAAAAGTTGTCGATTGTACTACAACTCAGTGTGTTTTCAACAATATTCTACTGCTAGAATAAAAGTTCAAAATACTGAAATAACCATATATCATGAAAGACATTTTATTTTTTGCATAGCAACAATACGAAAAAAATCCACTATTGGCACAAAAACACATCAAAAGCTGTCAGTAAATCGAAAGAACATCGCGGCACGTGATTCACTACAATGCTGGTCAACCTCTGTCTGTGTTTGTCATCCGAGACAACTTATTCCTATCCTCCTGGAGTGTTGAGTATATCTCGTTCAATTGCTGAAACAAAAATTATATTAATAATTTATTTTGGATTCATTTGGTCATGAATTTTTCAATCCAATCAACTCTTGAAATCACTTGGATTTATTAACTGGATAGTAGATTATCATTCAAAATATAATTCAGAACGAATCTTACCAGTACATTAATTTCTCTTCAACTAAACCCAGTTTTTGTTATCTTTTTTGTTACCCAGTAGTAGCTTGAAAAAATCCGAAGAAAGTGAAAATCGATCCATCGAACAAATACCTGAAATGAAGAGTTGTACAAATAATCACATCACAACTTCAACAGTTTTAACCTAGATGTTGCAGTTATCTTCATTAGTATAGTAAAAAATATATGAAATATGCATGAGAAGTAGTAAAACTTCCATAATAATAATTTCAAAATGTGAATATAAAACTGATATGATTATACTCACTTTTTTGCAGCGAAACTTCAATAATCACAGAGAGAATCCAAGAAAAATTCTCAACAAATCATGTGAAATTATTGCGCTTGCAGATTCCGACGAAACATTGTTATTTGTTGCTCTAGATCAGGAAAAATATTCTCAACTGAAACAAAACAAAAATAATATTAATATTGACATGAGTAAATAAAATTTATGTACGAGTACACATCAATCTACTCCATGTAGGTACTTACCTTTTTTCATATCTTGACTACACGAGAGGAAAACCTAATGTATTCGTTCTAATGCTCTACAACGGCAACAGACAGCAGATAACTGAGTAAACTTGGGTTGGAACTTGTAAGGAATCGGTATTCGTGAGAAGACAAACGAAAAGTATCGAATATATCCGAAGAGATCGTAACTAAAAAATTTAATGTATTAGCAACTAGATGATGTTCTACTGTCTATGTTTCAATAACCATTATTGAAGTTCTAGTTACAATTATTTGTTGTTGTGTTACAGATTATATCAAGTTGTTTGGACAGGAATTTCATCTGTTCATTTGATGCAAACTTGTTGCTGTTGTATTGACATTATCAGTAGTGAATTCGATAACTGACTGATTTAACAACTACATCGAAAATGGTGAAAGTGAAATTGAGACACAATTGTTGTTGAATTTGACTACAATTTTTTAACGATATGAGAAGTTGTTGAAAATAACAACTAATTTCCAACAGTGTAGGCAGTCCCTACCAGGCTGACCCCGCAAGGACACCTACCCCTATTATGGTGTGTCTTCAAGACGGGGTTTGGGGTAGGTGGTTACGAGGTCTGAAGCGATCGAGACTGTGAAGAGAATATCATTGAGCACGATGCAGGGTGTAGCACCGAGAGCCGAAGATGTACCTATAGTCCATTTCAGCTAAGCATACAGCGTTGAAGAGATAGGGATGGTTTTTCCTCGCTTTTCATTGGTCTAGAAGCCAGGCTAGTTTACACAATCTAAAATATTGCGCTATCGCAACAATTGAAGTGGTTAGTCAACCGGACGGCTGTGTAAAAACCGTGAAATAAAACCCATAGTTGACGAGATTGAATGTTAAAGTAATATTTCTCTTATGTTTACCGTGAGTTTTGTTGATCAAGGGGTATAATTTCAATAATTGCAAGACATAAATTCAATTATCATTAACACCTGGCAGTTTTCATAGTCAGCCGCTACGCGGTTAACTAGCCACTCTAAAAGTTAGATGACCAATGAAAAGCCACCATTGTTCGGTTTTTCCCTAAGAAATGAAAGCCTTTGTAGACAGTGGTGTATAAGCACTATGGACGTCCTGGCTCATTTTGAATTATTCAAATGGCCACTGTGGTGGCACCAATAAAGGGTCACTCTTCGTTGTTCGTTTGTTCCCTAATGAACAGGTCGTCTCTTGGCTTGGATTTACAAACCTTATGAGTAGACAGAAGAGCTTTAGCAGACATTAACAAACAATTATTATTTACAACCATATATGTAATGCTGTCATCACTAACGTCATTGAAGGTTGAGAAGTATCACATTACACACCTCTACTTCCCGCCCTCACTTCCCGCCCTCATTTCCCGCCCTCATTTCATCTATTCTGAATGAATATTTTGTATATCTTATAAAATATACGAAATATACAATATTTAATAAAATAAACCAAGTGGCAAACAATAAAAAACAACAATGAACTATGAAACAACAAACTACTTATTGATATTAATCGTTGAATTTGAACTATTGTATGCGTTGATTGAAATATTTAGGCATGTACCAGCGCTGGTCTCAACAACAGTTGTCTCTTTGGGCGACAAATTAATTTCATGTGGAATGACTGAGGTTTGTGAACTACTTTCTATTGAACCATCCACATAACCTTTTCCCACAAGTACACTTGCACCACTGTTGGCAAGTAACGTAGTGGCAGTTCTTCTGAGTGCGTGTCCTGTGAAGCCTTTCCAGTTTTCTAAATTGAGAAAAGTAGCAATTTTTTGAGAAAAATTAGCTATTGTATTATGTCCAAGTGGTTGATTTCTTGCTATTCCTCTTCTGAGCTGAAAAAAAATCTATCGATTTATATGCTTTTTCTCAAATTTATGTGGTCTCGAATAATCCTCACTTATACTGGATCAGTAATGAGAAACGGTCTATTTGTATGTGTTTTAGAATCTGGAATCTCAACCGAAATTTTTTCTTCAAAAAAAGCCTCATTCAACATTTTCAGTTTCTTCCGTCCGACAAGCTCCAGATATGCATATTATTAATGCTACCTAAAACAATAAGAAAAAATAATATCATAATATCAGTAAACTTATTAGCTCAAACTCTTTTTTTATGCTTATTAAAAAAATCACAAATAACTTTTATCGGTAAAAGATTATTTCGAGCATTATTTAAAAAATCCTCTTATATTCTTCCTCGAAAATACGTTCGATTTCTTGGGCCTAAAGCCCACATTTTGTCGTTTTAGGAAGGATAGCAGTTTTCCATGTTTCAAAATATCAGTTTTTTCTTCAATTTCTAGCATCGTTCGTATCGTACTATGCATTGCCCACAAAGTAGACGGCTCCTTTTGTCTGGTTTGTTCTCCAAAATATGCCAAGAGTGCATTTTCGGAATCGATATATTTTTAACCTTTTTTCTTCGTACCACCTATATAATTCATTGGCTTTTGGATACCGATTCTTACTTTTCTCTGGCACCAAGCCCTGAAATGCTGCGTGAGCAGCCTGTAGTACTTCTGGAGGGGTACAATTCATAAATCCAGAAAACATGTTTTTCAATTTATTATTCGCAAATTCAATATTCGACTTCATCTAACATTTATTGACTTTATCTGATATGCATTTATATTGGTGAAAATTTCATAAATTTATTTTCAACCAATTAGAAGGCCCCTTTTTGTATACGCTGCTTATAGCAACGGGCGATTACCGTGATAATTTTGTTAGTTCCTATTAACGGAATCAATAAGTGATAATTTTTCGGTCAAAAATGAATGGTCATATCTCAGAACATCAACGAATATTAAAATACATGAGATTTTGAATGATTTTTTTGTATTGACAAAAGTGAAAGCGTTTTCCAATAATTCATCATGCCATCATCAATGCAATGCAACAATGATGAAATTGAAATGGTGGGCAAATTCAACAACCTAGGAATCACCTTCACTTCTTCCTCATTGTTTCGAGAACACGCCTTGCTCGTTTCCTCCAAAGCCAAACAAGCCATTGGCGCTGTCATGACAACTTTAGCACAATCGAAAATATCAAATTGGTCCTCCAGATTAACTCTATTCAATTCAATAATCCTCGATACCATGACAAATTGCATTCCAGTCTGGGTCTACGTTACCTTCATGAAATTGAAAGAGTTCAAGTTGGATTCTTCAAAAGGCTGCTCTTAGTCACGAAAAATACTCCGGACCATATTGTGCGTCTAGAAACAGGCTCTATCAAATTGGAGCACCTGGTTTTGAAGCTGAGCCTGAATTGGCTTCTGAAAATTTTATCCATGGACGCCCTAAGGCTTCCTAAAATAATGTTCTCAAGGCTAATGAACCTTCAAAGCATTTACAAGTATACTTACAACTGGGCCCTGCAGTTGAAAGAGATATTCAATGATTTGAACTTTTCTGAGGTATGGTAACATTATAATTCAATAATCTGAGAAGAAATATTAATGGAATACTGGAAGTGCATCGAGAGAAATTATTTGACGAGGATTTGTCTAAATTGAGCACAACTGAATACTGTGCTATCTATAAGTGCATCTCTATTAGTAGGTACTAGGCCTGCCAATTATATTCTCAGCAAACTTCCCATATCGTTGATAAGAATTTTTTGTCAAATTCGACTCTCTTCAAAATATAGAGTTAACTTGGCCTATAAAGGCTGCTACTATGTTATAAACCAAGAGGAAATCTGTACGATGTGTAATTCCAAACATCTAGAGACTATTGAGCATATCGTGTTGCACTGCAGTTTATACAGAGGTATCAGAACACCAGAAATAAATAACCTGCAGGACTTGGATGAATTCATAATGTTATTAAATAATCCGAGCACCCACCAACTCAAGAATATTGCTAACTTTTTCATTGGGGTTCTGAAACTCCGTTCTTTTGTTATCAATGAATAGTCTGTTTGTCTACTTATCAATTGATTCATTAATTATTAGCATGTAGGAAACTTTGTTTTTTTCTCTTTCTCCCGATTGTGATTATTTGTCATTTACTAATTTACTTGTTGTTTATTCTTTCTTTTATATTATTCTTTGAATGTATTTATCAACGCTCTATATAATGTAATGCAAGCCCTTGCTATTTGATTGTATATCAATGGAAGCAATATAGATTATTATTATTATATTTTATCAATGCAACCACTTAATTTACTTTTACTACATCGATAGCTCAACCCGAAAAATTGAAACGAAACCAATATCATATAGTTCTCAATTTATATTCAATCAACCTATTATTGAAATTAGTTGCATTGGAATCATGTTAGACTCTTTTTTTGGTATATATATTCACAAAGACCTCACCAGCGCCATCAGTTTTTTTCATGAAGTGGTGTGCTCCACTTTCTTCCAGAACTGAAAGTTCTCTGGAAGGTCCTTTGGGTAACTAACAGTGCAGAATGGATATAGAGTATATCAATACAATCAAAGTTTACAGAATAGTATTCTATAATAGTATTTGATACAAATGTACCCCCTTGATGTGTAAACCAGGGGTCAGATAGTTAGACTCGTCTAGCAAGTTATCAAGGAAATTTAGCATTCAATTACATTCCCTTGGCAATATTGAAATACAAGCTATACTTCAAAAAATAGATGTTAATTCAACCAAGTTTTGGTTTCATCTGGATTTATTCAAGTTAACTAGTCGGTGAAACTATAGCTATAATATAATCAAAAATTCCGATTGTAAGAGTATTTATTTCATGAAATAAACTTTCTATATACCTATTTTATATGGTGGAAAATATAAAAATTATTAAACTGCCTCAAAGCAGTACAGGAAAATTACAGGTTAATTACATGTTTACGAATTGATACAAATCACCAAAAATCATGAGGAATTGTAGATATACAATGTGAAACTATAGCAATCAAATATCGTAGAATCAGATATGACGCGGATGTTTCACCTTAACCTGAATAACAAGGACGAAAGTCGATATTTTATATAATAACACAAAATTAATATACCCCCCAAAGTTATAAAAGGCACATAGATAATCAGTTGAAATCGGCTTATCACAGTACCTACCTACTAAGACTAAAGAGACAAAAATAGGTATGCAATGTGAAACTATTGATCAAATGTCGCAGAACCAGATTTGACGCAGATCATATCTTCGATATAGGGTGATTCACACAAGCAGGGCGAAAACAGGTCAGGTTTAGCGATAAACATCAGGACATATATACCTATTATAGTAAAATACAATGGATGGTGAGTATTTCTGTAGTGATCTTGGTCGAAAGGGTGTTTGTTAGAAAAGGTGAATTTTTGAATTAAGTGGCTGCCAAAAATCAGATTGGTTTTGTCTCAATCCTCTATTAATTGTATCATTATAGTTTTAGTTTACTATGGCATCGCAATTTAGATGGTTAATTGATATTTGATCAGAGGAACTTGACATATCTTGACCAGTCAGGATATAATTTGGAGATTGCAAATGTTTCATTCTTCCTAAGACACAGGCACGCTTGAAAACCTATAGACCGGCTTCGGGCTTATTGGTCCTCATCAGTGCAGGGTAGTCAACTGAGTAGAGACCAAAGCAATCTCCATCAAGTCTATATCACCGCACTGAGCCGCGTTACAAGAGACATTTGCAATAACATTTGTACAGTTGTCATTGCTTGACCTGAGAAATGAATCAAAACACACTCAGTATGAAAAACAGGCAGCAGAGTGATGAAGAAAATGTTGAAAAAAACGGGAATAACGTTAATTTTCTACATTATTAACAAAAGAATCTCATGGAACTGGTAAGTACAATATTTCAGATAATACCTCACACCAGAACTAGCAAAATGATTCAAATCCTTTAGAGGCTGTTTGATGACTTGATTAGGCACATCCCAGATCTGTATTTGTGAAGGTCGCTGTAAAAAACTTCATTACAAATTAACAAAAACTAGATATTTCAGGCGTATTCTAAGGTTGCACTCCACAGATATTAACGTTTTCTAAAAAAAATTCTGTTGTATTGAAAAAGCTATATATGATTTAACAAATCAAAAAAAAATCCTCCCCGGCGGGGAATCGAACCCCGGTCTCCCGCGTGACAGGCGGGGATACTGACCACTATACTACCGAGGATATATTAATTGATGAGAAAAAGTCAACTGATTAATGGTATGAACACTATTAAGTATGAAGGAATGACCCAGGTATTGATAGTAAAAACCATTTAAATACCTAAAATACCTAAAAGAATTGTTCGCTGAAATACGGATGTTAAGGTGGATGGAAAGTGTTGTGAATGTCGATTAAATAGTTTGGCTACATATTTATTCGAAGTTTGTGGTGATAATTTCGTCATATAAAAAAGTAGGTGAGAATTTGATTAATTTTTGTTTTGTGAGAACTCGGCAGTATAGCCCCCAACTTCGCCACCTTGTACCTTTGCGCCATATTGAAAAAATGGCGCCTAATAGATGTTTTGTCACAATATTTATTTTCCGACTCATTTAACGATAAAAACATCTGTATACAAAATTAAACAAGAATAGTTCGCTACCATTTTTGTGATAATTTTCTAGAATCAATAGATAGTTTCGGCGTGATCCTAGCGGCGCAAAGTTCCTATACTTCAATATGTGTTTTGGCGGAAGAACTCATTTCCGCAACACCATGGCGCCTAATATCAGTTATTCACAATATTTCTTTTTCGACTCATTTTATGATGAAAATATCTATATGCAAAAATTAAACTTAAGAAAATGTACTACAAGTTGGGTAGGTATAAATTTTTTTAAAATCAATAGTTTTGGCGCCCGAAAATATATTCACTATATTATCAAAATCGCTCAAATAATAATGATTTCACAGAAGAGGTAAGTCTTTGAACTGGACACACTGTATATATATTGCGTCCGCCCCGTCACCGCCATCAGAGGCAGATTTTTGATTGTTTGGTAGGGTTTCACTCTCGCCTTCGGACCAGAAATATCAATCACCAAATGAAATGATCTGCTCTGCCAAAAAGCTGGACCTGTACTATCCATAGTAATAATTATTACATATCACACAAATTACAAATTTTTTCCTAAAATTTGAACAGATATAGATGGAAGTTGATGTGCATTATAGGATTAACCCATGCATATTGTGTAGGATATGCATCCACCCCGTATACGCTGACAATATCACTTAGTTGCTTGGGTGACTCAGTGATACGATGAATCAAGGGATCTTACGGGAAGAAGTTAAGTAGTATGCGACTGCTGAGAGTCAGTTACCGAGTTACCGTTTAGACGTTGAATCAGAAGGATGAGAGAGTAAAAGTGTGTATAATTATTGTTTTCGAGTATTTATTTCTAACAAAGACAGCGGTGGGATATCAAATAATCAGTTTTTTTTGTAATAAGTTGACAAGATTTTCGAAGTGAAAATGAGTAACCAATGACACAGATGCGCAATCAAGTTCGCTAGTAAGACGCAATTTGACGAGGAGTGATTTTCTGATGATTTTTCGACGAAAAGAGAGTTGAAAATACTGAAGTGTCATCTGAATAAGTGGAAACAACAACCAGGCAGATGATCAATTTCTAATACCAGTGTTTGATCCATCCCGGGATAATCTGATTATAGACCAGTGGCTGTACGGGGATGCGATTGATTTCGAGCAGATTGAAGAGTAATGCAAGGCAATGGTTCGACGAACATACCAAGATGCAGACTCCAGATGAGTATCTGATTGATGCTGTTATTGGCGGTATTACAGACGAAAATTTGTTATGAACAGTCTGATTAGCCAAACATAAAGACGCATATTTCAAAGCGAAAATGTCTCAAAGTTAGTAGTTATAAGTCACCGCAGGAATGTCTTGATGCTGAAATTGAATAAGGTAACTCATGGTGAAAGTCATCAATTAAGAAGCTTATTACTTCGGACCTGGAGTCGACCCCAAGGACCTTTGAGGGTGTTCGTTGGTAGTGGTCCTTGTGACCTGTATGGTGAGGGCGAAGGATTCTTCTTCTCAAGCATATTGGTCAACGTCATCGGTATAAGAGGCGAAAGTCGCCATGGAAATGGATGATGAAAATGGACGAAAGTCGCCATCATAGAAATAAGAGCGGAAGTCGCTATGGAAATGGGCGGAAGTCGCTATGGAAATGGGCGATATTCGCCATGGAAATGGGTGAAAGTCACCATGAAAATGGGCGAAAGTCGCTATGGAAATGGGCGAAAGTCACCATGGAAATAGGTGAAAGTCGTGCGAAAGTCAAACGTATCCGTATCATGTTATAATGACGATATTATTATCTAACCCTAACCTCAATATGTACCTGTTGGATAATATTTACTGAGTGAGAGCTTTGGTGGAATGAAAAATGATTGCAATAGACCAGTAAGATTTTTCAGGGATCCTAATCTAATCCATAAAATGCAATGATGAAAAAGTACCAACTGAAAGAAGTGCTGTTCTAACTGAAATAAGAAGTGATGAGTATTATTATCATGTCTGTTTTCCTGATATACCTATCTTTCCTATCAAATTTTCAGATACCTTCGGAATAGATGTAATCCCAATCACTATTGATACACCAAACATATTTTATTATGGTGAAAACTCCAACACAATCACATTCAGTAACACAGAAGGTCAGATACAAACAGAAATGAAACTTTTGGCAAAAACATCACCAAGAAAATCAAAATCAGTGATTGAAGTACCAGTATTTGTTATATAAGTCCAAAATATACTTTTGTTTTACTTATTTTTATGTTGCTAACACTTTCTGAAACATTTGGAGTGAAAATGGAATGTTCATATCATATTTTTCAGAGGAGAAATCACTTACTATTGGGCCAACAATCAAGTTTTCGTCATATATTTTTGTGATAACCCTTGAAAATGTGAAAAACAATATCCAAGAATAACTTGTGAAACTTTTCGAAATATTTCATTATCGACTTTATTATGTTAGTACCTATAATAAATTATTAGCATTTATACTGGTTATTATTAGTAGATGTCCTAAAGAAATTAGCCACTAAAGAATTGGAATAAGATGAAAGAATCAATTTCTGCTTGTGCCAGACTGCCAGCACCAACTTCTTTTCACAATCTAGTAGGTTTTTTATAGGTGGTCCTGCCGTCGAATTTCTCAATTCTATTATTTCAGATTCCTCCCATTTTTTCTTCAGAAGGTAATCAACAATATTTACATTGGTAAAGCTGAAATAATAAAAAATCTGAAATTTATACATACAATAATAATAACAATAACATGGGTTTATGTGATCTCTTCTGATATCCTAGATTTCTGTTTTGATTGGCTCAAAATTAATATACGCTACAAAAGTTAGTCTGTACATCAATGAAAAAACTGGACGATATGAACGATAACGGCCTTCAGCCCTTCACGTGAACTCGCCTTTACTGCAGATGTCATTTTCTTGACATTCATCACGTGATCTTTGCGACCAATAGAATTGTTGGAACCCGACGAAATAGTTCATTCATGAAAGTTACCCAAGGTCATTCGTACTATTTTACTACTTCATTCATAAATACGGCCACTGAAACCTCTTGTTCGTAGAACCTATACTCTTTGATAAAAGTGTGTATAATTATTGTTTCGGAGTATGTATTTCTAACAATTGTGTCATTCCAAATATTTTTCTCAATAAAATAGTATTTCGCATGCAGACTTTCGAAAATCAATATACATTTGGGCCCCTATTCTTGAATTCTAGGGAGTAGAAAAACTGGTAGAAAAGTGAGGAGAAAATATATCATTCCTCTGTCAAGAAGTGAGATAATTGTCCTGTTTTCTACTCCCTAGAATTCAAGAATAGGAGCCTTGGAGTTTAACAAGTAATAATGGAAACAATAACCGATACATCTTTTATAATGATTGTGAGTAATACTTCACCTATAAGTACCGTTGGCAAGCCACCCTCCTATTATCTGTACCGACAACCGTCAACAAAAAGGAATCTTGATATCGTCCACCAGATAGCCAAAGGAACAAACAGCTGCTAATAAATATCTGAGTTCACGTTATCAATAATAACTTGACGATAGTCTTCACTTAAAAACAATATGCAGTTGAACTGAACCGTACTAAAAAAACTAGGATTGAAACCCTAAGAATATAAAACGAATATAAAAACTGAAGAAATAGATTTTCTATATAGATATCTCAATATTCGAATCACACTTGAACATGACTCGAGGAATCGCAGCAGGTGGAGGGTGTATGGTGTACCAAGAAGATTGATAACCTGATGCGGTGTTGGCCTCTTTAATGACCGTTATATTAATAAGCCATTTCGTTAATAACCAACACTTATTACATAATTCACTTTTTTATTTTTTTTCATGAACAGTTCATGTTTTCTCTTGATTGCATATGCGAGGATTTGATGGATTATTGACCATCTGAGGAATAAATAGAAATATTATGATATATCATGTAATAATAATAAAATTCATTCACTATAAATCTGATAGATATACTTTCAGTTGAATTTTGAAGAATATAAGTGGATAAACATCACAGAGAAGATCCACGAATGTTAACCCGCGTGTTCGATGAGGTCACCTACTATACGAATTCAATGTCCAAATCGAAAATAATCATAATCATTTGATGAAATACCTAATTATATCGAATAAAATCCAACGCTATCTATCTATTCATTTGCTTGATGAAATATATTTTCGTTAGTAAACTTAGAGCGTGCGAGGAGTAACGTATGACGTATATGTAAAGGAACTATAAAGAATGGTATGATCTTCAAGATTTTTCAAAAAATTGTTGGTTACGCTACCCCTTGCACTAATTCCATAATAAATTTTTGTTAGGACAAATTCAAATATGGTGGATACCGAAGAAGCTGTTCAAATATATGAATTGACTCAAATAAAAACGGTTTTCTTGTAAGATTACGAATGTGAGCATTGTCTTCAATGTGGAGCAGAAAAATTTTGCAGCTTTGACGTACCGGCTCTTCTAAAAACGAGGTGCTTTCTTTCAAAAGTTCAGAAATAATACCAACTATTATTTGTGCATTTTCATGACTTTTCATCGTAAACTGAAGGGGATCAGAAATCCAATTACCTTGTTGGCGTTATCCGAAACCATTTTGATGAGGAGATCTTGAGATTCGACAATTGTGGAACGGAAGAATTCGGATACAAACTCTTTTGTAGGTGCATCATCTTACCAATACTAACTAACGTTGAGGTAGTAACTTTATCGCTACCCATCAGTTTCTGAATACCAGATATGTTGGAGTCGCTGCTGATAGGTGCTACGGAAAGGATATTCCAACCTTCGGGTCTCCTGGGTGAGATCATATTCCGCACCCTCTATCCCGAATTCCTTTTCAATAGATATACTTCCGTTCCACCCTGATTCAAATGATGAAATTACCCTTTCTCACAGAATTCAACGTCATGCACCTAAAATAAGACAGCAACCTTGTAACTCCGATGACTATAGGTGGTCCACAGTTTTAGCCTTCGATCTTCAAGTTCAATGAATACAGATGACAGTGAGAAGCAGAATAAAACAGAGCTGAATATAGGAAAGTTCTGCTTGTACTGCACGGAGAGTTGAATAGATTCTCCATACAGCCAGTGACACCTTTCTTCTGTTGATAAATCGAGTCTATACTTCTGGCATCTGAATTAGATGGGCGTCTATAGTTTTAGGAAGGAGCACGGTTCGCTTCTAGTAGGATTTGCTGCTCCCTTTAGTAGATCATTGAACATTCTGGCTAAATGGAGATGGATACTTGATGTGTTTCATCTTTCGAGTAAGTTACAATACCTGCTGGAACTGTGCCATAAAGGACATCACCGTATTGCTTCAGAGCTATAGAGTATCTTTGTGGAATGGTCGCCACCTCGTGAATATTTCCTCTCAGATAGATTTGATTTGCTCAACATTCGGCGTATTCTCAACTAGGTACCTTCATATGGAGCCTCTCTAGTGATAGAATGGCAGCAAGTAATATTCGTGTTATCTCATAGAGGGTTATCCCGAGGGGTTAGCTGACCCGGGGTTAACTTTATCCTAGAGCTAATTTCCCGTTTGATTTTGATAGCGTTTAACCCCACCTCAAAGTGAATAAACATTGTATCCCAGAGTTAGCTGTTAACCTTGGGTTATATTAACCTAACCCTGCATTGATAAACCGGCCCTCAATGGATCACGTGAGGGATCACTCGGACAACCTAATTATCTCCTACCCAAAACTGTAGTTTACGAGCTGATACACTGAGAAAATTTTTTCATCGTCACAGCAGATTTTTCCGCTGCTATAGCCAAAAATTTTGGCTACATAGGGGACAGGAAATATCTTTACTACTGCAGAAAAGAACACTCAACTGCCAACGTCTACCTGTGGTAGCACAGCTACTTTAGAAAGTAACTCTGCTGTCGTAATAAAGATACTCTCCTGTTATGGAAAAGTAACTATGCTATGGTAAGAGGTTTCATTCAATTAAAAATACAAGAGAGATATTCGTTGTTGTACACACGAATGCTTACTGATTCATGAAAGAGTATGTACTATATAAGAATAAAGTTCTTGCCAAGAGCAGCATGAGTGTTTTTCAGTCAGTGGAAGTTAATTACCTCACAATAGCAAAGATATCTGCTGGAAATATCCTTGAAAGTGGTACCATCACATTTAGCGCATTCAACAAAACCAGTATAAACAAAGTTTAACCAAACCCCTCAATGTTCATCAATCGATATTCAAATTATTGCCAGTACTTTCTGAAAATTAATAGATTCAATAAAAGTTCGTTTATTCTAGTTTTACTATTGTTACACGCACTATGGTTCCACTTTCGAAGAGATTTTCCGCAAACATAATGTTATTGTAAGATAAATAACTTCCACTTGCTGATAAATTCCTTTAAGACCGTCCCAGCAAGAAATCATATTTTACACATACCAATCATAGGTATCACAAAAATTTGTTAAGGGTTTTACTCAAACCACGGAAATATTTGAATGAATAGTGACCAAAACACCTATAAGAACTAAGTAGATATTATATAGAAGAAGAACACGAATATTCGAGTTTTACGGTTAAATACCTACTGTTACATCGTGAGAACAGAAAATCACCGGAATAGTGGACGGGACGAACGACGGACAACAGACGAGATGAACTGTTGCAAGTCTGACGATAAAATGAAAACGCTACCAACCGAACTGCGATTTTGGCATGTCTAAATCGCTTTCAGCAATTTATTTCTGCTGGGCTAGCAAAGAACATTACAGTTATTATAAAGAAATATTTCGTGATGCAAATATTTTCTGCTAGGATAGCAGCGAACATTACGGTTATTATAAAGAAATATTGATGGAATCTTCTTTGCTACAACAGTAACATATCTAACTATAGTGGAAAAGTACATTTTCATGGTAGCAGAAATAATTTTATAGAATTGCAGTTCTACTACTACAGCCAATTTTTTTTCTGTGATAGAGAGTTTCTTCGCAGTTCCAATCAATCATCAGTTTTCAGTAAAGCAACATTACTAGGTTTGTTACTTTTTTGGCTACGACAGGTGAAAAAAACTCAGTGAAGATCTTTTTCCTGGGACTTTTCCCAGTGTAGGATTCTTCTTTTCTCAAGTTGGGTAACGAAAAACGAACCTGGGCCATTGAACCCCATGCGAGGGGATCGGTTGTGAGTGTACTTACTTATGTTGCTAACATAATTATTTGCCTTTATTCATTATAACATAAATTTTTTAAACAGAAACCTTACAGAAAATATATAAATACCTTTCCACTTCCAACTATCTGATCGTCTTATTTTTTTGGGAACTTCTCCAAAAAAACTTTAGTCGAAAAGCTGACGTGGAGAGAAATCGGTACAAGAGACCCACCCATGCACGGACTTACCCTGCAAAGCAGGTGTTTGAGATTTCGGAGCCTCAGGTGAGTATGGCGTTGCTCAACCCGCTAATTTTCAAGTAGATCGGAGTAGGTGAAAATAACAGACCGATTATCATATCGGAGTCTTCGATCAGAAAGATTCTACACGACGAGATTATATACCCCGAAACTCAAAGTCAACACCGTCGAATATTCGTTATTTATTGTCTCGTGGTGTTAATTTTTGGGTGGTGAGGTTATTAATAGCATTGGAAATACAACACCCTGTTTTACGGAAGATTTGACAGACAGGTGTAGGTTCTCTAATCGTTCGATTACCGCATGTTTTATGATGCCTGCTAATTGGGATTCGATAGTTTTGATCACTCACTCTGGTTGTACATTTTTCTTTATTGACTGAAAGTTATTTACGGGGTGATTTATTAGGATTAGGCAATATCTGAGATAGATATATTAAAAAAATACTGGTTTAGGAGATAAATGGTGTTTGAAAGGAAAATTCAAATTTGAAATGTTTCAATAACTTCATGAATGATCACAGCATAAACATAGCATGAACATAACTTTTTCATTTTATTGATCATAGCAAACGCAAGTGGCACTTTGTTAATTAAATGAATATATTCTACTTTTTTCTGTGTTCATTGAATAATTATTGAATTTAGTTGAAGATCTGAAAGCCCCTTCCGTCTAATACTAAATTGCACGATGTTCCACCACGAACATTTTGATTATTATAAAAAATAGTTGAGAAAGTATACTCATTTTTGTATTTAGTGCGTAAAATGGCACATGAGATCGTAATTTCTATCGAATTTGCCATGGAAACACGAATTTTATACACGAAACACAAACAACAATTTTTGTACAACTGTGAATGTGAATTTACATCCTCTGAAATACATTTATAGAAGATAGTTTGAATAACAAAATTGAGATTTCTAAAAGTTCTCTACTAGTCCATATTCTTCTGAAAAAAATTGAAATATCTGATACAATTGTGGAATCAACTCTTCAAGATATATCTAACTTTCTTATAAGCAGCAACATGGAACATCTTTGCGAATATATATTGGCAATAGTTGTTCAAACTTTACTATCATTTATTATTCCAATAAATGAAATTGTTTTATGATGAATAATCAATTGATAATTATTGACACTGTTGAAAATGAATCCTTCAGAAAGTAATATTCCCTTTTGTTTTTTGAATTATTTTGACAGCGAAAAAGTATTTTTTCTGCAACGGACTCAAAAGTCGTCCATTTTTGTTCTCTTACTGACACAACAAAATCATTAATATGTATGTTGCTAGGCTACACTTTTAGTGCCTAGGAGATAAAGTTGATTTTTCAAATCCTAGTATTCAAAAATGAGGTACCTTATACTACAGAATTATGATATACATGTGGTGCCCGTTTTCACCATGGGATCTCAGTTATTATAAGAGATACGAGGTCGGTTAAATCGGGGCAAAGTTGAGCATTTTTATTTTGAACAATTATGTGAAAGAAAATTTTATGTATCCTTTTTAGTTTTTGAATTAACGAAAAAAAAACGTGAATTTGTAATTTTCGTTTTTATTTTTCCATGCGAAAACTATAAGAACTGGAAGTTTCTAACTAGGACGTTCTTCAGGCCCTTTCTTACAAGGAATCTAAATCTGTCATCATACCAATCAAACCAAATTGGTATGTATGGGTTGGTCATTCTTTGATGATGTTAACTTCCACCTCCTTACTTCTATACCAGATTTTAACATTCAGATGTCAATACAAAAAAGTTTATGACAATTGATGTTGAGCCGCTCTGTTAGTCTCACATTCCATGTTCCATGTCATTTCTCCATTGTGTTGTTTAATAAGTGGATAGGTAATTATTATAATTCAACAACTGGATTTTGTATTTGTGTTCCTATTTTAATGACATCCTTGATAAATCATCTTTTTCCAAAAACTGGTCCGAGATCATATTGAAGATGATCCACAATAAAGGTCCTGTCAACGACTCATCTAATTACCGAGGCATAGCTCTAGTGAACTGTATTGCTAAACTATTCACGCGTATAATTCACTCTCGCTTGATTAATTGGGCCGAAACCTTTAACATACTGCCTGAATGCCAATCGGGCTCCAGACATAAACGTGGCTGTAGTGATAATGTTTTTGTACTATCGTCAATTATACACTTATTTCTCCGCTTCAAGAAGCGCAAAATTTTCGCCATTTTCGTTGATTTCAAAAGGACCTTCGACAGTATAAATCATCAACTTCTTTGATCTAAACTCTGTCACTTAGGTCTCAGCTAACATCTTATTAGGCTCCTCAGATCATTTCATTCGGAAGCGACAATGCGTGTTAAAACCATGGATGAATTTTTTCGTCCATTTAATGTTACTGAGGGAGTTTTACAAGGTGAAATTCTGAGCCCTTTACTTTTACTTGTTTCTTGCAGATATCGAGGAGTATTTCAAGAGTAATGGAGCTCGGGGTGTAAGCATAGACAACTCTAATGAACTCTTTATGCTTTTGTATGCGGATGATATTATTATCCTGAGCCAGTCTGAGATTGATGTGGGCAGAAAACTCAAACTGCCAGAAAGTAACACCTCTTTGAATTGTCTCACGGTTGATACAAAAAAAAAACCGAATCATATGCGTCTCGAGAGGCCCTTGCAAGATTAACTACCGATTCTTCTCTTCTCTCGGTGTAATTTTTAGATCTTCATCTCTTTTCCGTGAAATGGCTATAGCTTCAAACTCCAAAGGTAAACAAGCAACTGCTGCATTACTACTAATTCTTGCTAAAACTAGATTTGAATCTATGCAAACAAGCTAATACCAAAGTTTACAGAATATCTAATACTTGTTTGACTCATTAGTCATCAGTGTCATGTCTAATTGTATTCCTGTTTGGGGTTTGCGTTATAATAACATAATTGAACAAGTGCAAACACATTTTTTAAGAAAGATCCTGTCACTGCCATCCCATACACCAGATTATGCAGTTAGAATTGAATGCTGTCGTGTCAAATTGACGTATAATATTTTCAAATGGTTGCTGAACTGGTTGATAAAAATTCTCGAAATGAATGATAATATAATATCCCTTGACCCTATTAAATCCAGAAAAAACATTCTCCTGGTAAAATTCAAAGACAAACTCTATGAGCAAGATATACAACTTTCACAACGATCTTCTTTTTTAACTATGTATAAATCCTTTTCCATTTTGCATGGTTCTCCTCAGCAATATATCTCCCTAAATATGCCTATAAAATTAACCAGAAGTATAGCTCAATTGAGACTGAATAACTCGTTTTTCATCAAATTAACCTTCAACGGTTCAACTTACTTTATCAATCCTAACGAGTTGTGCATAGTTTGTAACCTCAATCAATTGGAAACTATTGAACATATTTTCTTCAATTGTCCCATATACTGCTCAATGAAACCTGCATTTATCAATTCTCTATTAGATATGACGGCTTTGGCCCACGCTCTTGATGATCCTACTGTCGATATTGTGAAGACCATTGCTTTTTTCTAATGTAATGTACTCAAACTACGCTCTTTCGTTGTCAATGAGTGAGTACGATATTTGTATTTCTAGGTTACCACCCACCATTATTGAAATAAGTATAATCTTTCATATTATTTTTTTCTGTTTGCTTATTTATTCGCTTATATATAATCCTCCATACTCTTGCCATAAAATGTATTTTTTAAGAGGCAATAAACTGAAAAAAAAAAAAATTATCTCTAAACAATTGGTTGAACAGTTTTTCCAAATTTTCATGTTTTTTGTAAGGATCTGTGACAAGTGAGTTTTTTCAATTTTTTCAATTTTCTTATAAACAACTTAATTTCAGAATTAACCAAAATTTCTTAAACAAATAACATGTTTTCATCATCAAATCTCACTTTTCAGAGACTCGCTCCTGATGATGGCAAATTGCCGAAAATGTTCGAGTCGATTTTGTTTTATGGTGTACTATAGCATACTTCGTTTTCTTTCTTAAAATTATCAAGTACACATTACCAATTTTACTTTTAATTTATTATTATATCTGAAGTGATAATCAAATCCCCGAATTCTAAGTACTTCAGGACCAAGAGAAATACAGAATATATTATAGTTCTTCTTCTTATTTTTGTCTTTTTGCCCATATTGGCCTCTTCCCTTCCTGTCCGAAAGTTAATCAAGGTTATAGATTTGCGTGAGCCGCAATAGTGGTTATTTCAGTTACATTTTATTGATCAGATATCACTCATTTTGTTTGCAGAAAAAATATCATGTTTCATTCGGATCTGAAGTGTCTGTTTGACTCGCTTATTTTGCGTGCTTGGCTTTGTTATCACTTTTTTTCCTGATAGAACAATGTACCTAATATTCTTCATGGTGAAAAAAATCAAACATTTACGCATCAATAGAGATGCAAAAATGTCAAGTATTTTTGACAGTTATACAAAAAATATATAATTTGATGTAAATTTCTTCGCGCAAACATAAGGCTACCACCCCAACCATCATTGACCTCATAATTATGAATCTCATAACCAGTTTGAGTGAAAGATTCCGCATAATTCTGAGACTAGTACCACGTTATCCAAGATTACGGTACTTAGGTATCCATCACGTTGACATGACGCGAATTTCATTTTGAAGTCCTCTGACAACAGAATATTTCAAATTTACATCAATCCGGTGGATTTGATGGGTTTGAAGGCCTTCAAACGTGCTTTACCGTGAGAAGCATCTCTTTGGATCCATCAGATCTTCTCGTGATCGCGTGTGGTTTTTTCTCAGTGACCTGTATCTTGGGGCATATGTTATTCCTGCGTGTTGACCGGGTAGGTATTGTTCGATAGTACTCTGAACATAAAGGCGTAATGATATGGCTGAGAGTTTTTCCTTTAATTTTTTAACGGTCGAAGTCAATGGCATTGTTGATAGCGCCATTGAGAAAGTTGGAAATTCATATGTAGATGTTTACAACAATGAGATTGAAAACACCATATGGTGTTGTCAATGAATTGATGGATGAAACAAAAAAAATTAAACATGCATTTGTCTACCCTACAGGTTTCGCGTACCTCTCATTTTGAAAATATACAAGGTGTTTCTTAATAAAATGCAAATCTCTGATATGTGAGACCAATTTGATGATATTGACATATGATTCAGGATGTATCACGCCATTTTTTAGTCATAACGATATCGGTTAATTCACATAGAATCAAGAATGACAAAAACAGTCGGTCAGGTTTTGGTATTGATGGGACCACAAGTAGACAGAAAGCTGATGTGTGGTTGAATTGTGGTTGTTAAAATATTCTATATGCTGTTATCGATAAGTTCGTAGTTCGATAAGCTGTGTACCAATTTCGATGACTTCGACAGGTTATACGCTATCGTTGATAATAATAATAATATTGATACGATCTTCGTGGGTAAAGTGAACGACGAACGAGTTTAAACTTGATGACTGATTTATTTAAACAAACACTAACACGTATTACAGACTAATTTATAATAACTATTTATTTTGGAGGTTATGGACGATGTTCACGTATTGTGACTTCGTATTCAACTGACTTCTGCCATTATCTGGCCCTGTATATACATCGTGTTTCAGTTGTTCTCGAACTTTCTGGAACTGTCATTCTTTTGTCACCTTTCTCCATCTGATAGCTCCCAGGATATTTCATCCTTTTTTGTTCTAGATCTTTCACGAACAACCGCAGTAGGGTCCTTCCTAAGATTTCAGCAACTTAGGGCATAGTCCTCGTTTTCTCTTTGGATTGTGAAGCCACACCAATGAACCGTCTGCGTAGCAATTGCCATTAGCTCTTATATCGTAGCTTTCCTTCATTCGTTTGCTGGAGATCTGAAGATTAGAACGAACCAATTAATGTATATCGTTCATCTTTCTCCTCAGGTTCGCTTATAATCTTCACCCGCTACATCTTCGCCGGGTCTGCATCCAAATACCAGATCACATGGAAGCCGCATCTCTCGCCCAAACAACACATTTGCTGGAGTCTGTCCAGTAGATTCTTGCACTGCTGATCGGTAGGCCATCAGGAAAAAGGGCAGATGTTCGTCCCAATCCCATTGATGTTGATTCACGACTTTGCAGAGGTACTCTCCTACAGTCCAGTTCATGCGTTCCATCACCATGCATCCGGACATAATGTCGATAATAGGTGCAAAGTCCAAGGAAACTTCTGAGCTGATGTTTATCTTCTGGTACTGGCCATTGCTTAACTGCTAGTACCTTTTCGGGGTCGACCTCCACTCCTTCACAACTAACGACGTGGCACAAGTAGTTAACTCGTTTCCGCAGTAGATGACATTTCTTCAGGTTGAAAGTCAAGTTTGCGGTCTGTAGTCTTCTGAAAACTTTTTCTGAATTTGCCAGATTATCTTCGAAATTTTTACCAAATACACAAGACAGGTTTTCCAGGAGAGTCCTCTCAACACATTTTCTATGATTCGCTCGAAAGTGGCAGGTGCATTGCAGAGCCCGAAAGGCATCACCTTGAATTGCTATAAGCCAGTGCCAACGGTGAATGCTGTCTTCACCTGCCAATATCTGCTCTTGAGGTCCAGTGTTGAATTTAGCCTCGATTCAGCCAACGTATCGAGTGTGGTCGTCTATACGTGGCAATGGATAGCTCTCTTTCTTTGTAACATCATTCAGCCGACGATAGTCTACGCAGAATCTTCTTTACCAAAAACTACTGGTGAAGCTCATGGACTGTGAGATGGCTCGATCACCCCTTCTCGTTCCATGTCCTCGATAATCCTGTCAGCAATTTTCATATTTATTTGCGGTAACCTTCGAGCTGGTTGACGAATCGGTCTGGCATTTCCTGTGCCGATTTTCTGTTTTACGATGTCAGTTCTTTCCATTTTTTAAGCCCTCATGAGAATCCTGCAAATGGTTCGAGGTTCTGTTATCTTCATCATAATCCATGGCGCGAATACTTGCAGATCCACGTGAGGCTTATGTTGCGGCCTCGAATTCCAACGCAGCTACCAGTGCATCCGTGAGTTTCTTGGGTCGAGTCAGACGCATCATTCTATACAGTTCTACATCTCTCAACCGGTCCACGAATGTTAGTATAGCTAGACATTCCATGAGGGTCTCCGGAGCTGATGAGTATGCACAATGGACCAACCTGGCTACGTCCGCTTCGAATTCCAGCAGGCTTTCTTTGGCTTTCTGTCGACGGTTGTTCATCTGTGACTGAAATACCCGCTGCAGATGTTCATGACCATATCGCATGTCGAAACGTTTGATGAGATTTTTGTAGCTGTCGACCTCACTTTCTGGAGTGGCTTGTCCTTTGATGGCCACCCATTTGCTTTGGCAGCTACTTCGAACTGTTTCAGGTAATTCGGCCATGATGTCTTTCCGTCAAACGTAGGCGACTTCATTCGATTTACGGTAGTTACTGTGTCAGGTTCCATTTTCGTCACGAGTTGTACATTGTCCTCAGGCTTACTCAGTGTCTGGTGTTCCAGTTTCAACAGGAGCTATCTGCGCCGAAGCCTCTTGTTGAGCAGAAATTTGTGCCACTATCTTATCCTATCGAGCTGTGATCTTGTCTTGCTGGGTAGTTATCTGCGAGGAAATCTCTCCACGCTGAGCCGCTATCTCCTTTCGCTGAGCCGCTATCTCTTCACGCTGCACAGAAATATGAGCAGCGATCTAATCTTCCGGTTCCTCGAAGACGAAGGTCTCTGGATCCTCGCTGACGTCGATTAGGTACTCTTTGAGACGAAGCTGGAGCACCGCTTTCGTCTCCGCCGTCTCGAGATCCTCCAACTCACGTTCCGAGTCCACTACTTTCAATTCACCAAGTCCCTTAATTTTTCCACTGCTCGTTCACATAAGTCCAACGAAATTCACACATCCCACTTCTGACACCAATTGTTACGATCATCGTGGGTAAAGTGAACGACGACCGAGTTTCACCTTGATTACTAATTTATTAATAACACTTAAACTTATTACAGACTAATTTATAACAACTATTTAATTTGGAGGTTATGGACGATGTTCACGTATTGCGACTTCGTATTCAACTGACTCCTGCCATTATCTGGCCCTGTATATATATCGTGTTCGAGTTGTTCTCGAACTTTCTAGAACTGTCATACTTCTGTCATCTTTCTCCATCTGATAGCTCCATTTCATCTTTTTCTGTTCTAGATCTTGCACGAACAATCGAGAAATATCAGGAAAGTCTAAAACATGAGGATATTTTGATATTGGTGATACTTCTTGTTGATTTTGCCGAATTCCATTACAATATAATGTAATGCGAAAGTCCAGACAGAGCCAGTTATCATCAAGAGGAGGGTTTTCCAGGGAGACTTCCTCAGCCTTAACTTATTTTGCATCTCCCTGTTGCCATCATACGTTGAGCTCAGGAAAACCAAGGGCTATACTACTGCGGACCACCCAGTCAACGGAGGCATAAGGTCATACACTTATTCTATGTGGATGATTTTAAACTATATGCTTCCGGTGAGAGGGACTTAGACCAATCCTCCAGTAATATACACAGGCTATTGGAATGGAAATCGGGATGGACAATTGTGCACTGTTTCATCTCAAGAGAGGACGATGCGAGGACTATGACAAGGATGCTCATCTAGTGAATGGAAGCATCCTAAATCACTTTGATGCCAGTGAGACGTACGCACCCACCTGGGTGTGGAGGAAGGCCATATCCAGGAAACACAAATGGTGAAAGACAATCTCCGCAGCAACTACTCCGACATATCTGGTCTTCGGAACTGTCGAGAAAGAATAAATTCACTGCTACTAACATGCTTGCTAATTCGATCCTAATCTACTCTTCCAGAGTAATGAAGAGGACACTCGCTGAGCTGCGCCAACTTGACGTTGGTACTCGCAATATGATGCACCTTGATAGGAGCCTTCATTCAACTTCGTCCGTTTCACGATTATATCCATAGATCTTATTGCTTACGCTAGAGCCGGTATCCAGGTTATTTGTTTTGTAGGTCCAGGGGGTTGAAAGTACGATGCCAATGATTGGTCGTTTTAGTTGTTGACCATACAAATGTGTTGTACCACGTGACCATAGTACCAACTTTCTTGCAGACCTCTCTAGACCAAAAAATTACTACAGGATGCCGGATCTAGCGTGAGCAATAAGATCTATGGTTATATCTCGCAAGATATCAAGAAGGCCGTGGACTCTTATTTTTGAAGTATCTCCATAACATAATGGTTCTGGATAACGCCTGCAAAGTCACCAGGAGTTCGGATCCCCTCCCGCAAATGGTCAAGAGCCATGAGAATGCACAAGTAGGAGCATTTCTCTTCAAGGCAGCACACCGAGCAGCCGATGAACTCTCGCTGATTTTCGATTCCGAGCGGAGAGCCCGTGATTCAGTCACTGAGCTCGACCGCGCTCGAAGAAAAGCCTGCATCAAAGCAGCAGAAGTAGCTCCACATGGATTAACCTCTTCAACCTGTCTTCTTCAACAACATCCAAAGAGCTGACCTTTGCATTCCTAAGGTCAGGCGGGCTTAAATCGGAAATAGAGGATTTCATCATGGCATGCCAGGATGGAGTTTTCGTTGAATTACCGAAGCCGAGTCATGGGTATAGATCCTTGATGTGAGATGCAGGGCCTGCCGTAGGGCGCCGGAAACGCTGATGGACCTGCTTTCAGCATGCATGGTGCATGCAGTTTCGGCCTATATCCATATACATAATGCTCTATTACCATCTGAGCACTCGTACGGTATCGACGAAACTCTAGTGCTGCCTTATGCTCCAGGGGATATTGAGTCCGTTGTGGAGAATGAGAGGTGCCGAATATATTGGAACTTCTCATTCCCCACCCTCTGGCTGATACAAGCTAATAAGCCTGATGTAGTCCTCCTCGACCATCAAACCAAAGCAATGTTCGTGATTGAATTTTTGGCACCAGCCGAACCGACTATCGTTTTGAAAGGGAAGGAAGAACGAACAAAATATAGAGATATTCCAGACCATTCTGTTGAACTTGTCATCCTGATAATAGGCTCCCTCGGTGATATATACACGACATACGCTTCTCTCAGAACTGCAGAAAATACCAGCTTGCCGGCAGAAGGCACACGTTTTAGCTGGGACAATGCATGCCGTCATTCTGGGATCATTGCGTCTACTCAGGGCAGACGATATTCGGTCCCAGTAATCACTCACCTAACTCACCTCACGGCGTGGGGAGTGGTCACTGGTTTTAATCCAGCTCGACTCTGCGTGGTTTCGGAGGCCGCAGAGTCATGACTGGATTTAATTAAATTCAATCTTTCAAGTAATAATATATTTATTTTCCATTCGACAAATGAAAATTTTCAAACAAATTCGTCAATATATGTGAGTAGAATAGAAAAGTCAACACACACAAACAGAACAATTTCAAACTGAACAGTTACCTATCTGAAAGAACGTTGATTTTTTTTACTTGAAAGTAGATTGTTTCACACTTTTTTATTTAGTCTGACAATAAATTATAAATTCGAGGCGCCATTGCACTGGTAGAATTGTAATGGGTTTTTTACAGCTAAAAGGAATATAAAAGGTATCTTTTTGGCGTGTTTTGTATTCGAACTTGGAATTGTTCGGTGTAAAGTAACTACAATTTTTATCAAAATTGGGTGATGGGAGCGTAAGGATTTTTAGATTCTTGAAGTGATCTCTACAGGATGATGAGCGTTTCGAAATTCCAAATAGAGTACATATAATGCGTATATTTGCAACAAAGAAGCGCACCCCGTATCATAGTCGGGAATCTATTTGGGCATAATATAATTTCAGGATTTGGTTTTCGTTAAGGACAAGTTTCATATTTCTGAATTGATAAGCAAATAAGCAGATTATTCTATGTGAGACACTCATTCATTTCAAGGCCTAAAAACTTGACTTGTTGAACAATGTCGACAGTATCAAAAATTTCTGTTGGTATTATCACATCGGAACAGTTTTTCTGACGATTATGGATTTAGTTTTATCCATGTTCAGGTGTAAAAGGATTGCACTGAACCATTCCGGTACCCACTGTGCAAAAAGTCGTACTAGTAACGTTACTTAAAGGTAACCAAGATTACGTTACGATTCTTGTGCCCGTGATGTCTCAAATACTATCTTAGAGTCGTTATATGTCCACCAACAGTACAATATTCCAGGAAGTAGCAGATACATTGAATGATAGTCGAACCGGATACCTCTTATGAAACTGCCTTGTTACATTGAAAGTACTTTCTGAAGTATTATTTGAAACGACTCTTTCATGTCCCAAGTATTTATTTTGTAACATCAATAGTTCATCTCCTGAATGTACCTGACTTGTGATTGTAATGCTTCCTAATAACGTTATTATTCTGAAGATCTGATTATACAGGGTAATTCCTTATACAGAGTGAGCGCGTGTGCGTGTTTGCTCCATATATCGATAATGCTGATATATATGAAAACAAATATTAGATAAAGTTTTGCGGCATCAGAATAATCATGTTTTGAAAATGATTACAAATGTACAAGGTATTTCATTTTTCCGTCATAGCACAAAATATAGGTATGTTTCAAAATGGGACAACCATTTGAAAAACATATTTTTTTAATGCGGAAAAATGCAAATACCTTGCGAATTTGTGACTATTTTTAAAATATGGTCTTTCAGGTGCCGTATAACTTTTATGGAATACTTTTTTTCATTTATATCGGCATATTATATCGATTCATTAAGCAATAAACACTCACTGTTGGGTCACCCTTCAGAGGCAGCTTCCACAAATTTCATCATTGCAACAAGAAATATCTTCGAATGCTCAAATTGAACAAGGTTTCTTTATTTTCTAATAGCTCAGAAATAGTCGAGAAAATAAACTTCAAAGTCATTGGAAATTTTTATATGCAGTTAGTGATTCACAGATTATTTTGACCAGCTTCATTCCAGATAACGTGGAGATATAAAAAATATATGTGAAGAGCTTTGGTTTTATTATCTATATTCTATTTGATCTCTAGTACACATATAATTTCAAATTATTCAGTGTAAATTGGTGGTGCACCTAGAATACAGCTCATTATAAAAATTTAACTAAAACTATATGAATTGTAAAATAAAACACTATAATTCTTGAGCATCTTCACTTCATTTTGGTAAGGATCATCAGGTGAACCATTCTATTGAAATTATTTGAAAAATGATTTCTGATATTGATGATTGGATATGATGATTCACCTGAAATATATGTAACAAAATATTGATAATTATTCATCTCATAATTTGGTACAGTTTACTATACCTCATTTTCCTAATGTTCTTGTCTCTTTTACTATGAATCTATACTTTGACTGATGGTGTCTTAGAGTTTTTCCTCAAAAGTATGCCATTTTTGGGTGCTTCCTATAAGTACCTAGTTATTTATTGATAATTGGATGATTCACCTGAAATACCTGATAAAATGTTAATGAATTATCTTAGAATTCAGTATTTTCCACACCACCTCATGTTCCTGATGTTTTCCATTGTGTTTTCCTCCAAAATGATATAGAATTTTTCGGTGCTTGCTATATCTGATGAGAAGTATAGTTTCCTCAATCATGTATAGGTGAATGTTATCAAATACAGGTAGTTTTTCTTCATATCCATCTTCATATTTTTTTGTATCCATCATGTAACTACTGTGTAGGCACTTTCATAAAACATATTCATGACCAGTGAACAAAAATGGATCTATTGGAAGTGACCATCGATTTGCTTTTTATGAATTGAATCAAAAACTCACTATCACAAAAATGATTTAAAACTAACAACTAACCTATAAATTTTGTCAATTTCAACTTGAGCTGATATGTTTATTCAAAAGGTTCACTGAGACATCACTGAGAAAATTGCTATCGTAATAAACAATCAACCCTGAATTGATATGTATTATGTCAGGAAATAATAATTGAAAAAATAATGAAGATAAAAAACTCACTTCATTAATAACTTACATAGTTAGCATTGTTGTCAGCATCACACAGCCACACAGTATCTTAGGTAGTACTTCACTCACACAACTCCCCAATAATGAACTATTGTCACGAAGAATTTAAATAGCAACATAAAATTTAATAAAATGTAAACCAAACTCACAGCGTCACAACAAAACAAACGGCGGATTCAACCAAAATGGCGAAATGAGTAGTCAACAGCTGGAATGCTATTGTAATAACGTGTATGACATGAACAAAGTTCGCGATAAGAGTATCATAAAAATGATGAAAATAACGTTATATAAAACCTCCTGGGGATGAAACTATGATACATTGAAGTTAACGTTCAAATATTGGTACAATTAGATCGCATTGACGTTTTCGGTACAGTTAGCTATAATGAGCCAGCGATGTTTTTTTGGGGATGTAACAAACATGGCCCAAATAAGACGGGCATGATAACGTCACATGAAAATGTTATTGTAGCTCATTAAAGATGTTTTTTCATAAATGTAGCCATGGGTACGAAAATATAACGTTACAGAATATCCTTGTGATGTTTCTTGCTCAGTGGGTACGTTCGAAAAAGTCTCATTGCATTCATCTGATAAAAGTTTGTCTGATTCATCTGATATAATCAGTGACGTATCATCTGCGTACATAGTGAAAGAATACTGAAATGGTGAGCCAAATCATTCATGTAGTAGGTACTTGGGGTAGAACTCAATAATACACGGAGTACAATAAACACACCTATATTCAACTGTACTTCTCTATGTCTATTCCCAATATGAATAATCATACATGAATACCATGAATAATCCCTTATCCCCTTTCATTACATAACTATATCAGTCACTCTGATAAGCTACCTGAGTCAACTGCTCCTCCATAGGCGGGTATCTACTGAATTCAGATATAATATAAAAAGAATAGGTCCCAAAACCAAGCCGTGAGGTATTCCAATTATGACTGCTCGTTTTGAAGACATAATATTGTCGAAAGAAACGTACTGGCTTCTTGAATTGAGGTGGAAATAACCCCTATTTCATATCTCTGAAATTTATCCAGTAAAATACCATCATGATCAACACAGTCAAATGCCCTTCTTAGATCACAAAAAATCCCAACAGGGTATTCACCCGTATCTATCAAGTTCACCAGTGTCTCATAATACGAGTCAACTGCTTTTACCGTTGATTTTTCATCTAGGAATCCGTGCTGATTATTGGAAAAAATTTTAAACCGTTTGCAGAACGCTATTAACCTGTTGATCACTTTTTTATGTTTCGACACCAATTTTTCCAGTTTTGAGATGGTCTGGAAATGTTCCGGTAGAGACAGGTAAATTGATAATATGTGTGAGGAAAAAAATAAGAACTGACAAGAATTTTTTTCAGAACAAACATTGGTACCTCGTCATACCCGCATGATGATTTATTTTTGAGCTCTAAGTTGAGTAATTCTGATTCTGAATACGGATCGAGAAAAAACGAATTCAATATTTTTTTGGAAACTTGAATATGTATTAACTGAAGTCCGATTTGCTGATTGAAATTTTACGAATGGTATCATGAGTTATAGATTCAAAATAAGTATTGAGTAGTTCCACAACATCTTTTTGATCTTCTACCGGGACAGATTTCTCAAAGGCTTTTGATAAGGTAGATCACGAAAAGTTACTCTTTGAACTGGACAAATTTGGTATTAGACACGGACTCATTATCAGTTATTTGAAAAATAGAAATTTTTTAGTGAAGTATGAAGGAAACATCTAAAAAAAATTCGACATAAATTCGGGAGTGCCTCAAGGATCCAATCTCGGACCATTATTTTTTGTTCTATTCATAAATAATCTTCCTACTGTTATCAAATATTCGAAAGGACTATTATTCGCGGACGACTTCAAATTGTTCAGAGAAATCACTACTGTGAGGGATTGTATAGCACTTCAAAAAGATATTGAAAGTATTTTGGAATGGAATGTAGCATTTGAAATTACTACCTTTTGATTTTGTTTTTATATAGTAATTTTTTTATTGGGTATTGTATATAGTACTCAAAGTGAACATTCAGCCTAAATACTTGAATCCTGAATGGAACATTTATTAAAACCACTATTTCAAAACAAGCATCACATATAGTTTAAAGGACAGTAATTCACAGGTTTACAACACTAGGTATTACTTTTGCTTCTGACATTCTTAGAACTGTTGGAAGTGATGTAACAAGCTGCAGGAATCTATGATTTCTGGCTACCTGTCTGATCCTAGGCCTGGAATTGAAGATAATAGAGTCTATGAAAACATCTTTTCACACGTAAGCAGGTGACATACCGTTGATGTGTTCTCTAGTGTGATGAAATCTAGGCATTGAACTTATTGAAGGTTATTTCAGGATTTTTTGATCTGAATGTGATCTTGATTGGGTTATTGGGTTTGTTTTGTTTATTTTTCAGAATATAATTTTTATAGGTATACTTATTTTCTAGACGTCGATGTCATTGCTTGGTCTGTCATTGATCTTCTGTCATCGATCTTCTGCCATCGGTCTACTGTCTCAAGTTGGTTAGCCGTAAATGTTCGTGTCCGTAGCAGAAAAGAAAGAAGAAGAATAGTTGTCTTCTCGGATTATCTTCGTTGGATTTCGTTCTGTCAAACGGGATAACATTTATGGTTCTGACCAATGGGAGGCTAGGAATTCAAAACTGGCGCTGATTTCATACATGATGTGCAGTTTTTTTGGCAAATTTTGGAATTAGGAGATGGTATCCATCCTCGAGCAGCTACCTCGAGGCTTTTTCCTGTGTGGCCATGATGAGGTGCGCTTGACTCGTTTTGATTTTCTTTTTTCGGTGTGTTTAACCGGGAATTAACCCTTTTGGGGAATTTGTGTAAGAGCCGTTGGGGCCGAGTTCAAGTCGCACCCATTATTTGTGGTTTTTGGAGCCTTTTTATGGGGATTTGTGCCGACCACCGGGAGACTGCCATGCGTTTTACCTCCCTTCTCAGAAGGGTGTTAGGGTACAGCTTAGCCTCATCAGACTCCTGGCATTCGACCGACGACTCTTGTGGCAACTCTTGACTCTGGTCAAGATTCCCACGAGGGCCAACACCGAGTCGCTTCTAAATCTTGGCCAGAGTCGACAGACAACCAGATGAGGACCACCAGTAGTAGCTGGTAGAGGCTGGCGACCAGCTGAGCTGCACCATCGACCCCTGGCTGACCTGGGGAGCTCAAGCCTTCTAGTTCTTCTCTTCGTTTTCCTGTGCTGCTTCCTGTCTTCTTCCTGTCTTCGTTTTGTCTTCAACTACTGCTGGACCTCAGATAGGGGCCGCAATTTGGAACATTGTGGAGGATCATATGGACCCAACATCAGGTTTTTTACAACCTCAGTGTGTTTTAACTTTTAAAGAGTTTTTCATTATTAATTGTAGATATCATATCATACCATTATATTTCATAAATACCTCTATAGCTTTTGTGAAGCTCTCACATAGTACTATGCGATAGCGGATCTATATCACAGGTTTAAAACCCTACCAACATTTTTTACATCTCATTCGGGTTATTTTAAGAGGTATAACACCCGGTATAAAAATTTATGTATCTGTGATATGATATACTTATCTTATTGATTTATTCTACAACCACACTGATATGATTCTTGCATTGGTTCCTGATATTTTATAGCCTTGTCCATTTTGGTGTTTTATTATATGTACTTGTATGTGATATGGTTTTATTCTTCTATTTGTCCAACCCAGATATCTAAGAAAATTTAATTCTATAATTTCAGGTATTGTTTGAAGGTAGGTATTTGGTTTCTCAATTTTCCGAATATTATAGATATCTTTTCATAAAATTGAGTGGCGCCCTCTAAAATTTGAATTTTCAATCTCTGAGCCAAATAAAATCCGAACTCACTATATCTGTTCTCTGGCGAACAGCTGCCGTCAGCACATGTCATCTACATTTCAATATAAACAAATGTTTCATTATGAGTTTCACCTTGAGGAATAATCCTATAATCTTCGAGTATGAAATGAATGCAGTTGCGTTGAACAGAAAAACGAAGGTGAAAGATCTTGGAATTCAGTATGATTCAACTTCATCATTCGTACCTCACTTTGAAGATATGACGAAGAAATGTAATAGAAGCTTGGGCTTCATCATGAGACATTCATATTGTTTTACCCATGTTAATACAGTCAAAACGTTATATTATTCACTTGTCAGGACGAGATTAGATTTTGGAAGTATTATTTGGGGTTCACAGTTACAGACTCACCTGAACATACTCGAAAAGATTCAGAATAAGTTTCTACGGTTCCTCCACTATAAAACACACCATACATGGCCAGATTATCACACTATAAGAACAACAGAGCTGAGGAAAACGTTTCAAATATTATCATTAGAGATAAGAAGGAATGTAAATATGTCCAGGTTTTTGTATAAAATAATTAATAACCATATTTCTGACTCCAACATACTAAGCCTTATAACATTCCATATTCCGACACACACTCCTAGGTTTTCTCGGCTTTTCATAGTACCACACACAAGAACGAATCTTACCTCACGCTCTCCTCTTTCAGTCATGCTTCGTACAGCTAATGAAATTGATGTATTAAAAGATTTAGATTATTCTCTGCCACAAAATAAATTTTTGAATACTATTATTACATACTTTTTGGAAATAACTATCTAGCATACTGAGTTATCCATGTATCTCAGTATCGTATGTACTCTTATACATAAGTAGTGTGAGTTGATATCAATTGTTTAATTGAAGCTCATGAATTTTTGTACATTATCAATAAGTATATAGGTATATATTTCCATGTAATTACGCAAGTTGCCTGTATTGAAAAAATAAATAAATGAATAAATCTGCTTCATCAATTAGAGAGATTTAATTTGTTTTTTTGTTACACAAGGAGTTCACGATTTTTCACGCTGTTTTTGTGGGATTTTCTGTGTGCAGTGTTCAGTGCTCATAACTGAGTCCAGGTCTTGAATCTATGCAGATTTCGATTATCTAATTTTATTGGTATCCACCTTCTTCATGCATTTACAAATGAATTTATCATACGTGTTTCGTTTCATTTTGTCAGAAAGTTATATAATTCATTTCAGAATCCAAAAAGGTATCATTCAGAATTCATTCTGGATCTATTTATCATGAAAAGCTTTGAGATATCCTGATTAATAAACAATGTACCACTCGATGTACCACCTCCGTCGTCCGGAAATGACGATACGTTGTCAATCCCTCTTCAACTGTTTACGAATTCACCGAATAGTATTTTATTGCACATGTATTCAATAATATAAGTGGTTTAGTTTAATTGGTGAAACTTTAGATGCCTTCAATATTCTTTGTGGAACCGCAACTGGGCTTCAGAATCCATCAGTATTCTCAATGAAGGTTATTGAAATAAGAAAATGCTGGAACCAGTTCAGTTGATCCATCAGAGATGGTGTCAGTTAGTATAGGTGAATTGTGGAATCTTAATTTGATTGACATGAATCTGAATAGAATGTTAAAATATTCTTGTTAGTATCGAAATTCATGTGAAGGGTACCAAGAATTAATTTCAAATGTGCACTTTAGCGTTAGCTTTTAACAAGGACCGGACTCGAGAATTTCATAGGAATTATTCACATGATTTATGATGGATATTGTGAAGCTTGATAGATGACTTTTCTTAGTAATTATGCATAAATGATCACTTATTTCTGATTAATTTGATTCTGCCTTCATCGACCAAATCTATGAATATACCTATTAAATATCATTGAGTTAATTAACAGAGTTATGATACAAAAATGCAGCTCTAACATAATCGAATTTCATTCCAAAATTGTATGTTATATTCAATGATGATATGGTGAATTTTTACACCACTCATTGAAATAATGAAAAATACGAGTTTATTGAAAATCCAATATGTTTCTGAAAATATTCTTGCTTCACATGCGACAGTGATTTTGTAAGCAGGTCCACAATATTTTCAGTAATTGGTGTATTATTCCATAGATTCCAGATATCTATTTTAAGTGTGTTTAATCCGTTCTCTATCTTTGAAGCTCACCACCAAATGGATAGTTGTCAACAAACATAGATCTTTGAATCTGTTCTTCTGGGTTGAATTAACCAGGTACTCATTAAATTAAAATGAAATGAGTTATGTAGCTGTGGATATAGCAAAATATTCTGTCTTAGTGGTTAAGAGGGCAGCAGTATGTATGTTGCTTTCTTGAGAACCAAGAAACTGCACTTCCAGCATAACAGATTGAATGATTTGTACTTTCACGGTGAAATTTGGCAGTATAACTTGCGTCCGAATAGACATTTAAACACAATTTATCATATTGTTTTCGGAAGATATAAGAGCCAAGTTTTCTACCTCAAAATCCCTGTTGATCCTTTCCAGGTTTGATTATTAGGTTCGTCCAAGAGCTAAAAGATATCAAACAGAAAAAGTAATATCTTGTCTCGTTACGCTACATGTGTTATTTCTTGCTTATTCACTTCCAGAGGTACTTTTGTCCCAATGCAATTTGACTTCTTGAAATTCATTAATACTTCTTCAATGAATGTTTTTGTGATGTTTGCATGGAATATCTAATTCTTACGATTTCCGCTCATAGAAATTAATTCATCCCCCCAAGTTTTTAGCATTAAAGTTAATTTCGAGAATGTCTGTTGTTTTTTCTAGATATACTTATCTTCCTTGTCACCGGCTATCAAAATATCATAAACGTATGTTCAAAAAAGTCGTCAAATACTTCATTCCAACATGTAGGGGATTGTTTGAGCCCATATAATGATCTAATAGATGAGTTTATAAGTTTCTACTTATCCTGTTTTCAGACTTTCCGAGTTCAAAATACCATTGGAAAAGGCCGTATTTGTTTTAAATATGTTCCAATTTTTCAGATATCATAATTCTTACAGTTGATAATCGCGCTACAGGTGCATGAACATTCTCTTCTTATATTTGTTGACATGCTTTTGCTTTTATCCTTGCTTTCTTCAGTACATTATCTTTGGTTTTGCAAACCCATTTTGTGTTTTTAGATTTTTTGTTATTCGGCAATTCAGCCGGGATCCATGTTACAAGTTTTTCATGTTCTTCAATTTCACCTTCAATAGTTTTCGCTAATCTTTATTTTCTGCAATTTACTTATCTGGAATTTGGAATAGACCGACCACCATGAATGATTCAAATTCATTGGATAGACTATTTTCTCTTTCAAACATTTGTGTCCAATTTATGGCTTTTCCATTTTTATTTATTAGCATAGTCGAGCTATCAGCCACTTCCAAGTTCTGTAACTTGGAATATTTGTTTCTGGAGTGTTTCTTTCTTCTGCCGCATGATGTCACCACTTCCAACGGTCTCTTGGAACGCGGCTAAGTGCGGTTAAATAGACGCGTTGAAAATGCATTGGGACAGGCAACGCTTCGAGAGGAGATCTCACCGGTCTGTAGGTTATTAAGCGTGCCTGTCTCGATGTGGATTTGTCACGTCTTAGGTATAAAGAAACATTTGCGATATGCATTCACAGTGTGAATCGTTGCATGGACCACGAGCAGATATAATTCATTGGTATGCGTGGTATTTACCAGGAAAGTTGTTGTTTTCTGCTCGTAGTACCAGACATTTATTACAAACTATGTTTGATATCTTAATTGTATAGACTATTTTCTCTTTGAAAAATGCTTCTAATGTATTTCCATGGCAAACTAGAACGGCGTTGTGTTTTCAGGTTACCAAGTATTTTGAGACTGTTATCTTTTCGAACATATAATATATTATGTTTCCGATTATTGGGTACGACCCTGTACATGCCAGTGGGGTGCAGTAGCGGCAAGAAGCGCTCCCATCAGATCTTCCACTTCGTTGGCCAATGTGTCACCTCCACTTCGCTACTGTTTGCCTGTTTCGATTTAAATTCCTCGGATGCAGTTGTGTTATAAAAACAAGCTTCAGATTAATTTCATGCCTCTTGAATATTGTGATTTCGAGTGGAGATGTGAGAAAAAGTTTAAATAACTTATACATAGATGAATTTATTATGGAAGCAGCATGGGTTGTGGATACATTATTTATTTTCTGAACCAGGTAGTCCATCATATTTCACTAACATGATTTTGAATATGAGGATAGGAAACTTGTTTTTCTATCATCATAGGGATTTTGGACGAGAATCGAAATTTCCATTTTTCTATATGATTAGGGTTCGTGTTCAAAATATCTTCTTCATTAGTTCACTGCAGAAATATTTGAAAATAATACTGCAATAATGCGACGTCTCTTTATGGTAGCACATTAAACTTCCATATGGTACAGTATTGCAATAATCGATAAGAAATCCAATAAAATTTTCGTAGACGTTGAATCCGCGAATTACCATTCAGATCGCAAATGGTCATTCCATTTCATGTTGATAAATACGTGATTTGAATATCTACTATAGTTTTTGAATATGAATATTAATTTTCATTTAATGATGGATATCAACATAATGTTGATAATGTGAAGCTTACTGATTATCACTGGGGACAGTCAGCGAGAGTTCCATTCTTGTGTTTCAATTATAATTCTTATGTGGAGTATTTGTAATATTTTAATAGATTATCTGCAGTTGTTGGTAAGGAGCGCCATTCTCGATTTTAGGTACCTATAATTACTCGTTCGAATATGCACTGCCGGTAATAAAATTTATTTCATATTTTGATGCATTCGATAATCATTTTAGGATATCGGGTAGTACTGTTACAAAATCTATTAAGCATTTTCGTGAACTAAATGAAATATAGCCAGGTTCGAAGTGAAAAAAAAGTGAAAAAGTTATGTACCTCCTCTTGGTGAATTGTAAAATTAATTTGAAATCAATTATTCACTTTCTCCTTTGCACTGATTATATTTTGCGAGACAACACATCCTCAACAAATGTGTCTTTCGGTCTTCTGAAGTCCTGAATACGTTGATGTCTCGCGATATTTCATGATCCAGGCATTTGATTGGGAACCATAATGTGAAACAGCGTCAATTTGAGCTCTGATAAATACTCTCTTTAGTTTTGAGTTAAACCATGCCATATGCGTATATAAAAATTTTTAATAATACCAAATCAGCCACTACTTTCAATGCTTTCAAAAATTCAATGGTTGCAAGTGCCATTCGATAGGAGGTTGAATTCAGGAATGAAATGTATGGATTGCAAGAGAAATGAAAATCAGAATTTTTTATGAATATGCTCAATTATTGAGATATTGTTGGATATCTCATACTGTATATTCACGATTTAGGTATCATTTGATCATTACCCATCGAATAAATGTTTTCAATTATATTTAACATCAATATTATAGAGTTCTCAAAAAATTCACAAAGATACTTCAAGTAGTTGCTCGGCTATTGTTTGGGGAAATTTACCCAATTTCAAATTCGATTAATATCACGAGTTCGATTTTTGAAGAAAGTTTATTGAAATATGTCGTATAGTATTAGCAATATGCACTTCATCTAAACTTCTCAATATATTGTCGCATGCGATTACTATAGAAATTGAATTGTATAATTCGCAATGCCAACAATAAGTGGTCGTTGATGTCCACGTCGCGAAGTCGTCAGTAAATCTTTGATAGGTCGCCAAGATTATTATCAATGCTTATTTTTCATTCCCTGCGACTTACTGTTACTTTTTTGGTTGACTGGATTTGCACCATCTGTTGAATATCTCTTCTATGATATACCTACATTACAGTATTCTTTATACATTGTGTAGTGAAATATTCTTGAATGATATGAAACAACCCCATAATAAGAAGACAAAATCTGAATACACCTAGTACCACAGTACCGATTGATGTTAACAGGATGAATCTTATATTTCAACCGTTGAAATGACACTCTTCAAAATTATGCAACAAGTTATCAATGTATAACACGAATATTTTAAAGTACTTATGGTATTACTGATGATAATTATTGTCATTCCCATACTGTCAGCTATATTAACATGGTTCTCATGAAAGGCATCGATACAAATGAAAAGAATACATTTACTGGCCAATACTTACAGCCACCGACAAAAAGTTGATACTAATCTGGAAAACTAGCGCTTTGACTCCTGCGATATCTTCTTCTTTCTTTAAGTCCCTTATTGTCTTTTTTGTTCGATTTTGAGATGATGGACAAGAGTAGTGAAGTTTATTTTTCAGGACTTCTTCTGGGATTTTCAGGACGTTCAGAATTGTAAGATTCGAGAGTGAATAGACTCAGTTATTTCCCTTATGATTCCTTGGCATGAATTAAAGTTGCATGTATAATACATCTTATATTTTCGAACGCCTATCGCAGTCTCGATTCCTAGAGCTGAGGGCATCCATCAACTGATCTTACGAAGGCCAATGTTCAAAGCAGTCAAATCTACTATAAGCAAGATAACACCAGTCCTTAGAAAGAAATAATAATGAATAGAGAAATCACAATTCTGAGCTCCTGGAACCAAAGGCTAGTGAAATGCTCCTGGTGCTCGGGGTTAGTTCAGATTCGAAACTTACCTGGAACCAACAACTGGCAAAAGTAAAGAAGAAAGCTGTGTGGACACTAATAATAGTCAGACGAGCACATGGAAAAACATGGGGGCTAAGTCCCAAAATGGTGAAATCCATGATCACATACGCTTCGTTGGTTTGATAACTCAAAAAATAGCCGCGGCTGAGTTGAGCAAGGTGCCTGCCTTAGCATAATGGGGGCTATGAAAACTACATCAACATTAGCCATGGAAGTACTGTTGGACCTACTCCCGATTGACATAATAATCATGGAGTAGACAAGAATGAAACTTCTGAGGCAACAATAAACGAATGCTAGATCGAATCTTTACAAGATAAGGGAGATAGTGAGAGGTAACATTCTAGTAATGAAACCAACGGACCACACATGACCCCTAAGTACCTACTTCTTCAACACCAACTTCGAGGTGATCATGCAAGATCGAAGCGATTGGACAGTTGACAACATCAAGGGCAAACCTGGAGAAATGATCTGGTATACAAACGGATCCAAGACCAAGGAAGGAACTGGTGCTGGAATATTCAGTGAGGGGAGAAACTCCCAATTGAGCATCTCACTGGAAACATCCAAGCGGAAATGTACGCCATCTTTCATTGTGCAAGAGAAAACAATATAAGTGAAGTGCGCAATGCACGAATCAAAATATGTTCAGACAGTCAGGCACCACTGAAGGCTCTTATGTGAACCCAATAGTTACATGAAGACTGGTGTGGGAATACCGAGAAGAGCTCAGTGTCCTCTCAGAACACAGCAGAATAACTTTGATGTGGGTTCCAGGACACTGTGCCATCGAGAGCAATGAAAAAGCTGATGAACTAGTCAGGAAAGATTTTCTCAATTCCATATATTGGCCACTCGGGGTTACTAAATCTATTACTAGAGAATGCATACGAGACTATGGGTCAAACGGGAACAAAGAGAGCGCTGGAATGAAGCTCCTCTCATGTACCACGGAAAAACCTGCACTAAAGAACCGTCAAAACATATTTAGGTTATATACTACTCAACTTGAGTAGGAACCAGGCTTGAACAATAACAATAAAATGGGGCTATACATTGAAAAACTTTCCTGCAGACAATTAGGTAAAGGAAGAGAGACACCCGAACATATACTGTCAGAATGCGAGGCACTAGATCGCAAAATGCAAGACATATTCGGGCAGTCTAGGCTAACCTCGAAGAATACAATAGCCATCCGGTATAGAACCTGTACAAACTGGTACAGGGGATTAAAGCTACGGAGTGGGTGCTATTAAGATGAATCGGAAAACACAAAGAGCCCAAGAGGCTGAGGTGTAGCTGGCGATAGGACCATCAACCGAAAAAAAATGCTCCGGGCGAAGTGAATTTTCCGCGGAACACACTTTGAGTATCGCTGAGATGATTCTTCACTAATGAGGATTCATGCAATAAAGATTTGTTCGAATTCTTCACCTACAATGATTTCCGCTTCCAAGTTAAGATAAGTTAAGTGACCAAGTACCTGTTTTCGCTGTTCGCTGAAAAGACACAACTTCAGTTTTCCGTCCACATAACTCGAGCTTTCTTCGTGATTGTGTACGGCATCATTGTGTTCGATATAGACCAATAAGTCGTCTTATTCACGCCTCTGCAGCTCTTGCGGTGTCGACCGTTCGGTGAGGACCAAATTAAAACTACTTTATGGTTTCCATTAGGACGGCTATATGTGACGCAATCGGCTTGTTATCTGAGAGAGTGGCCCCGATTGTAAATGTCCACGAACTTTTCATACGGCGTGACTATTATTATGTCCTTCGTGGCTTGTTCATTTTGTTGGGTATAGGGTGAATTATCTGTGTAATTATTGGCCATTGAACAATTTGACAATGTTTTATTCATTGATTATTTCTGAGAATGATTTAAGATGTTCAGAAGGAATCTCCATTGATAAAAAACATATTTTTGTTTGTTCTCGTGAAAATCACAGTTAAATTACAATATATCAGTCATAATATAGATAGATATAGATAGATAATTTATTCCTTTGTTTAACATATACAAAGTATAAGAGAATACACATTGTCATATAACAAAGGAAACCTCACTAAACAGAACAGAACGTTACATAAATTAGTCACTATAATATAATGTAATTTCCAATTATTATAAATATAAACAATGCAAGCTCTGACTACTTGCTAGTTACACATGGTGTGCCCCAAGGCTCCGTCCTCCGGCCGCTTCTCTTTATTATTTACATCAATGTTATATTTGAAGTTCTGCATTCCACTACAGGTATTTTGTTTGCTGATGATACTATCCTTATTTACACTGGAAGTCCATGTGATGGACTCATCAGAGAATCGGAGATCTCCAGAAAAAAAGCAGAAAGGTCATGATTTGAAACTGAACATGAAGAGAACTCGAAAGCTAGTGATATCGACCCATCCTACTTGTCATAATGGCGATAGGGTAAGTTCACTGGGTATCACATTAGTTAAGAAACTGAGTTGATAACATCATACTGAAAACCTCCGTAACGAATTTACTAGAACAAATTTCCTACTCAGACAATTGAAAAATCTTTTCAGTGTGGTAACCCTGAAGACTGTCTATTTCTCCCTGTTCGACTGTCACTTGAATTATGGAATAGTTTTATGGGGAAATTCCTTGAATTCCACTAAAATATTTCTGCAACAAAAGAAAGCATTGAGAATATTGGCCAACGCATACTATAGAGAGCACTGTAAACCATTATTCATTGCATATGGCATCATGCCTTTGCCAACATTGTATATCTTCAATGTCTTGCAAGAGATTCACAAGCAATCGAGCACACTCATGAGGGCTGGGACTGATGTTCATGGCTATAACACCAAAGGTGCCACTCAATTGAGAAATCCTAGATCCAGACTTTGTGTCTCTCAGAAAAATACATTCTTCAAATTTTAAAAAATTATGAAGCGATTCATTCTACAAAATTGTTTTTATTCAAATGAAGAATATTTACAGACCAATCATGATGCAATTGCACTCACAGAAAATTGAAATTGATGTAGAATGCATCCATTGTGTAATATTGTTCTAAATTGTATGTGTTTTGAATTTTTTTATATATACATGCTAAATTTACTAATATTGACCTGCTACAAATATACATTGTATGTAATGTGGTTGAATAAACAATCTATCTAAGACATACATGTGTATATAAAACACAACAACGAATATGAGTTAAAATAGCACTAGTTGTCAGCGAGCGAATTACTTAGTGATTCACCAAACTCACGTTTGTCTCGTAGGGAACCATGTTGATAAGATTTTTCCTAATTTTCTTTTTAAAAGATTCTAGTGGTAATTCTCTCGTTTCAGGAAAGAGCGAATTGAAAGGGGGATCGAATACCTATAAATTTACTTTTTTCCAATCTCTTCCTACTAGGCGCGATGATATGTCTGTTGTGGGTATGGTAGGTGTGAACATTAGAGTGTGTCGTAAAAGTAGGTATATTTTTCTCAACATGTTTCATAGATGATTTGAGCAAACAGTATCATAATGCCAAAATGTTGAAAGAGTGGTTTGCAATGTTCATCATAGTTAACCCTTGCAATGCTAAGTACAGCAGCTTTTTGTAGTATGAAAACTCTCTGTAAATTTGTGAAAGTTGCCTTACCCCAACTCAGTAATCCATAGCTCACTACCGAGTGAAACATCGCATAGTATCTATGATGCTTTTTGACTAACAGTTAAAGCTATGCGCCGAATGGCGTACACAGATCCTGCAAACCTTCCACACACGTGACTAATATATGTCAATGTCAGCGCTTTGTTCAACTCGAAGAGAAATGGACGTGTCATCGGCATATAAGATCGTCATCAAATTACGTTTGATTGACATATGTGAAGGTAGATCATTTGCATGAATTAAAAGCAGGAAAGGGTCCAGTATGGATCCTTGTGGTACCCCTCTCTTAATTGGGCGTTCATGGCTTATGTTGTTATTATTATAAACCCTCTGTGTTCTATTTTTGAGGTGTGATTCAATAATATTTCTACATAGGTACACCTCGCAATTCATAACATTCTAACTTCTACAGGATTTTTTCGTGATATACACAATCAAAAGCCTTTGATTGATCAGTGACACATCAGTAAACACATTTTTTATTTTCAAACGCGTCAAAAATGTTATTAGATTACCTATTAACAGCATCTATTGGGCTATTGTGTATTGTGTGTGTATTTTTATATAAACAATGTATAAGATAAACAATTATTGAAGGCGTACCATCGAATGCACTACGCAAGAATTAAAGAACCTTTGATGGGAGGGGAGCAAAAACAGATCAATTTATTCTGCAATCAAAAATATATTACAAAAAATAACAGAAGTTCCTACATATAAAAACTCAAGTATTCAAGAAAACATAATTTGACGTAAAAATATTCTGATAAACTTTTCACTCCAGACGCAGTTTTAATAGGTTTCACAAATAACATGAGCCATTCACTTAAGGAATGAATTGATGAGCACATGAATAGTTTGAAGCTCACAGCTAAATGAATACACATGGAATATACTAGATAAGGTAATTTTTTTTGTAATACACCAACATACATGTATCTTTAAATTAAACACCCAGTATTCTTTAATAGAGCTTGAAGAGACAAGTTCAAAGATATTCGATATTATATAGGTGCGTTTCGAAATAATTTATGATGATCTTCGATAAATGGTTCAACTTCTAATCTCTTTTCGAAACTTTGCTGGTTAAATATTTGATTCACAAATTTCTAACTTCAATGACAGCTTCATGAAAGAAAACTAGGAACGTAAAAGTGTCTTGATGATATTTGTACAAAAAAAATTCATAAATGAATATAAGGTACGAGAGTGGTTTGAAAATTCGAACCTACCCTGTACTTTTTGATCGGTTTAAGATATCGATGTGCCAATTTGGACCACCCGTACCTATATTTTAGTCATTTTTAAGAGCTTTCCAGTGAAATAATGAAATACTTATTGTTCTGTTCGAATCAGTTTCCAAAAGAGGCATCGGATACGAAATTATTTCTCAACCTTTGACTAAACCAGACCAAATTAGTGATGGAAATTATCGAAAACAAAATCATTCACAATCGTAATAACTAAGTAGCCGTCGTTAAAAAAGCTCCAGAAGCGGAATCCGAAGTATTCGAGCTCACGATTTCTACAGTAGGTTGTGCCATGCAGAAGCCAACGTATTTCAACCAGAAATGACCAGAATTAATAACGCAGTCTGCGAGTATTTACCGAAACAAAGACGAATCGTCGTGATAAAGCCTGTAATAAATTGAGGCATGCGCATGTGAATTAGATCGGCAGCTTTGTGAGCATTCTCGTTGAAATCGCTTACAAATTCGTTGTCAGGCTGTGTTCACCAAAAACGTCTACCAGATGGTTATCAAAATTCCAGTTACCTTATTGAGCATCATCTTTTCTGTGTCAGCGTCATTTTTATCAAATTTTCAGGCGCACCTCTTTCCGCTACATTGGTAATCTCACCAAGAGTAGATACCACGTTAGAAGACTCATCCAAGAATGGCATTGAAAAAAATGCAGGTACGTACCCAATTTCAAACGTATCCCGAACAAACAAATCTTGACATCTCTGAGATGAAACACTTATGTCACTTCGCGATATAACGTTGTTACGCCAATGCGATGTACATAAGATGTCACGTTTGGGATCTAAGTCTTGGGATATTCATGGATTGTCGCGTTTGAGATTCAACTCTTGTAATGTCCATTGGATATAATATCTACCTTCATTTCGAAGATTTGAGATCCAAAATTAAATATGAAAATTCAAAAATATGTATTAGGCCATCAGGCAACACCGACAACAATCATGTAACGATAATGACAGAAAAATAGTGAGGAAATAGATAAGATAGATCGCAATATAAGGCGTTAGATAACAAAAATGTCTGCTGGTATTTCGGATATCACCGACGCGATATCCCAACTAATATTTTTTTCATAATCTCCAGTATTTTCTATTATGTATCAGATGATAGGCCATTTCGGAAATCCATTCAGGTTGGCACGATTCTTGACGCACGTTCGTTTAACTAACCTGAGGTGCCTACCTGTGTTCGGAAACTTCGCAGTTGTTGACTGAATCACTGACCCAGGTCAATTTTTCTTCCTCATCAATTTAAGAGGAAAAGAACCCTATTAGAAGAAACACCTGCCAACTTTATATTTTCTCACGAACGCCATTTCGGATTATTTTTAGATATTTTTTCTCATTACCATATTCGAATTCTCCGATTTACGAAATGAATGATGGCGAAGTAACCGAAAATACCTTAATATATCTCAATATCAATTTTATTCATTAAGAGTAGTGTTCCAATCGCATTGATAGGTACCATAAAAACCGAGATGGCGCCTGTGCGCCTTGAGAATGAAATGGCATGAAATCAACAAACTACGTTTAATTGAGGTTGTTGCGGGTTCAAAAATCACAAAACCCGTCTATAATTTTCATTATATATAATTGTTATATCAATTATTATATCGTCAATATATTCAGATATAGTAGAATCAGAGGATTTGGAGAAAAATTAAGAAGCAAACGAACCAATCAAGTTATAAAAATATCAATGAAGTTGAAGATTTTTCAACGCCTTCTTATTAAAATCACGCAATAAAATGGACCAAAACGCACTAAAATCGCGTACCTACTTAGTAATGAACATATTGAAAATAAGTTTGTTTATCTCAACTTTTTGGTTTGATTCATTTTTTATAGTGTACGTGTCCTCTTCAGCTCATTCATAGGTGATCCTGAAATGAAATCAAGGATATAATAAATAATTCTTGATAGCCTTAAACTCGATTAGTTTCGAGCATTTTCACGATTTGCCGTTGGTCAAATGATGTATATTGTTTATTCATCTATCTCTGAAGCACATTTTAATACACTTACTCCAACCATTCGTTCATGACTAGGCGATTCGCTGATTACAGTTGAAATGTTGAGAGAATTCTCTTGGAATAAAAGGAAAAGTAATAAAATCAGTTTTTCCAGTAACACTAGCTGAAGATATTTTAAAAACTTGAACAGTGGGATGGAGTTGTGATTAAAAACTAGTTTGATAGTAAGTACACTGTTGACGTATTCACTGTGAACTTCAACAAATCAATATTCTATTGCAATATTCCATCCAGAGGAACACTGCTAAATATTTAACATATTTCGATCAGAAATGATTATATACTCAGCAATCAAGATGGGATTTTCTGGGATTAATTCAGACATACATCTTGAGTAGAAAAAACATAGCTATCGATTGCATTTCGAATTATATACAAATTCTGATATAGGTGAATATTAGGTGTGTGACAGAATTTTTTTTTCCGTGAATCGGTCAGAGATATCAATATTCGGGTAACCTTTTCCATAGAAGCGCGCTCGCTGTCGCTGGCGTTCTGATTTGTTCACTCGAAACGATTTTTTTCATTCTAATCTAAACCTTGTTATACAGAATCTATCATTGTGTAATGTGAGTAATATCATTATATAGTTATTCGATATTTTGTTCAATATCTATTATGTGTAACCCGTTCGAAATAGGATTGCATAAAAAAATATTGTAACTGGAATCAAGTACTCTGAAGATTTAGCGTCTACAAACTCCAATTGGAATAGAAATAGATATAAACAGCTCATTCATTGTCGAAATATCAAATAGTTCTGCAGTTATCACAAACAAAAAAATGAAATAAATTAGGATTATAAATTAATGAATTCATCAATCCCATAAAATTGTTTATCACATAAAAAGTATGCAAGTTCTTCCCGAAAATAGTTGCTGTGCTATATCGACATTCACTTTAGGCCTATGTATTTTTCTTGAATTCTGTTTCATTTTCTTTGTCATATCTTATCAATTGAAAAATTCACAGACAGGTCAATGTAAGGATTTGTGATTGAATAGTGGTTTACATATTGAATGTGGCGGAACTTTTTAAAATACCCTTCAATACTCAATATTCAATTCCCAGATTCATCATCGAATGTTTCCACAAGATGTTCTTTACATTTTTTATATGATGAATTGTATCATCAACGTACACAATCATTTGATTTGATGAGGTGCGGTCATAATGACATCAATAACGAATGAAGAACAATAGACCTAGAATGGAGCTTTGAGGTACGCCCATATATATGTATCTTTCCCAATTGGGAACTAATAGTTCATTTCAATTATTATTTTGCGCCACAAAATAATTCATAAGTATGTGTCAACCAGTTCAGGGTGGCTGGAATTCAAGCCTCATCATTGAGATTTCGTAAACCGTAAGAGATACAGGGCCGGTTGAATTGTCACAAAGTTGCGCAATTTGATGCCTAACATCATGCTGTTCCGAAACTTGGAAAATTCCGAAATCAAAATTTCATAATACTGTTTTTATTTTTTTATGGCGTTATTCGAAGAAATTGATCGATATGAAGAACACTTCATCATGTCCACTTTTTCTCCTCAACAAGTTGACGGTTTCAAATTGGAAATCCGACGTTTCGTCTTCTAGAAACCATCATCAACTTATTTTAATTCAAATACGGACCTGGATTTTTTATTCAATATTTTGATACCGTTTGATAGCCCAAAAACTATGAGCTATCACAAATTTGTATTTCCAATTGTTTCGATGGCAAATATTGACAGTTTCTCTATTTTTTAAAATATTCAATCCGAATCTATTTTTAAAATATGATTATTCATCAGTATTATAACTAAGGAACGCTTATCAACACCTGAACACTGGCGATATTTCAATGAAACCCCTCATCCATCCACTGCCTTATTATTACGAAACTGAACTTCTGGCAAAATAATATCTATAAAACTCAGTAAATTGATGAAAACTATGTCTGAATTCATTAAAAAAAAAGTCTGAAGTAATTGCTTGAATCATCCTAGTTGCACCTCTAGGCATATTTGTATGCGTCTTCGCAGGTTGCCCGTAAGCGCACGATGGATCATTATTCCTCTAGCTCGTTGGGTTGTTATTTCAAACATCAAATTCATATCCCGTAGAATATCTTCAAATAAACGGTTCGTTTTTGATATCCCCATTGAAAAATAATCCAACGGGGATAAATCGGGGCGCATTGCAGGCCAGCGCACCACCCGAGGCAGTATCACCCCGTGGCTTCCAATCCACTGATTGGGAAATGTTTTATTGGCGAGATTTGATTAAACACTTTGATATCACGTTTTTCTGAATTGGAAAACACCATTTCTGATCCCGCAAATTTTTCTAAACTGTCATATACTTCGACGAGTGGTTGTAACTTTTCTACTCTTAAAATCAAGGTCATTTTTTCCATTTTCAGTAATTGCAATATATAAGGAAAAACTGTCAAGTTTTGTCTTCGAAACATTTGAAAATCAAAATTTTTGGGTTATCCGAAGGTAGATTAGATTTGATTAGATTAACATAGGACTGATGAGCTATTCGCTTCCACACTTCGACATTTTCAGATCTATTGTGTATGCCCTCTCAATCAGTTAGAGGTCCTTGTCTAGTCCTGTTTTTACTATCAGACTCCATAGGCTAGTTGTTAGATCCCCCATATATCTAGAAGCATTTGGTTTTTCTTCTTCCTTCGTTAGAAATCTTAGTCTTCATAAGCCCTCTTATTGGCATAGTATATGTAGGTACTGCTGTTTCCTCCTCTTCCTGACATAATCTGTACAGAGTTAGTTACTTCTATGACAGGCCAATCGTGTTCATATGCTTATTGAATCTACCGTGCCCTGTGAGGAGTCCCACCATTATTCTGGTGGTTCTCCTATTATGGCTTAGAAGGTAGTCAGTGAATGTTGGCGTTGGTTTTTTCGATGAATTCTTTCACCTGTCTCATTCCAGGTAAGTTATTCCACCAATGTAGAGATTTATTTTGCATCAAAATTTTAATGCTTGTTTTTTGTACAGTTTTAGCTATACCGCAAAACGGTTCTGGATCATTCAGAACCTTGTTTGCTCCTTCTCGGGCTAGTTTGTCAGCCTCTTCGTTGCCCTTATAACCTGTATGTGCTGGTACCCAGGCTAGAGTCAGTCTATCATGACTACCTAGCTCATCTAGGGCTTCTTTATAGTCCCAGACCAGTTTTGAGTCAACTTGCATCAAGCTGACTGCTTTTATTGGCGCTTGGCAATCCGAGTAAATGGCAATGGATTATCCCTCAAGTTCATGTCTCATCAACTGCTTGGAACTGTGCGGTGAATTGCAACAATTTATGCTTGGAATCCCATTGCATATTCGTCTAAGCTTAGTGAGATTTTTGTCTTTGGTTTGGTACCATGATGCACCAGCTCCTGAACCATCTTTGGTTCTTGAGCCATTCATATAGATAGCGATTTCTGCGTTGATAGCCCCCCCTCCTTACATACCTCCCTGTCCGAAAATTTTACCTTGGTCTTTTCAAAACTATATCTGGGGAGTATGGCACACCTATAATTGGGTCATTTTCTAGATCTTCTTTTGTGGTCTTTTCCGAGCATTCTGCTTATGGGTAACTGTCCCCTATTTACTGACCTTGCTTAGCCTTGTATGTATATATGTAGTGGTGTCAGGTTCAGCAAGACTTCTGATGCGGCTGTTGGGGTAGTCTGCATGGCACCAGTAGCACATAGGCAAGCTGGTATTTGAATGCCACTGAGCATTCTGATCACCCCAGCCTGCTGAGTCTTTGGACATCAAACCACCTACCCATATGCTATCATTGGCCTGACGACTCTGGCATACAGCCATGTGGTCATTTTTGGCTGTAGTCCCCAATTTTTTCAGCACATTCTTCTGCAAGGCAACTGTAATTTTTTGTATGATTTTTTATAGGTGATTATTCCATGTTAGGCTGTAGTCGAATATGAATCCGAAGGTAACAAAAAATGTGATAAAAAATCCAGGTCCGTATTTAAAAAAAATAAGTTGATGTTCTAGAAGACGAAACTTCGAATTTCGAATTTGAAAACGCTTTCTTCTGAAGAAGAAAAAGTGGCCACGATGGAGTGTTATTCATATCGATTAATTTCTTCAAATAACGCAAAAAAAAAATTTTCCGGATATCTCCGAAAGTATACGAAATTTTTAGAGATTCAGAACGGTATTTTGTTAGGCATAAAATTGCGCAACTTTGCCATAATTTAACCGCCCCTGTATCTATTATGTTTTACGAGAACCCAATGATGAGTCTCGATTTCCAACCACCCTGTACTGTGATGAGTAATGAATTCCGTTTTCCTCATGCATATTTCGTATAGAAAAAGTTCATAAAGTTCAGCTTTCATTGAAGCATTCTGATCGAGCTTGCTAATAAAAGCGGCAATTTGCTATAAAGCCGTTTCAGTGAGTCGGATGAAGAATTGTTATGTCGAGAGATTTGTCAAGTGTCAGAGTCGGAATTTAACTGCCGGTTAGTAGATACACACGTTATGCACCTGAATTTTTACGATTTATCATCGGTTAGGTGGTCTTTCAAGGCACCGACTCCAAATAAAAGGATATATGCATTCTTCAGTTACCTGATGATTAGATTTAATTAGTAACTTCTGGAGAAAATATAAATTCTTCGATGATTTCTTATGTACTGAGTGCCACTGCATTTCACAAGAAGCCGAAATTGATTCACCTAATCTAACTGAAGGATATTGAAACTGAAAGAGAACATTCTTTCTCATCATCGAATAGATGGTAGTTTTTTCAAATCCTACTGAACATGATCACATAACTTGAGTATGTTGTGAACTTGTGAGGCTACACAGAGAGAAATATTTCGATAGTAGTAACAGGAATGGTTCTGTAAGTGATTTAACAAAAATATATTTTTCTATTTTGGTTGTATAATAAAGTCATTGTGCAATGCAAATGCGAGTTACAAGAACTATCTAGCTTATTCATATGAAATTGTATACTTTGCAGCATCATCATAAATGAGTATATTTGTTTAAGTGATACACTTTCCGATTCAGTCTTTGCCTGTTGTTCATCTCGATCATGAGATAAATAAAGACCCTGTGAAAGATTTTTCGTTTTTTGAAAAGCTTCTTCACGAAAACCAACTTGTAACTGGCGCAGTCGGTAGGATCCCGAAAATTGTTTGTATCGCACAGACAGTTTTTCGTCTCAACGATTTATCGGGATACGAAAAAAGTTCGGTAGTGTAAAAAGACTAGTTAGATTCGAGGGCATATCGGATCCAAAGCTGGGACGTTTCACCGCTGAATACACAAGTGAACAGTGTAGAAGGAGAACGATCAATCAACGCAGAAAACAGAAAAAACAAGTCCTGGGAGAAGAAAATCGCTTTCCAAACCTATAGGCAGCTAGGATAAGAAACGTAGGATAAGAAACGTAGGATAAGAAACAACAAACAAGAAGAAGAAGAATGAAAATATTCATAGTACTGTAAGTGCAATTCAATTTCCATTTACTTTTCCATATTTAAACCCCAAACGATAGTTTATAATCATATCTGTTATTATTTCTATGACTGATTCTGATTTAGAATCACTAGCTAAGTTATTGGAAAATATTCAATTAAGTTCCGAAACAATCAACATGGCTACAGAACAAACAGCAATTAATTACCAACTATTGAGACTGTATTTAGACTCGATTCCATCTTATGAAGGTAATCCACACACTCTCAACATTTTTATTGGGAACTGTGAAAATCTCATAAACGTATTTGCTAGAACATCAAACGATGACCCATTTAATAATTTTCTACTTAGATCTATTTTGGGTAAACTCACAGGTAGAGCTTTAACTTTAATAGGTTCTCGAACAGAACTACAAACTTGGATAGAAATCAAACAATCCTTGTTATTGAGTTTTGGAGATCAACGTAATATTGATTGTTTATTGCAAGACCTTATTTCTTTGAGACCATCACGAAATGAGAATCCTTACAATTTCGGTATGCGTTGCCAAGATGCTAGAAGTTTGATTATTTCCAAATTAAACACTCTGACTTTAACAGCAGATGAAAAAACCATTTGGCTCAAAAACTATAATGACATGGCAATGAAAACATTCATTCGTGGACTACCCAGTCCGTTACAAAATAATGTGCGTTTAAGAAATCCTGACAGTCTTGAAAAAGCTATGAGTCTCGTAATCGAAGAAGAAAATTTCTTTTATTCGACTCAACGATCAAATACTTTGAATTCACAAACGACATTCAGACCTGCACAAAGAATGACTCCATCTAGACCTAACCAACCAAATCAAAATAATTCATATCCATTCAGACCTCAAATGATTTTTTCTAATAATCAACCACAACAACAATTTCCCCCGTTTCAAATGAATCGATCACCTAGTCAACCTAACACTTCATTTAATCCTCAGTATCAATCACCATTTTATCAACCACCCAATCAAACTTACACACCTTTTATACCACAACAACAACAATATCAGCCAAGACCACAATTTAATAATTTTCAGAGACAACCATTTTTCGGACAACGTCAAAATCCGTCCCAACAAACAAGACAATTTATTCGACCTAATCAAAACGCCAATTTTAAACCTGAACCGATGGAAATATCTGGCAATTCTCGTATTAAAGCACCTTCGAAATTCGTATCTAATCATTTATATGTTCAAAATATTGATGAACAATTCGAAAACCCATTCGAATATTATGACCATAATTCATACGATGAATATCAAAATTATCCGCTTTCAGATGACGTCTACTACAATTCACCTAGTTATCATTATTATAATTCCCCGAACGAAGAATATAATACTTATTATGATGTATCCGCAGAAATTAAACCAGTAGAAACATCAGATAGCGCTCGTGAAAATTCTCCGAATGAAAATTTTCAGGAGGCAGCAACTACTACCAAAGTAACATAATACATGTAAATACTCTCAAAGCAAACCTTCCTTATATTTTCATACCGCAAATAAATGCCAACCTTTTGATAGATACAGGGAGTTCTAAAAGTCTCATGGATCCAGAATTAGCTTATAAATTTTATCAAAATTTTATTTACAAAGAACCATTTAATATTGAAACAGCTCATGACATTTCATATCATGACGAAGTGGCCGAAATTCCGATTTTTCAGATATTTAAAGTAGATGGATCACATAAATTTTATCTTTTCAAATTTAGCGACAAATTCGATGGAATAATAGGCGTAGACCTACTCAAACAATTGAATGCGAATGTAAACGTGAACTTGAAAATTCTCTCAACACCCTTTGCTAACATTTCAATTATATTCGAACAAGACGAGACACAGAAGAAAACCAGTAGTATTTCAAATCACCAAATCATTGTTGCTCCACGTGTACAACAAGTAGTGAAAATACCTGTACAACAAAAAGACGGTATTGGAATTTTAAATTATCAAAATTTTGACAATGGTTTAGAAATGCCCAAAGCAATAGTGAATGTATCAAATTACTTTGCCTTTACTACCATTACTAATATCAGTGAAAAACCTGTAAAACTAGATATTTTAGAACCATTCGAAATCGAAACATTGAACCTCATTGATATAAATTTCATGAATAAAATTGAATCCAATAATTTCATAGATCAATCACATGATACATTGTTGAAACAAAATTTGAAAAATATAAGATTGGAACATTGCAATAAAGAAGAAAAAGAATCTTTGAGAAATCTTTGTTACAACTATCGAGACATATTTTACTGCGAAAATATTCCTTTGAGCTTTACCAATGCAATCACTCACAAAATCAGACTAAACAATGATTCACCCATTTACACGAAATCGTATCGTTTCCCAGATGTGCATAAACAAGAAGTGAAATCACAGATTGAAAAAATGCTAGATCAAGGAATAATTCAAAATAGTATTTCCCCATGGTCAAGCCCAATCTGGATTGTTCCTAAAAAAATGGACGCTTCCGGACATAAAAAATGGCGGTTAGTCATAGACTATAGAAAACTGAATGAACGAACAATAGACGATAAATACCCTTTGCCAAACATCACAGATATATTGGACAAATTAGGAAAAGCAAATTATTTTACAACCCTGGATCTCGCCAGTGGTTTTCATCAAATTGAAGTCGATAAAGAAGACGTATCAAAAACCGCGTTTAGTACTGAAGGAGGACACTTTGAATTTAGGAGGATGCCCTTTGGCTTGAAAAATGCCCCCTCCACCTTCCAGAGGGTTATGGATAACGTCCTAAGAGGTCTACAAAACGAAATATGTGTTGTTTACCTTGACGATATTCTAATTTATAGTACTTCCCTTCAAGAACATATAGACAGACTGAAAACAATATTCGATAGATTGAGGCAAAACAATTTAAAGATTCAACTTGACAAATCCGAATTTCTTCAAAAATCAGTTCAATATCTTGGTCATGTAATTACACCTGACGGCGTAAAACCAAACCCTGATAAAATATCAGCAATAACTAAATTTCCAATTCCCCGCAATCCGAAAGAAATTAAAAGTTTCCTTGGTTTACTAGGCTATTATCGAAGATTCATTCGTGACTTCGCAAAGATCACTAAACCTATGACTAAATGTCTTAAAAAGGATTCAAAAGTAATACACGATAAAGACTTCATCGATTCTTTCAACACGTGTAAAAAACTATTGACTAATGACCCAATTTTACAATTTCCCGACTTCTCGAAGAAATTTGTACTAACAACCGATGCTAGTAATTTTTCAATTGGCGCTGTACTCTCGCAAGGAGAAATACCGAACGATAGGCCAGTCGCTTATGCTTCTAGAACATTAAATGATAGTGAAACCAGATACTCAACAATTGAGAAAGAGCTTCTTGCTATCATATGGTCGTGTAAACATTTTAGGCCTTACCTTTATGGACGAAAATTCACGATCTATACAGATCACAAACCACTCACTTGGTTATTCAAACTCAAAGAGCCAAATTCGAAATTAGTAAGATGGAGATTAAAATTAGAAGAGTTTGATTACGACATAGTTTATAAAAAAGGAAAATATAACACAAATGCTGATTGTCTCTCGCGAATACCAATCAATGTAATCGAAACTGACGAAATTTCCGTTGCTAATAACCCGGGTGATATTGATAAAGATATTACAGATTATATTCAATCATTGGAAGCAGGACCAAGTACATCTGACCCAATTGACGTAGTAGATCAAGACATTTCAAAATTTTTAGAGACCCTAGAACAAAATTTGGAAGAACCGCAAATGTTAGATCAAAACCAACAAGTACAAATTTTATCCGACGTACAAATTAAACCAGCTGATAATATATCAACACAACATTCTGACGCGAATGAAACCACAAACGAAGGTATAAAAATTTATGACGAAATTATTAACAATAAATTCAATCAAATCTTAGTATTTCCTAATACCTATCATAAAGTGGATATAACCCGTGAAAATTATGAGAACTATAAAATCGTGCATTTGAAAATCCCTGAAGTCAACAATGAGAAATAAATATTACAATTTTTAATTGAAAACACAGAGTCAAAGAACACCTATTCATTATATTTCCATTCTGAAAATCTGTATAAAGCATTTTGTAAAGTATATCTAAAACATTTCTCAGAGAAAGGACCGAAATTAATTAGATGTATGAAAAGACTAAACACCATAATTGACAAAGATGAACAACTCATGTTGATTAAAAACCATCATGAAGGAAAAACTAATCATCGAGGAATTAACGAAACTCTCGAACGCTTGAAAAAGAATTATTACTGGAAAAACATGAAACAAACCATAACTACCTATATAAATTCTTGCGAAATATGTCAAAGATCGAAATACGCCAGGAAAACCCCTTATGTACCGCTAATGCTAACTGAAACAGCTTCCCGACCATTTCAAATAGTTCATATAGATGTTTTTATTTTTGATGGAAAAAATTATTTAACTCTGGTCGACGCATTCACAAAATTTGCTCAAGCGATGTTCATTCATGGAAAAACTGCAATTCACATAAGTAAAGCTTTATTGAAATACTTCACTGCATTCGGCGTACCCCAATCATTGGTAGTTGACAATGGAACGGAATTTAATAACGAAACAGTAAAAGAAATTCTGAAGGTTCATAAAATCAATGTGCATTTCACTACACCCACACATCATGAATCAAATTCTCCAGTTGAACGTTTTCACTCGACAATAATAGAACACTTGCGAATTCTACGAGAAATATATCCGGACGAAAACGATGACCTTATGGATTATGCCATATTAGGTTACAACAGTTATATTCATAGTTCAACCGAGTTTTCCCCTTTCGAACTCACATTCGGTCATACAGACTCGAGAAATCCAAACGAAATATTTATTCCTAACATTTTTTATACAGAATATGCTGAGAAACACAAAGAAAAATTGAAACACGTCTACGAAGTGGTGAAATCTAAATTGGAAGATAAAAAGCGTAAAACAATTTCGAAACATAATACACTAGGCGACACAAGTTCTGAATTTCGTTTAGGTCAAACAGTTTATAAAAAGAATCCCAAATCTCGAAACAAAAAAGATAAGAAATTCATAGGCCCGTATGAAATTACTAAAATGTTAGAGAGAAACCGAGTTGAAATTACACTCAAAGCGAATAGAAATAAAAAAGAAATCCTCCATATTGAAGAATTGAAAAAACCTTCTGTTGTTACAGATTCACCTTCTGTTTCATCTAGAAATTACACTCAAAGCGAATAGAAATAAAAAAGAAATCCTCCATATTGAAGAATTGAAAAAACCTTCTGTTGTTACAGATTCACCTTCTGTTTCATCTACGGAAGACTAGAACCAATCAAATTCCATAATCTTAATACGAATCCTGGAATCCTAACCCTGAAACTTGGAAACACACAAAACAAAGTTGACTCATGGACATTCATACAAATTTATGACATTTCAAATATAATCGAAGAATTTATGACGTTACGAACTTCGTATTCACGAATAAAAAACGCATTTGAAAATTCTACACATGGACCAAACTATGACAAAGAATTTCATAATTCTCACCATGTATTGACTATACTCGAGAATAAAATATTAACACAAATAAAACAATTGAATCCACAATGGGATGTTAGACGAAAACGAGCACTCATAGATGGACTCGGATCAATTGTCAAAGCAATTACAGGTAATCTTGACCATAGTGATGCCGAAAAATATGATAAAGCTATTTTATCATTATCAAATAATCAGAACAAGCTCAAAACGATTATTGGTAATCAAATAACTTTACTACAAACATCCATACAAAAATTCAAAAACGATACCGAAATGCTAGCTCATAATCAAGAAATAATGAATTCTCGGATTAAGGAATTGCAAGAAATCATCAAAACTATTCACATAGACAACGTAGAAAATTATCATTATTTTCTATTGCAAACAGTTATTTCACAGTTCATCAATACTTTCCAAATAATGTATGATATCTTAGAAAAAATTGAAGTAGCAATCACTTTTGCAAAATTAAACACATTTCATAATGCAATTATTGAACCATCTGAATTGTTGTCTGAGATCACTGCAATTAGCAAGCATTTGAAAAATAATAAATTTCCATTTGATCCAATCATGAAAAATCTGATTTTATTTGAGAAAACAATGGAGATTAAAAGTTATAGTAAAGGAAATGAAATAATTTTCATCATAGAAATTCCAATAGTGGAAGCAGATGATTATAATTACTATCATTTGTATCCTCTACCAACTCCTATAGATAATTCCTTCAAAACTATAATACCCCATTCAAAATATCTCCTATTGAATGAGCACGATTACGCTTTCACGGACATCAAATGTCAAGAAGTCATTCCTGAAGAATTCCTGTGCCAAGACGTACAAACCACCAAAATTGAAGACCACATTCCTTGTGAAATTCAATTATTAAAATACTCTACGAACACGAGTTGCAGACAGATACCAGCTGAAATCAAGAGGACTAAAATACAGAAATTAGAGAAAAACCAATGGATCGTCATCACCCCAGAAAATATAGTGGCCGTTCAAAAGTGCGGGAAAAATAAAGATCATATTCCACTTAATGGAACGTTTATTATAGAACTGAACAATCTCTGTGAAGTTCATATCAAAGACATCGTGTTAAAGACATACAAAAAAAGTGATCCCAGTTATAAAAACATTGAACTGCCAAATATAAAGACTTTTTCGGACTCTAATGTACAAAGTGAAATTAATTTTCAGCCTCTACAATTAGAACACATCAATTTAGATGACATGGATGGCATCTACAACATTCTCGAGGACCAAAAACAACAACTAACCAACTTAGACGATTCAACGATACATTTTGACAATATAAGCTTGTATACTATATTTTTGTATTTAATAATTGGTGTTGCTATAGCTTATATGATACGGCATTTCTACTTGAAGAAGAAGCTCTCAAGAAACCCAACCCTGGACGAGGCGCTTGGACTTGAACAAGTCAAACCAACCCCCGATGTCAGATTAACTTCGAACTTTGGATCAACCCCATAGTTCTCAACTAGTGCCGGAGGAGTTACAAGAACTATCTAGCTTATTCCTATGAAATTGTATACTTTGCAGCATCATCATAAATGAGTCTATTTGTTTAAGTGATACACTTTCCGATTCAGTCTTTGCCTGTTGTTCATCTCGATCATGAGATAAATAAAGACCCTGTGAAAGATTTTTCGTTTTTTAAAAAGCTTCTTCACGAAAACCAACTTGTAACTTGCGTGTCGAAATACTATCTATTACGATACGCATTCGATACGATATCTATTTCGATACGCATTTTTTATTATTCAGAGATTGGTACAATCGAACTGTCAAATGAAAGTCAGAAGAGTTAGGCCCAGTTTACTTCTGAGCGACTTGGATTCGGTGATATTAGCAGTGAAAAACTCAATGTTTTAATTGGTGAATTTCAATTCAGAGTATAATTTGATTTAAATTGACTAAAAAAAATAACAACATTGAATTTTTCACCGCTGGGTATTGCATTAATCAAAATAGCCCAACTGTAAACTGGGCTTTACGTCAGATTTTAATTATTTCAATGTCAGCATTGTTATCAATTGAAGATGTTCCTGTTATTTATCGATATTAAATCCATTTTTTTCTTTAAATCAATTCAAAAATCAATTCAAAATAGTAAAAATTGCATATGATACACGTTTTATAAGACATGTTGTCGCACTTGTTTACTTGGAGCACTCCTCGCTTCGCTCGTCGTACTCCAAACAACGCGTGCGACAAAATCGCGTCTTATTAAACTCGTATCATAATATACTATTTTATATGATAAAAATTCTCCATTATAAAAAGAAAAAATGTCAATAAAAATACAGAATAATACGAGTGTTTGAAATATCTGAATTTTTGAATTATTTATTTTAATTTATTATTGCTTTATAACTGGAGATAGATACAAAAAAACTGAAATCCCTTCTTCAATGCCACATTTCTTTCGACCATCATCAACTTTTTTCTCGAATACATTCCAATGATATTACTTTCGCCTGGAGAAATAGCCTAAATTTGTGAATTTTCAACACATGAAATAAGTTTCTATCTCATCAGTTGATAGATCAGACACATTACATACAGTATAGTTTCAGGACGTACCTCTGCCATTTTATAATAATAAAGAGATTGCAAATAATAACAAAATGCACAAATTCAATGTAAGAGTGACAAGAATGACGGCTGATTGAATCATTAGTCTCTGCTTCTCAAAATGGAGCGAACGAATTGCATCTTCATGATGATGATAACAGAGGGAATCGAGCTAATATTCTCAATGGAAATTGACCATTGAGAGATCATAAATTGATTAAAAAAGGAAAATAAATATCTCAAAGTCATCTCCACAATATTATTAGAATAATCTAACAAAACAAGGTAGAATACGAGCAGAAAACAACTACGTTCCTGGCAAATACCACGCAAAATATTGAATTATATCCACTCGTAGTAGATATAATTCAATATTTTGCGTGGTATTTGCCAGGAACGTAGTTGTTTTCTGCTCGTATTCTACCTTGTTTTGTTAGATTATTCTAATAATATTGTGGAGATGACTTTGAGATATTTATTTTCCTTTTTTACACCACCACTCCACTTAGAGTTTTTGGCTTTTCCCTTTTCAGTCTGCTAGTCGAGCATCCCAGCCACTCTCATATTTCTATATGGGAAATTTATTAAGGAGTGTTTCTTTCTTCGCCGCTTGGTGTCGCCGTCTTCATTCTCTTCTTGGGGATCGGATCACTGCTTTCAAATATGCGTGGATGCTTCCATCGATTCAGACCTCGCCTCGTGTGGAGATCTCAGGATCTCTACACGGTTGGCTACCCTGTACTGATGAGGGCCAATAAGCCCGAAACCGGTCTACAGGTTGTCAGGCGTGTTTGTCTCGTTGGGAGCATAAACGCATGTTCGAAGAAAGAAATATTTGTATCTTTATTCATTTATATGAATTGATGCATAGACTACGAGTGGATATAATTCAATATTTTGCGTGGTATTTGCCAGGAACGTAGTTGTTTTCTGCTCGAATCTGCTAGTCGAGCATCCCAGCCACTCTCATATTTCTATATGGGAAATTTATTAAGGAGTGTTTCTTTCTTCGCCGCTTGGTGTCGCCGTCTTCATTCTCTTCTTGGGGATCGGCTCACTGCTTTCAAATATGCGTGGATGCTTCCATCGATTCAGACCTCGCCTCGTGTGGAGATCTCAGGATCTCTACACGGTTGGCTACCCTGTACTGATGAGGGCCAATAAGCCCGAAACCGGTCTACAGGTTGTCAGGCGTGTTTGTCTCGTTGGGAGCATAAACTCATGTTCGAAGAAAGAAATATTTGTATCTTTATTCATTTATATGAATTGATGCATAGACTACGAGTGGATATAATTCAATATTTTGCGTGGTATTTGCCAGGAACGTAGTTGTTTTCTGCTCGTATTCTACCTTGTTTTGTTAGATTATTCTAATAATATTGTGGAGATGACTTTGAGATATTTATTTTCCTTTTTTACACCACCACTCCACTTAGAGTTTTTGGCTTTTCCCTTTTCAATCTGCTAGTCGAGCATCCCAGCCACTCTCATATTTCTATATGGGAAATTTATTAAGGAGTGTTTCTTTCTTCGCCGCTTGGTGTCGCCGTCTTCATTCTCTTCTTGGGGATCGGCTCACTGCTTTCAAATATGCGTGGATGCTTCCATCGATTCAGACCTCGCCTCGTGTGGAGATCTCAGGATCTCTACACGGTTGGCTACCCTGTACTGATGAGGGCCAATAAGCCCGAAACCGGTCTACAGGTTGTCAGGCGTGTTTGTCTCGTTGGGAGCATAAACGCATGTTCGAAGAAAGAAATATTTGTATCTTTATTCATTTATATGAATTGATGCATAGACTACGAGTGGATATAATTCAATATTTTGCGTGGTATTTGCCAGGAACGTAGTTGTTTTCTGCTCGTATTCTACCTTGTTTTGTTAGATTATTCTAATAATATTGTGGAGATGACTTTGAGATATTTATTTTCCTTTTTTACACCACCACTCCACTTAGAGTTTTTGGCTTTTCCCTTTTCAATCTGCTAGTCGAGCATCCCAGCCACTCTCATATTTCTATATGGGAAATTTATTAAGGAGTGTTTCTTTCTTCGCCGCTTGGTGTCGCCGTCTTCATTCTCTTCTTGGGGATCGGCTCACTGCTTTCAAATATGCGTGGATGCTTCCATCGATTCAGACCTCGCCTCGTGTGGAGATCTCAGGATCTCTACACGGTTGGCTACCCTGTACTGATGAGGGCCAATAAGCCCGAAACCGGTCTACAGGTTGTCAGGCGTGTTTGTCTCGTTGGGAGCATAAACGCATGTTCGAAGAAAGAAATATTTGTATCTTTATTCATTTATATGAATTGATGCATAGACTACGAGTGGATATAATTCAATATTTTGCGTGGTATTTGCCAGGAACGTAGTTGTTTTCTGCTCGTATTCTACCTTGTTTTGTTAGATTATTCTAATAATATTGTGGAGATGACTTTGAGATATTTATTTTCCTTTTTTACACCACCACTCCACTTAGAGTTTTTGGCTTTTCCCTTTTCAATCTGCTAGTCGAGCATCCCAGCCACTCTCATATTTCTATATGGGAAATTTATTAAGGAGTGTTTCTTTCTTCGCCGCTTGGTGTCGCCGTCTTCATTCTCTTCTTGGGGATCGGCTCACTGCTTTCAAATATGCGTGGATGCTTCCATCGATTCAGACCTCGCCTCGTGTGGAGATCTCAGGATCTCTACACGGTTGGCTACCCTGTACTGATGAGGGCCAATAAGCCCGAAACCGGTCTACAGGTTGTCAGGCGTGTTTGTCTCGTTGGGAGCATAAACGCATGTTCGAAGAAAGAAATATTTGTATCTTTATTCATTTATATGATATGATGCATAGACTACGAGTGGATATAATTCAATATTTTGCGTGGTATTTGCCAGGAACGTAGTTGTTTTCTGCTCGTATTCTACCTTGTTTTGTTAGATTATTCTAATAATATTGTGGAGATGACTTTGAGATATTTATTTTCCTTTTTTACACCACCACTCCACTTAGAGTTTTTGGCTTTTCCCTTTTCATAAATTGATTGTTGAATTAGTGACTCCTCGGTTTTCAAAAGTAGAAGTCCAGCTTGCATAATAATATTCAACACAATACAATACAATACAATACAATACAATACAATACAATACAATACAATACAATACAATACAATACAATACAATACAATACAATACAATACAATACAATAAAATACAATACAATACAATACAATACAATACAATACAATACAATACAATACAATACAATACAATACAATACAATAAAATACAATACAATACAATACAATACAATACAATACAATACAATACAATACAATACAATACAATACAATACAATACAATACAATACAATACAATACAATACAATACAATACAATACAATACAATACAATACAATACAATACAATACAATACAATACAATACAATACAATACAATACAATACAATACAATACAATACAATACAATACAATACAATACAATACAATACAATACAATACAATACAATACAATACAATACAATACAATACAATACAATACAATACAATACAATACAATACAATACAATACAATACAATACAATACAATACAATACAATACAATACAATACAATACAATACAATACAATACAATACAATACAATACAATACAATACAATACAATACAATACAATACAATACAATACAATACAATACAATACAATACAATACAATACAATACAATACAATACAATACAATACAATACAATACAATACAATACAATACAATACAATACAATACAATACAATACAATACAATACAATACAATACAATACAATACAATACAATACAATACAATACAATACAATACAATACAATACAATACAATACAATACAATACAATACAATACAATACAATACAATACAATACAATACAATACAATACAATACAATACAATACAATACAATACAATACAATACAATACAATACAATACAATACAATACAATACAATACAATACAATACAATACAATACAATACAATACAATACAATACAATACAATACAATACAATACAATACAATACAATACAATACAATACAATACAATACAATACAATACAATACAATACAATACAATACAATACAATACAATACAATACAATACAATACAATACAATACAATACAATACAATACAATACAATACAATACAATACAATACAATACAATACAATACAATACAATACAATACAATACAATACAATACAATACAATACAATACAATACAATACAATACAATACAATACAATACAATACAATACAATACAATACAATACAATACAATACAATACAATACAATACAATACAATACAATACAATACAATACAATACAATACAATACAATACAATACAATACAATACAATACAATACAATACAATACAATACAATACAATACAATACAATACAATACAATACAATACAATACAATACAATACAATACAATACAATACAATACAATACAATACAATACAATACAATACAATACAATACAATACAATACAATACAATACAATACAATACAATACAATACAATACAATACAATACAATACAATACAATACAATACAATACAATACAATACAATACAATACAATACAATACAATACAATACAATACAATACAATACAATACAATACAATACAATACAATACAATACAATACAATACAATACAATACAATACAATACAATACAATACAATACAATACAATACAATACAATACAATACAATACAATACAATACAATACAATACAATACAATACAATACAATACAATACAATACAATACAATACAATACAATACAATACAATACAATACAATACAATACAATACAATACAATACAATACAATACAATACAATACAATACAATACAATACAATACAATACAATACAATACAATACAATACAATACAATACAATACAATACAATACAATACAATACAATACAATACAATACAATACAATACAATACAATACAATACAATACAATACAATACAATACAATACAATACAATACAATACAATACAATACAATACAATACAATACAATACAATACAATACAATACAATACAATACAATACAATACAATACAATACAATACAATACAATACAATACAATACAATACAATACAATACAATACAATACAATACAATACAATACAATACAATACAATACAATACAATACAATACAATACAATACAATACAATACAATACAATACAATACAATACAATACAATACAATACAATACAATACAATACAATACAATACAATACAATACAATACAATACAATACAATACAATACAATACAATACAATACAATACAATACAATACAATACAATACAATACAATACAATACAATACAATACAATACAATACAATACAATACAATACAATACAATACAATACAATACAATACAATACAATACAATACAATACAATACAATACAATACAATACAATACAATACAATACAATACAATACAATACAATACAATACAATACAATACAATACAATACAATACAATACAATACAATACAATACAATACAATACAATACAATACAATACAATACAATACAATACAATACAATACAATACAATACAATACAATACAATACAATACAATACAATACAATACAATACAATACAATACAATACAATACAATACAATACAATACAATACAATACAATACAATACAATACAATACAATACAATACAATACAATACAATACAATACAATACAATACAATACAATACAATACAATACAATACAATACAATACAATACAATACAATACAATACAATACAATACAATACAATACAATACAATACAATACAATACAATACAATACAATACAATACAATACAATACAATACAATACAATACAATACAATACAATACAATACAATACAATACAATACAATACAATACAATACAATACAATACAATACAATACAATACAATACAATACAATACAATACAATACAATACAATACAATACAATACAATACAATACAATACAATACAATACAATACAATACAATACAATACAATACAATACAATACAATACAATACAATACAATACAATACAATACAATACAATACAATACAATACAATACAATACAATACAATACAATACAATACAATACAATACAATACAATACAATACAATACAATACAATACAATACAATACAATACAATACAATACAATACAATACAATACAATACAATACAATACAATACAATACAATACAATACAATACAATACAATACAATACAATACAATACAATACAATACAATACAATACAATACAATACAATACAATACAATACAATACAATACAATACAATACAATACAATACAATACAATACAATACAATACAATACAATACAATACAATACAATACAATACAATTTTTCATTGGAGCGATAATAATTATGATACCATTTCAAATTTTCAAGAAATGAGAGAAAATTGTTCGACATTTTCAGAAAAGCATTAACAAGATATACCTATACAGAGGAAATTAAAACTTCAACGTCAATCTCCGATGTATATTTGATGAAACAAAACAGTGTCTACTCCAAATTGATAAAATTCCGTTGCATCAAACTGAACGGCACTTCGAAATTATTCTTTATGGGTCAAGAAACAGGTGATTGATTCATGAAAAAATCGGTACATTAAACTAAAATATTCTTTTATTACCCTCCCTTGTCATGAATGATGTTTCAATTATCTGTTTTATGCGTATCTACTGAAGACCTCGTGTATACTTTCCCTTTTGATGGATATTCAATAATATCCACTTCGTATTTCACACTTGATGAATGATGATTAATGCTTTCAATATAACATTTTAATGGTTTTTAATATAAGTACCCATTAAAAATATGAAGTCCAACAAAAGTGTACCGTTTCAACAGGTGCAAGTGTTTAATATCACAGTCAGTGGTTGGTGTGGTTATTTAAGAAAACCCATAACTATCAATTATAATTAGAATATTGAAATTAATTTCGAATGAGTGGTATAATGATTTCCATACGTAATGTGGTAATAGTGGTGGCAAACTTCCTTTCGAACGTTTATTAGTTTATGATCGTTCCACATTCTGCTGAGAGATAACCTACTCGAAACATTTTATATTTTTTGTTTTTCTTGTTCCTTGAAATCGCTGCCTCTGATATAATTTCTCTGTAATATAACAACAACATTGCCCGATACAAACTTTGCCGATACACAGTGATTGAACAATATCATTATTTCTGAATTTATATCAACTCATGGTCTTTTAGCAATACTCACGCAATTCTCAGTTAATCTTAAGGTATAGTGCTCATCTCTTATTTAGAGCTTTTCCGCTCGATCCTTGTCAAGTTTTAGATATATTACCAATGATGTACATTCATAAATTCTATAAGTTTTCATGTACCTAAAGTTGGTTTTAGATGTAGACATGATAGGTTATTAATTTGATGTGAAAGTGTTTTTTAACCGACAACTTAGTTGCAAAGCAACCCTCGAAATCTCATTGAGACTTGTATGAGTAAGGAAGACGGGGACCTTAGCTTTTTAAGTGTCATCCGAAGCACTACTCGGCTGGTTATCGTTGGGAGTCCGAAGGATTGAAATCTAGGTACCAAAAGAATGTTCGGTTGGTCACCTATCTCCTCCTGCTAAACGATACTATAGGCGAAACAAAATAAGCAGTACGCCCCCTACCGTTGACGAATATAACTAACGCATGGGCCATAGAATCGTTTGTTCACATTTGGTGCCATAATTTTATTATGGTGAAATGTTGATTTTTTGGTTGATATTCAAATGATTCTGAAAAAACTGAGAATCATTATTGTTGGCGTACCTTACTGATTTTGTTGGGCTAGAAAAAAACCCGAAATAAGTTTTCAAATACAGGAAAATCTCGAGTTATATTTCTGACCAAGTTGAAAATGAAGGAGTTGCTGGACAGTAGTATTCATCATCATCATCATTTGTATTTCATTGTTAGTAATTGGCAAGGTAACTGGATAGTTTATTTTACTGATATTTTAGTGAAAATACTTGAAATTTAGTACATAATAATGTATTTTCTCATTCATTTTATACTTACCAATAAATATTTATAATTGTATGGCTTTTTCATTGTATATTTATCAAAAAGTGTGAATTATTATAGTTAAAAACTTCCACACTTCCTGAAATAATTTTAATAATATTGGATGAAGGCACACAAACAAGTTTTTGAAGTTTTCTCAATATGTATCCTTATAGGACCTAGTTATTTTACCTGACCAGATATAGCTGATCACCCAGGACAATGAGTAGCATGTTGTTATTAAAATAGTTTTGTTTTATTGCTTACATATTTGAAATAAATCCAAAATGAAGATTATTGAAATACTGTCTTCAGAAAGATAGCCTTTTCAACTGAAGTTGTACTTTCAATTAATAGGCATATTGTCCAGAAAAACACAACCGTATATGCACAAAACGGCTTAGTAGACTACTATAACTAAATAATATAAAAAAAAAAAACTTGATACCCAAGCAAACTATCTGAAAATATTGAAAGGAAATGAAAAATGATATTCTTCCAGACAATGTAAACAAACTGGAATGGCCCATAGAGTAGTTATGATTTTCACCGTTCTGGCGCTACGATCTTAATCTAGGTTCCCTATAGAAATAATCAAAGTTTCTTCTAGCCCCGCCGGAAAGTCCCCATGCACTGGATAGTCCGTAAATCAAATACTGGAGCACTGTAACTGTCTGTATAGGTGTAAAGATATCGACTTTTTCAACACAACTGTGAAAAATATTGAAAGTTTGTGTTTGAAAGTGTTTTTCTATTTTGGTTCCATAATCAAGTCATTATAAAACGCAAATGCGTATATCGAATTAGCCTCTGCTTCGATAAGCATTTTTTATTATTCGGAGGTTGGCACAATCAAACTGTCAAATCACTGAGAACATTTTTTCATCGTCACAGCAGATTTTTCCGCTGCTATAGCTGCTATATTTTGGCTACATAGGAGTCAGGAAATATCTTTACTACTGCAGAAGATTAACTGCCAACGTCTACCTGTGGTAGCACAGCTACTTCAGAAAGTAACTTTGCTGTCGTAATAAAGATACTCCCCTGTTATGGAAAAGTAACTATGCTATAGTAGGAAATATGTTTCATCAAATTATTTTGTTTTTGAAAAGTATAGATTACTGATACAGGAGAGATATTTGTTGTTATTAATACGAATGCTTACTGATACAGGAAAGATTCTTTACTAGAGAAGTCTTTGCCAAGAGCAGCATGAGTGTTTTTTTAGTCAATGGAAGTTAATCATCTCACAATGGCAAAGATATTTGCTGGAAATATCCTTGAAAATGGTACCATCACATTTAGCGCATTCAACAAAACTAGAATAAACAAAGTTTTACCAAACCTCTCAATGTTCAACAATCGATATTCAGATTATTGTCAGCACTTTCTGAAAATCAAGAGATTCAATTAAAGTTCGTTTATTTTAGTTTTATTGTTGCACGCACTATGGTTCCACTTTCGAAGAGATTTCCCGCAAACATAATGCTATTGTAAGATAATTAACTTCCACTTGCTGATGAATTCCTTTCAGACTGTCCCAGCATAACATCATAATTTACACATACCAATTGTAGATATCACAAGAATTTACACCGACTGCATGTTTTCATCATTCTTGATGCTATATCCAAATAAATTTAGTTTGCTAGTGCTTCCTCAAATCATTTTCCACTTATTTCGATTTCAATTTCGAACGGAAGTTACAAATAAAGTTTAGATTTTCTTAAATACAATAATAGAATACCATGGAAACTAGATGATGAAATAAACTCAAAATCAAAAGAAGAAAATACGATTAATCAGATTAACAATAAACGATATTCCGTGCTTATCTTGATTCAACATTGAAATCCTAATAAGTGAAAAACGGCAAGAAGGAACATTAGTAAACTCTATATATATTTGGAAACAGAAGGAGAAACTATTTTATAGTTAACAATATATTCTATTTAAAAACATATTTTGTATTTTTTTTCAATTCGCATTCGTTTGTTCCGGAAGTGTCAAAATATAGTACCAATAAAACCCTACAACTTCAATATTCAATGTTTTTTTGCACCTGGTATGGTTAAAGCTATAGGTAGGGGTCAAAATAAAACAGGACAAGTATAAATCTAAAACACGAATTTTGTTTTACCTATATTCAATATATGTGTCTATGATTGGCCCTAAGATCGGATTACATTAATTGAAACATGATAATACCATTATCTCACAGATGATATATTTCTTCAATTACTGCCTATTACCTATCGATATTTTTCAGATTTGCATATTGATGTGGAGAATGTGAGTTTTGCATCTCAGTTCATTGTCCAAGTTCTGAATTTGTTCAAATGTCTTTCGGTGTCAACTTTCCATTCTCCACAAATTTTAACACATTATGATACAGAGAGGTTTTTTGAGTTTTCGAGCAGAATCCATTTTATATTTATAATAATATTATCGTCTCTATCCATCCATTGCAGAAACACAACAAAATACAAAAATAGAAAAAGAAAAAATGCATACATATTGTATTTTCAAACAGATAACTGCAATAATGAACAGGCGGAGTATCAGCGTGAAGCTATTTTTCAACCCAACCCATTGTTATATTTCTTGCATTCACATCCAGACGAAAATGATCTTCAGATTTGTCAACTAGTGTAGATATATCACTATTGATGTTATTAATTAAGTATAACTCTGAAATCTTGAGAAGAAAATGAAAATCCCAACTGAGTGTTTGTGAGCATAAGATAATATCTGAGATGGTTTTGTTCACAATTGCCTTTTTTTCTAAATAGCATACCTAAATTTGCTTTTTGAGTATGTTGAATAGTGTTGGGATGATTTTCACCGGGCGAAGATCATTCAACTCCCTGACCAAACTTTATTTTTGTTACAAAATTATTGATGGTAGTATCTGTAAAGAGTGAAATTGTTGTGAGTGTTACGCAGTACGAAAAATTTGACAGGTTAAAACCACGCAGAATATTGGATTATATCCACTCGCAGTCTATACCTAAAAACATACATTCACATAAATAAATAATGAATGCAAATATTTATTTCTCTAAACACGTGATTATGCTTACACCGAGTCAGGCACGCCTAACCACTGTCAGAGTAGTTTCGGGCTTATTGGTACTCATCAGAAAATGTTTTGGAACCGAAATGGAAATAAATGATTAGTACCTACTCGGAGTGAGAGTCGAATCTGAGATTTTGAATATCAAGAACTGTTCGCTCATATAGTCGTGGAATGAAGTTTATTATGTAATATTGATGTGGAATTCTCATGCAAGAAAATATTAATATTAATGCCCTTGGTGTGATCGATGAAGTAGTTGATATTTTTTATCAGAATTATCTCCACGTATATTTATGATTTGCGTGCGAGGGTATTCCGCACATGTAAGTTTGCTTTTTGAATTATTAATGAAGTTGAAATCTGGGTCAGAAGTGGGAATTTTCCCATCTATAAAATTATTTCTTGATGAATTAAGATCGATTAATGGAATAAAGAGTGGCGCAAAGTATGAAATAATTGATTTGAAAATCATTCGAATAGGAAAAAAATTTTAAATCCATATAGTTTCTTCCATTTTCCTTTTTGATTTTTGAATCTTACTAGATCAAAAGTTACAATAAGCTGAATTTTGTGAAGTACCCATAATAAATATTGAATAATGGAAAAGAAGGTTCAGGTAACTCACTTGAAAAATCCACTTGTTTGTGGAAAAATTCTACTTAACATCGTGAGTTGGGTCTTTGTTGAGCATGACAGCTTTCCTTTGAATTGATCCAGTAAATTCAGGAAATGCTCAGAAGCATATGAGCAGTACCTACTCGAGAGATTGTCGAAAGAGTAGAGTGTTGAGGTTGTAATGATGCGAAAGGAAAATCAAACCTGCAAAGCACTTTGGGATATTCAGAAATTCATGTAAAAAATGAATATAAATGATATCACAATGAAAGTTTGGAGAATATTTCTCATATGAGCATCATCGAAACATAAAAAAGGAAATTGCTTCGACAATTAATTATGAAGAGAGTGGTTCACAACTTAGGTAGCAGAAAATAAATAATATAATAAATAATACACCGGGTGTCCCAATAAGGTCGGCTAGCGGCTGTATCTCGAGAACCATACGACCTATTGATTGCGGAAAAAATAATCTTTCCACTCTCAAATCCCACCACTGAATGGCGTTACTTGAAATCAAAATTGAAAAACGGTTATTTCTCTAAAAAGTCCCAAATGAAGGTGGGTAATGTCGAAGCGTTTTGGACTCTTCTGGTGATACTCTAACAATTACCTATTTGACATTTTGACCTATCTCTCGAAATGAGGGGTGGTGAAAGATAAGATTCGATAACTTCCGACTACGTCAACTGATTTCAATGATCTTGGTCTTCTTCTTCCGGTACATTTCATAGGAGTAAAACATACCTAGACAATACAGACAATACAGTACAGTACAGAAACCAATACAATTCGCGATAGAAAATAACACGTAGCACTATCTCATGGTAACAACCCGAACTTCTCGAAGTGCTATCTTTTTTGTTTTGTTTTCATATTTTTGATGTTTGTGTCATTGTGACATAGGTGTCTTGTCACCAAACAATAACTGAAACGAGAAAAACGATAAGATTTCACATGTGTTTCACCAGAACATCTCTCGAAAAACTGCTGGAAGTACACCTTCCACATCAGAAGCGAACATAAACAGAACAGAGGATGAGTTTTTCGGTGGGTTATCCTCTAGAGAGTTCAGTGGTTATACCACTAGGAGTGGTTCACGAGTCACCGCTAGGTAGCGTATCACTTAGCACCTATCGCGAATAGACTCACAAACGAAACACGGGAACTCAAAACAGACACACAACTACAAGACTTCAAACTGACAGAACTCGGGGAACTCAATACCAGTAGTTTTTTATACTTATCAAATATATCTCTTCTTTCAAAATTGAATGAAAAAAAATCCTACCAGGAAGGGAACCACATTGAAAAACTGTTGCGAATTGCCAAATGCAACATGGTTGGAGTCCACTCGTGAGTGAATTGGGGGTAGAAGGAATAGGGGATGAGGAATAGGTATCATATATAAACCGCTTCGTGGCTTATGGCGCTACCCGAACCTGGGTATTCAACCTCATGGGGGGCAGGTGGAATAAAGTATGGGATGGAATCATCGTCAGAATTAGTCAGTTTTCCTGTTGAATCAGGTATATTTATTAACACTTGTAGATCTTTAGAATAGATCCTTGCGGAACCCCTGAATTCACAACAACTTTTTGTGAAGATGTAGGTATAATAGAAACTGATTTTACATAACATCTGCAGTTCTTTCATTCTCCATGTTCATGAAAATCTCTGTTGGTACGACAAATTTTGTGTCATAATAAAGTCAAATTCGCTTCAACTTTTTTCATTTTCTTCTAAATGATAACAAGGATGCGTTATCATACCTTTTCAGCAATCGTACAGTTGACTATCCTGCACTGATGAGGACCAATGAGCCTGAAACCGGTATGTAGGTTGTCAAGCGTGCCTGTCTTGATATGAACTCTTTCACATCTTAGGAGAAAATAAACATTTGCGATCGTTGCATGGACTAAAAGCAGGAATAATTTCATGTTTTGCGTGGTATTTGCCAGGAAAGTAATTGTTTTCTGCTCGTAGTCTACCAGACATTCAACGTCAAACTATGTTTGATATTTTTAATTGGATAGACTATTTTTTCCTTCCAATTTTTTGTTCAATTCGTGGCTTTTTCATTCTTCGCATATAAATTCCAGGTTTATGAGTTTGTGTATGCGAAATCAGAAATGTCGAAACACAAGTCCATGATTACTAGAACGAAAAAGGCGCTTGCTTGTCTTAATCAATGGATTTAATTTGGACAAGAAAGTCACACAGCGGGGTGTTATAAATGAGTGATGGATATATATACAACATCTTGAAATATAATCCTGAGGCCAAGAATTGCTACGTGTATGAGAGCTTGATTCGAAATTGAACTAACAGAAGGTAATTTATTCAAGATCATGGCTCCTGATTAAAACGATGAAAATGAATCAGAGGAAGGCTCATGTTATTTGTTGAGAAACCAGACGGTACCATATTACAATAATAAAGCACCTTTCGATATGATATGCAGGCAATATTTCATTACTTAAAATTAGGTAAAGTTATACCCATCTATAAAAAAGGAGATCGTACTTCTATAGGCAATTATAGACAGGTGACAATTTTGAATGTTATTTCAAAAATTTTCGAACGTGCATATTATGAAAGAATTGTCAATTTTCTTAATACAAACAACATACTCTCTCCGCGACAACATGGATTTCGTACCGGAAGATCGGAGAGTGCTGCATGTGAATTCATAGAAACTGTATATGCTAATATCGATGCCGGCAGATACGAAGGAGGCATCTTCTTTGATCTTTCCTGTGCCTTCGATAGCTTACAAATTAAATTAATTCTAGAAAAACTTGATAGAAATGGAATACGGGGGAAAATTCTTGATGTTTTAGAATCCTACTTGACTGAAAGGAAGGTGTATGTACAAATAAACGATGAATGCTCAGAACAATACTGTACGGATATTGGTGTTCCACAGGGGTCGGTGCTGGTACCACTACTATTCATAATTTTCGTCAACGATATGCCTGATTATGTAACAAATGGACTGGTCACGATGTTTGCAGGTGACTCTTCTGTAGTGGTCACAGCAAATACTCTGGAGGAACTGGATAATGCAATGACTAATGTGACAAATTCTTTCGGAATATGGTGCGGTGCTAATAACTTATTACTGAATGTAGAAAAAACCGTATACCTCCAATTTAAATGTACGAAGAATACTCCCAGCTTAGAGTCGGTAGATGACTATATCTTGAACAAAATATAACATGGGTAAATCATATTCAACATGTTTAACAAAAATTGAATTATGGTTTTTTTGCGATACTAAAATAAAAAAAACGGTGGACAGAAAAGTACTTGTGGACATGTACTATCCACTCGTGTACAGCCACATGTCCTATAACGTCATCTTATGGGGAGATTGCACTAACTCTGAAAGGATATTTATCAGCCAGAAACGAATAGTAAGGCTCATGTTTGAAATGAAATTTGGAGACAGTTGCAAAATATTGTTAGGAAAGGCATATTATGCCGTTAGTGAGTTCCTAGACGATTCCCTAGAGGAAATGTAATATTGTTTGTATGTGTTACCATTGTTACCATGTTATCACAAAATTTTTTTTTCTTGTTTATATGTATCTGTGCTATTTTTGGAGTGTTCATAAAAAATCATGACGTGTACATCCATCTGTTGTATGGCTGCTGTTGCAAGTACTAATAAATATATCTGTCTATCTATCTAATATTATAGATGAGTTGGTTTTTCATATGCAGGGTGTATCACGATGATATAAAACAATCTATGAGATATATCAGTTCTGAAGATTGTTTTCTAACCTTAGCTCACCAATCAGCCATGTTGGAATCCTGGCGAAATGGAAATTTTTTCAAGCCTCAAAGAAGTGGTTTTCAATAGATAATTGGTGTGGTGAAATATCAAGAGCAGCAAGTTGTTATTGAGGAAAAGATTTGTGCCAATAACAACTATCGAAAAAAATTATTGTTCGTCAATTGAAAGAATTATGAATGATATCGAGATTATATTGATCTCAGATAATGAGAACTGAGAACAATTACAATGAATATGTCAACATAACATATGATATAACTATAAGGACTTGACCACTTTGGCGACTTTTTAGAATTATTGAGGAATTTTGGGTGTATTTTGGACGACTTTACCTAACTTGTTCTTTATAGTGTTCATAGTGGTTTTTATGATCTGAGTCGATAGTCTATAGCTGGTTTTCCTGGATGCTAAACTAGTGCAAAGTCATTAGTTGAGAATGATCTGGCTATACGAGTTCATAAATATCGATTAATTTACAGTCTTTTGTTTGAGTAGCTCTTGGTCTTTCTCCCAATATTTTATGCCAGGAAATTCTTTTCAACGTTTTCATCGGAACCCAATTGAAAAAACTGATTATGATCATGATTTAGTGAAACATACTTATTTGCGGTTACCATATCAATGATGATTCACAGGCGTTATCACAGAGAAACTACATGATCAATATGAGTTATTGAATTAAGCTCTTGGTTCAATTATAATTTGGTGCCTTTCCGTAACAGCACCCAAAGTGCTTGTTCCGATCACTCTACTCTATTAGCGGCGCTAAATGGATTGAAAATTATTTCATCAGACCTTATTGTTTTCGATGGAGGTTCACATGAATCTCATTCTTCTATTGTACGAATCGTCTAATCTGAATAATCGACCTGTTAGACATAACAGGTTCTCATGAGGTCTTCAATGAACGCTTATAGATTCAAGTTAACTGACTCCCTAACTTGTTTCCTTTCTCCATTTTCAACTATCATTACTGTTTTGGGTATAGGCAATTATGCTATTGTAATGATACGGTATTTGTAATTATTAGGCGAAATTTCTGTTCCGGACACAAACTTGCACTCGAAAAAGACCGAAAAATTACGGTCTTATTCTTCGTAACGTGCCAGATGTCGAAAAAATCTAATCACACATGTATTTTACATAAAGTTCCCAACCTACTTTGCTAGGCATGCATATCATTAGGTAAATTACTGTTGGGCCCGAGTAATTTTTTGGATTTCGGTCGTTGACAGTCACAGACTGAAGAATATGAGGGGTCAGTGGTCTGACTATTATTGACATGCATCATCCCAAAACATTTGTATTTAAATCAACCCATTAAAATTATACGGAACTGATCTATGACTGAACTATACATGACTATTGAGTATATATTGACTATAGTCGATGTCACATGGACAGATGTTTATAATATCTGATGTGCTGAAATAATCTGAATTTGTTGCGAGACCTTATTGCTAATTAATGATTTTGTTATTTTGATATATGTCATTTTGATATACCTATGTCATTTGATATATGTCATGTTCATCCGATCACGTTATTTTTCTTATACAGGTTGTTCCATCTGAACCGCACATTATGAATACCTACTTGATGGGAACATTACATTAAAAATATTCAAGACGGATAAAGGAAGAATTTACGATATGTGTAGGTATAGAAACTGTTGATCATTATAAGTTTTATCGTATCATTGAAGATTAAGGCCTTTTTTATATGAAACCTTTATTGATGATTATCAGCTATTGATGTAACGGGATCATTATGTGATTTATAATAGTCGAGGACATTGCTTGGTTACGAGGCGGTAGCCGAGTCAACCGCAATGTCTAAGACGGTGTTGAATTGCTAATAATCGAGTAATATTCGAAGATTTATCGTTTATCATTGACAACGACGATGTGATATAAAATAGAAAATTAATAAATATTATTTGTTATCTACAACGTATTATGCTTGTATTTAACGTATAATGCTTCCTTAACTGTGATGATTTTTGATAACTAATGTATTATGAGTAACTAAGGTTTTGGTACGTATATGATAATGATAATTTTTAATTAAGATTTCATAAAATAATGACTTTGTTAAGGTTTCTAATTAATTTATGGAAGTAAACGGTGTTAATTGGTTTTATTTTAGTTTTATTTTATATTCTGACAGACTTTCAGGCAGACATTCATTGCCCAAAAAAAAAACAGTACCGGTAAAATCAGGTGAAACAAAAGATACATTGACGTAGTGACCATTGCCCCCGGACAATCTCGTATTTATGACACTTGACAATTGATTGACATAGAATACAGAAAACATTTGTTTTAGTCCTGCCATCATGCTTTCACCAACTTAACATATTTCAACACACTCCCTCAAGGGTAGAACAAATGTTCACAAAAAAATACATGAAATATTTAAAAATACACACTATACAATAGCAAAAAATGATACATGAACAACACAATAAATATTTACTGCATGAATTTTTGAATTTTTCAAATTTAACAGGCTGTAAGGGCTTGGTTAAAATATCAGCAACATTTTCATCTGTTGGACAATATTGGATTTGAAATCAGCCCTTCTTGTGTTCATCTTTGATTAGATGGTACTTTACATCTATATAGATACATTTTCTTGTTAGCTGTTTTGCTTTTATCATTTTTATGCAGCTTGTATTATCAACATGCAGATTTACCTGAACTTTTTCTAACAATAATTCTTAAAGTACAGATTTGACATACTTCATTTCTTTGCAACATTGGGCTGCAGCTATGTATTCTGCCTCGGTAGAATGTTGAGCAACACATGATTGTTTGCGAGAACACCATGCAACTGGACCATTTGCATAGAACATGTAGTGCTTTTGCTTTCTTTTCTATCACCAGCATGATCCGAATCACAGTATACATCCAGTGTATGAACAGCCTTTTTGTTTGAATAAAGAATACCTGTTTCAGTTGATCCCGTCAAATATCTAATTATTCTCTTGATATTGGTGACATCTTGTTTTGTTGGGTTCTTTGTATATCTGCTGCAATAGTTAACAGCATATCCAATATCTGGCCTTGTTTTGCAAGATAGATAGAGGAGACTTCCCACTGCTTCTTGATATGGGAATTTTGTTTCCGATGAAACAGGATTATCATGAGTTTGTGAGATTTGCATTCCTAGATAGTTCTGAGGTTTTGAATTTACTGTGGTTTCAAATTGTTGCTTCATCTTTGACAGGAATTTGTTTATATGTTGTGAATCTTCACCCATCACAATTCCATCATCAACGTGAATTCCAACAAACAACTTTTTTCCAGACATGGATTTGAAGACACATTGATCAGTCTGAATTTGTTTAAGACCTTCATTTTTGAGAAAATCTGTAAGGCGTTTAAACCACTGTTGTGGAGCCTGTTTGAGTCCATAGAGAGTTTGTCTTAACTTACACAATTTTCCAGAGACATTGAAATCTTCTGGTAAACGCATATAAATTTCTTCTTGCAGATCTCCATGAAGAAATGCAGATTTAATGTCAAAGGTGAATATTTTCAGATTTTCAGATGCAGCAATAGCCAACAACATTCTCAAAGAGTTAGACTGTATAACATGTATACATGTCTTTGTAGTCCAAATATGTCATCTGTTGACAGCCTCTTGCTACTAATCTAGCCTTGTAGCGACCATCATCTTCAATTTTGAATAACCAACGACTTGTGACAATTTCTTTACCTTTGGCATAGTTTTCACTAACTAAATCCCAAGTGTCATTTTTCTTTAGACAGTCTTTTTAATCTTGGATGACCTTCTCCCATTTTTCTTTTTCTTGACTTCTCATACAGTCTTCATAGGTAAGAGGTGAATCTTCAGTAAGCAGTGCAAAATCTTCAAATTTCATTGGTATTTTTATTTCTCTTTGTGGTCTCTGTTTCTGTTGTACATTTGGTATTTCTTCTTCACCTTCAGACGGTTCATAATCAGAAAAGAAATCTTCTTCATCAGTTTGGATTTCTGATTCCTCAACAGAAATTTCTTCAATATTTTGTTCACTTATTTCATTTTCATTGTTTTCTTGATTTGCCTCATTTTGATTGTCTACTATCAGCTTTTCTTCATTTTCTTCTAAGATATTTTCAATTTCAATGTTTTGGTTTGAAAGATTTTCTTTAGTTTGTGGAATGCCAAAGAATTTCACATCTCTTGACACATAGATATTATTTTTTTCCTCATCCCAAATTCTATAGCCATTTTCAGCATAGCCTACGAATAATCCTCTTCTTGCTTTTTTGGTTCTAATTTCTTAAGTATACCCAGATTTTTGGTGTATGCCACAGAACCAAAAATTTGAAGTCGGGATAGGTCTGGTTTTCTTTGATACCATTTATTTTTTCAGCAGGAGTTGTGTCAACTGTTACTGTGGGGCTTCTATTCAATGGATAAGCAGATGTTTGCACTGCGGTTCCCCACATTTTGTTTGACACATGAGATTCAAAAAGCATTGCTCTTGTTTTGTTGCAGATTGTTAAGTTCATACGCTCTGCTGTCCCATTTAATTGAGGGGTATGAGCGATAGTATAGTCTAAATGAATACCTTTTTCTTTGCACCATTCTTTGAAGACATTATCAACTCTTATTCTTGACACTTTGAGGTTGTGGTGGTTTTCAGATTCCACAATGTAATTTTTCAAGAAAACTTCAGCTTCATTTTTGGATTCCAACAGATAAACTGTAACAAAATGTGTATAATCATCTACACATGTCATGAAATAATTCAAGTTATCAAATGTTGGAGGTTTGATTTGGCCACACACATCAGTGTGTATAATTTCCAGAGGCCTTTTGGCTCTCTGCCTCACTGTGTTGAAAGGGTTTCTATTTAATTTAGTCATAGCACAAATTTTACACAAGAGTTCAATATTACAATCACTCAGAGATGGTGGCACTCCCTTACACATGTTAGGGATTTTTCTTAGATTTTTGAAACTAATGTGGCCTAGTTTTCTATGCCACTCCATGTATTCTTCATCAGTCTGAGCTATGTGTGCTTCTTGATTTTGTTCTGAACACAGGTTGACAACGAACAGGGCCGGCTCTACAGATTTGTCTGCTAGTGTGCAAATCCCAGAGTAGCGCCCCTATCGGAGTTTATTGAATTAACAAACTGAAAGTAATAAATTATAAAATCGAACTATTTGATGGTTTCAACAGTTTTATTTCCAAAAAAGAGTACGTATATGTATAATGAAATTTTAATTCAACAAATCATTACCATAACTAAAAATAAAAATAAATTCTGAAATATACAACGAGAGCTTCAATGAAACACAAACACTGGAGACCATGAAACAAACTGAATTACTGAAGTAGATTAAAAGACAAAGTCAAAAGACAATATTCCCTGAACTCCAGAATATCGATATAGATATTTCTTAGAATCAAAAGGCACAAAGAAAAAGGATATTATTCTGGAATTTGGATTTGTTCACATTTTGTTTCAATTTTGACATAGAACAACTATCTCGTCAACTGTCAAATTTTTTCCTAGATTTTTCCCTAAATCTGTCAAATGTCAAAATCCGCCATGATAACTTTCGATCGATTAGAGACTGCATCAAACGCATTATGAATCGTGCGCGTGCCGACAAAGGATTTCACGAAAGATAAGGTATTATCAAAGTTGTATTATATCCCGAACCAAAGTTTACAGAATATACTATTATTCTGTAAACTTTGTCCCGACCCCTTTCGGCGGCATGGAACTAGTCAATTTTTCAATGAATATTTTAATTTGAAAGTAGGAATTTTTCTATCGTTTTCCTTATGTTTGGCGCCCCTTTCTGACCTGATGGTGTGCTGTGCACACCTCGCACACCCGCTAGAGCCGGCTCTGACAACGAACAATCCACCAGGGGCTTTTTTACCAGAAATAATGATATTGTCATATTTTATGATGGTGACTTATTTTTCTTTGAAGTGAACTTCTCCACCATGTTCAGTTATAGCATGAACAGAGAGTAAATTCCTTGTTAACTGAGGAACATAAGATACATCTCTAGAAAGTACATTTTCAAGTTCAATATTTCCAGACAATATAGCATTCATGGTTTCTCCTTTTTTAGCACTGAGAATTTTTGCACCAGAATATTCAGTGTTAGTTAATAAACTACGCAACACTAATTAAGTCGCACCCCGAAATTTTGCCCCTGTTTGAATTTGAATAACTTTTTTCTTCTTTGAACAATTTGAATTCTGTTTGCACTGCTCGCTAGCTCAGTACTTCAGCTATGATCTCGTACTTCTTTGATACATAAGGTTCAAAAAATCAATTTTTTGGTTTTGCAGTCATAACTGTTTTCCTCTTCAACCGATTTTCAAAATCTCAGGCTCATTTTGAAGCTGAAACCTCATATGAGAAGATTTAAAGATCAGAATTTACTCAAGATGAACATTCAGAATCTAGGGTTTCATCAAAGGTGACCCAAATCTGAAACACTCTGTAAATCCCGATTGGGAGGAGAATTAAATGAAAATCAACTTGTTTTCGGAAGGATCTTCCATTCTGGACACATCCAGATCTTTTTTTCTTTCAGTAGTCAAAAATTGTGCGTGAGAAAACCGAAATGAAACGCCATGTTCTAGAAAAAAAATCAGCCCAAAAAAAATGCATGGTCCGTAACCAACGTAACAAAAATCATAATCAGTGACTGACAAGACAGGGTGAAAATAAAGACCAGGACAGAAAAAAGTATTCGTAGGTCTTTCTTTTCTGAAGATATAAGTTTTCATAAAAAAATTCAAAATAAAAAAAAAATTCTGAATTCAACAAAATTTCAGGGTAACCTTCTCAATACAAAGTATTCCATCATGTTTTGGATTTTTTCAGAGAATTTAATTTTTCAGACCCCCAAAAAAAATTGTGCGTACGCCTATGAAACAAATTTTTTTATCTCTTTGATCAACTTTTTCCGCTGAAAACAGCTATGGCTACCGCTTGTCTCGATTCTGAAAAATAACTTTTTTTCGCCCTGTACATCAAACTATGATACTTGGAGAACTCGAGTTTAGGCTATTCTTAGTAGTTGTGTACGAAACTCACGAAAATTATATGTAAAAAAATCACAAAAATCTCCTTTTCCTTCATTTGTACCCAAAGTATCCCAAGGGGGCAAGGGGGCGAAAGAATTCTATTTTTTTTTAATATCCGATCCCGATGTGGGGGTCAGGTGAAATATGTTTACCGATATATCTAACCGTTTGACCAGCAAAAATTTAACACGCAATAAAAAATTTGGGGAGGAGGGGGTAATTTTTTTTTTATCAGTATTCTTGGTGGTGATATTTTCGTTTCGATCAAACAACGTTTTGGATATTTTTCTTTTTTAATCGGGATTTCGAGGAGGATTTAGATTTGGGTCACCTTTGCAGAAACCCTTGATCTTTAATATACATTTCTAGTCAATTCTAATCTTCATGTCTGTCCATCTAACGTTTCAGCTTCAAAATGATTCTGAGATTTTGAAAATCGGTTGAAGAGGAAAAAAGGTATGACTACAAAACCAAAAAATTGATTTTTTGAGATCACTCTGTAAAGAAAAGTGATAAGAAGACAATTTTGGAAATGGCCAAAGGTAATGAGATAATCTTCATGCCTCTGCTGTTAAAGTTGAAAAAAAACTGTTTTTCTTCATTTGGGATCCTTTTGAAAATTTCGAAATTCTGCACAGTTCCAAAAAACATCCTGTAGCAATTTTATGGAAATAACCTAATGTATAGGAGAAGTACGAGATTATAGCTGAAGGACTGAGCTAGCGAACAGTGCAAACAGAATTCAAATTGTTCAAAGAAGAAAGAAGTTATTCGAATCTTAACAGGGGCAAAATTTCGGGGTGCGACGTAATTAGTGTTGCGTAGTTTATATCAGATTTGTTGGTTAGATGTGATGTACAGCCACTATCAACAACAAATAGATTTGGATTCAGATTTTCACTGAATAGAGCTTCATTTACAGGCTCTTTCTTCTCTATTTCCACAAAGAAAGCTACTCTGTTATCTTTCTTATCATGATCTTCCTTAAAATAGCATTGATCAGATGCATGATTTGTTCGTTTGCAGTAGGCACAAGGAGAATATTTAGAATTATTCTGGGTGGATATGTTTTTTCTTTTAAAACATTATTCTTCATTATGAGTGTCTCTTTCACACTCTTTGCACCATTTCTTCTTCGGGCATTTTGGTTTTATATGACCAACTTCACCACATCTGTGACAAACAATTTTTGTTTTTGATTTTTGTTTTGATCAGATCAGATCTGCCAGGTTTGTTGAAATTCTTATAGTTTTCTTCCACACAGAGTCTAGCAATGAGATTGTCCACAGTTCTTTGTGCTACTGGAGTAGAGTCCCTGGCACTAACAAAATAACGGGATTGCTCTGGCAGTGAGAACATGATTTTTGCATCTATAAGCTGTCATCAGAAACTTCTTGCTTGAGTTGTTGCAATTTGTACATAATATTTCTCAGATAACTGAGGTTTTGCATCATGTATTTCATTTTATCAAATTTGTACAAATGAAAATCAAGTAAGAGCTGTTGTTTGAGTTGACTTGTATCTGTAGATGGTTTTTAATGTATCATACATATTTTGTCTCTTGAGTACTTTCAATCAAGTACGATGACGCCAACACACAATTTGTAAGTTTTGTTTTCACAGTTTAATCAGTAACTTTTGATGTTACTGGGCCCATAACCTTTTAAGGTTTCTAATTAATTGATGGAAGTATACGGTTTTAATTGATTTTAATTTAGTTTTATTTTATATTCTGACAGACTTTCAGGCAGACATTCATTGCCCAAAAAAACAGTACCGGTAAAATCAGGTAAAACAAAAGATACATTGACGTAGTGACCATTGACCCCTGACAATCTCGTATTTATGACACTTGACAATTGATTGACATAGAATGCAGAAAACATTTGTTTTAGTCTTGCCATCATGCTATTACCAACTTAACATATTTCAACAGACTTAATCTTGTATGATACGACAATAGTATATTATGATAGAAGTTTTATAAGACGCTATTTTGTCGCACGAGTTGTTTGGAGTTCGACGAGCGAAGCGAGGAGTGCTCCAAGTGAACAAGTGCGACAACATGTCCTATAAAACGTGTCATTATGCAATTTTTTCTACTGTGCATTGATTTTAAGCAAAAAATGGATTCAATATCGATAAATAACATAAACTTCTTCGATTGGTAACAATGATGACATTGAAATAATTAAAAACTGACGCACAAGCGTAAAGCTCAGTTTACAGTTGAGCGATTTTGATCATTGCAATACCATCGGTGAAATATTCAATGTTGTTATTGTGTTCATTGGTCAATTCAAATCAAATCACACTCTGAATTGAAATTTACCAATTAAAACATTGAATTTTTCACTGCTAATATCACCAAATCCAAATGGCTCAGAAGTAAACTGGGCCTAACTCTTCTGACTTTCCTTTGACAGTTTGATTGTACCAATCTCCGAATAATAAAAAATGCTTTTCGAAATAGAGGCTATTTCGACACGCATTTGCGTTGCACAATGACTTCATTAGACAACCAAAATAGAAAATAGTATATTATGATACAAGTTTTATAAGACGCTATTTTGTCGCACACGTTGTTTGGAGTACGACGAGCGAAGCGAGGAGTGCTCCAAGTGAACAAGTGCGACAACGTGTCTTATAAAACGTGTGTCATATGCAATTTTTTCTATTTTGAATTGATTTGAAGAAAAAAATTTATTTTATATCGATAAATAACAGAAACATTTTCGATTGGTAACAATGATTGACATTGACATAATTAAAATCTGACGTATACAAGCGTAAAGCCCAGTTTACAGTTGAGCGATTTTGATTATTGCAAAACCAGCGGTGAAAAATTCAATGTTGTTATTATTTTTATTGGTCAATTTAAATCGAATAACACTCTGAATTGAAATTTACCAATTAAAACATTGAGTTTTTCACTGCTAATACACCAAATCCAAATCGCTCAGAAGTAAACTGGGCCTAACTCTTCTGACTTTCATTTGACAGTTCGATTGTACCAAATCCAAATCGCTCAGAAGTAAACTGGGCCTAACTCTTCTGACTTCCATTTGACAGTTCGATTGTACCAATCTCTGAATAATAAAAAATGTGTATAGAAATAGAGGTTATTTATTATATTATTATATATTAAACCATAGTTACTCAAAATTTATCAGTTACCATAGACTTTTATTTTTACATTACCGTTGTCAATGATACGGTAAATCTTTGAATGTAACTCAATTATTAGCGATTAAACACCGTCTCGGACATTGCGGGTGACTCGGCTGTCGCCTCATCACCTAGCAATGTCCTCGATGCTGAAAACTCATCATGTAAGTTATATGATTCAGCAAGTCTCTAAACCCTTCAAGGAAATAGAGTTTGTGGGGTTTTTCACTTTTTTTCAATATGAACATGTTTTTGATTTCTTCGGTAAGAGTATTATGATTCAGTGAATTTTTCTTAGATTCAGTGAGTCTGGGTCTAGGTAGGTACCTTAATCCAATTTGTTCCAATTGTGTTGAGGAGATGAATGTCTGACTGATAGGTCAGATGTTGATTTTTTATGAATTTGTATGAAAGTGTTCCTTATGAAAAGTGAAGTCATTATTTCGAATTTTTTGAAGAGTACTCGTCGTGTTTTTTTAAATTTCAAATTATCATGGCTTATTCTCTGTCAGAAGATTGTATAAACTGATGAAGATTTACCTCAAATAAAATTTCGTAGGTAGTTCTAGGTGAGATTGAATAACTTGATGATGCAAATTATACTGTAACAAAAGTAGTTAGGTTAGTGATAGATTTTAGCTTATTTATAATGAGAATTGAACTAGATTGTTTCAAATTCAATATTGTATCTCAATGAGCTTCTCATCTTCTCGATACCATGACCAAGACTGTTCAGTCTCTTGGTCTTGGTATTGGTCTTGATGTTTCAAGTCTATAAAGACAAGACTGGCTCAATCTTTCTCTTGGTCTTGATAGCCTTAGTCTTCGATCAGAATGCGTCTAGAAATTTGAATTACTCAATTCGATTGTCAAGCTGTCATTATCTCGAAAACAGTTGATAATAGGTGTAGAATATCAATGAAATATTTAAGCTGAAAGTCTGATAGGTATGCATCAATATACAGGATTATTTATTTAAAATAAAAAGTCGTTGCCAAGTTCAGCTGGAAGTGAGAACAACGCAGTGTCAAAAATATTTCAAGAAATTTCAAATTCTAACCAAATAATTTGTTTTATCTTCAATAGTAGGAGGCATATGGACTACTGCGACCTCACAACATACACCTATCTGTAATAAAACTGTAAAACTGCAATAATGAATTTGAAAAATGTATTTTCGATTTCGAGTGAACAAAAATTAAAAACAATATGAAAAATAAATAATTCAAATAAAATGTAATAACATTTTCCATCACACTTTTCTTGATGTTGAATAGATTCAAGTTCTTTATTTTTCTTTCAATACCAAGACCAAGACGCTTGGAAGAGAGTCTTGATCTTGGTATTGGTATCGAAAGTAATGTCTTCTCACTGAACATGCAATATTACAAAATAATATATTATGTGTGGTTTGCTCCCGTAATAGGGCATGACAATATTGCATAAGGTTTCTTGTGATGTTGTATTGCAAGTCAAAACAAGAAAACCTACTATCAAATAATTTGTAAATTACAAATGTAGTAACTTTTGATCGAGTTTCAATTGCAATATTGTCTCAACCATGCAACTTCATAATATTCGCAACATTCTATGAACAATTTATAGAAAATTATGAATTTGATTCAATTTCATTTGTAATATTGCACTAACCTTGTAACTTCATTACATTTGCAACATCACATGAACCATCCACCAAAAATATATTGCAATTTACAAAAGTAACTTTTGATTGAGTTTCAATTGCAATATTGTCTCAACTATAAAAGTTCATTACATTCTCAACATTCTATGAACAATCTATAAACAATTTTATTGCAAGTTATGAATTTTATGTTTGATTCAATTTCATTTGTAATATTGCCAAAACCTTGTAACTTCATTACATTTTCACTCGTGTTGTATCGGGTGGGATCGGTATTCTGTTCGATCATTGCATCAGAGATCTCGCATCGGCAGTCAGCCATTGTGTTGTTTCGTCAAGTTCTTTGTTATTTGTGTATCGACAATTGGAATCACATACTTGCAATTCACAAGACTATTGTATTCTTTCATCTGACATATTGGAGTAAGTAATGAAGTGCACTATATTTCATAAAAAAAATCAGCTGTTTATGCGGATAGTTCGAATAAGGTAAGTGAATTGTTTATTTTATTGTGATATTGAATGTAAGGTCTTTAGGAATGAAATCATAGTAAGACATTTTCGCATATGTCAATAAAATGTTCACAGTATTGTACTCGTTTTGATAGAATCAAAGAATAGAAAAAAAAAGGTCAATCATATTTTATAACTTTGTTATGTATTTAATAATTTTGTTTCGTTTTGCGTAGAAAAAACTTCTAGCTCACTCGTCAATTACCTTTCAAACCTTCGTTTTCGAAATATGAACCTTTCTTATCCTCAATTGAAGTATCAAAATTTTGTTTTTGTGAAACAAAATTGCTGGCGTTATTCTTCAAGCACTCTTTGTAAAAACGATTTTCACTCAATTTTGAACAGCATGTAAGATTCAAACATATCGCGTGTCTCTTCAATGTATTCAGAAAGTGATAGACTTTTCAAAAATGCAAAAATCCAATATGGCGCCCATAAGAATATCCAAAGTCGACTGTTGCATCTCTGACATCAAGAACGCCTTGGATAATACAATGACAAATTTAGATTGTGCAGCTTTGGTTTTGTTTTCCTTCTCATCAAATATCAACACTCAACGGAGGGCGTTAACAGATTGTAACTATCATATTGATACGATTCATAATCACTTTTTTGATTTCTCTGGTAGCTACAGTTTTTTTGTTCTTTCTGTAATACTGTGAAACGCATATCTTTCAGCAGATCAAGACCTAACGTAAGTATTAAAATTCTACTTTTCACATCGATTATGTCTTGATTGATGATTTTATCCATTCGTTCGAATAATTCGTTGGAAAAGGTCTCGGCATCTTTTGAGGACCGGTCGCTGTAGCTATTGTAATGCCAAATTAGATTTATCTCTTGGTAGAGGTGAGAGCTTGATGTATTATGACTTTTTTATCTTGTATAAAAGGGTCGTATTAGAATTCAAGGTGATTCACTATCAGGTTGTGGAGGTGTAGATAAGTAATTATAGATTTCTAGAGTAGTCTAGCTGGAAAATAATATGGGATACATTGAAATAGTATATAGGGTATCAAATCGGGTGGCCTATAATTCAGAATTTTCAACCACCCTGTATGTGATTAAAATAAATGTCATTAGATAGTTAATCAAAAGTTAAGATTGGGACATATAAGCCGTTTCGACCAATAATGAATAGTTTCCACACAAAAAATTCCTGAAGTTGAAAAATCTCGATTTTTCACACCCTTATCTTCCCTCGAAACCCCAAGTGTGTTAGATAATTATAATAATGATAATGATGTTTATTACCACGCATAATTGACAATGAAATTTTATAATTTATTCAGTATACATAAACAAACATTGATGAACCCACAAAACCCGAAGCAGCGCGTTGGGTTTTCTTTGCCGTATATGATAATGATAATAAAATTCATAATCATTGTTTCATTGAATTGATGATTATGAATATTTATACGAGAATGATCATCAACAAAGAATGATATTATAACTAATTTTAATTCTCTTGTGGCCGAAGAGAAGAAAAAAAATGATAACATATATTTATCACCCGATATTTTCTCTCTAAAAAAAATTTAATAAAATGGAAAATTATAAAATTAATAATGTTACTATGGCATAGATGGTATTCATATATTATGTATATGATAAATACATAAACATTTTAAATAATAGGAGTATAATACTATTAGAAGTATGTATGGATATAATTCATTTATAAATGACTGATTGAAAGAATTATTGTCTCAAGAGAGTAATTCGCTGAGTTGATACATTCATGGTGAGTATTAATATTTTTATAGTCTCATTCAGTAAGTTTTTAGAGTTCATTGTAAGTACATCTAGTTTATGTTTTTCGGGAAGGCAATAATATGCCTTTATTGCTAGACACTTGTAACACCTTTGACCAATTCTCTTTGCTAGCAATGGAGTTTTCACAAAATGTTTCGTCTTTTGTCTTGTTAAGTATGTGCGATCAAGGTTATGAAGTAAATTTTTGTGAGTATTCAGGTGAACAGTCAGATGCAGAAAGATTATTTGTCTTATAGTCAGAACTTCAGATTCAGAATAGATCATTGTAGATGGGTAAGTAGGTTCTTTTGTTAGTATAGTTTTGAGTAGGCGTTTTCGTATACTTTACAAGTTTTTCAGATGAGTGGTTGCTGCTACACCCCATGCTAAGATACCATACCTGAGCCTATATTCAACGAGAGCTGTGTATATTATTTTGTGGTGAGTATCTAGTATTTTGGAAAAATATTTGAATTTATATAATATACTTCTCAGCGTTTTCGTTACATTATTGATGTGTTTATCCCATTTAAGATGGCTATCTGAAAAAATCACTGTTAGCAATATTTAAAGATTTATAGTGTGGCAAGTTGTTACTGTATGATGTGAATGGAACAAAATAACTCTTCTCAGTATTGATTGTTAATAAATTGTGCTTAAAACACGTCATTATTCGAGCCAAATCATTTTCTGCTTTCCTTCCCAAATTTTCCCAATTTTCGTCTTGGTTAAATATAGCAGTATCATCTGCATAGCTGATAATATCACCCGAACCATTTAATGTAAGTAAATCATTGATATACATTCTGAATAATATTGGTCCAAGTATACCGTTCCTTGTAGGACTCCATATTCGACTTCCTTCCATGAACTAATTTTTTCATTCACAAAAGTATACCTCTAACTCCCATACCTTTCAATACCTCCAGTAATTGCATATGACTCACCGTGTCAAATGCTTTGGACAAGTCAAGATGGTTTGGAATTATCTATCCCATCATATATATCCTAGACGTGAGGTGTAGAATGGCATATTGTGTTGATTTTTCTTTTTGGAATCCAAATTGGCGTTCTGATAGAAAATTGTGTTTATCTAAGAATTGTTCTAATCTTACTTTCATTATTTTTTCAAAGATTTTAGCAAATACAGAGATCAATGATATAGGTCTATAGTTCTGCACATCCAACTTACATCCTTTTTCAATAATAAGTTTGATAATAGCTACTTTGAATTCCGATGGGCATATTCCAGATATCAATATTTCATTCATCAAGTGAGTTGAGGGTATTTTTATTTCTTGTACTATATTTTTGAGAGTTTCGGCTCTTATGCTGTCCATTCCGGGCGATTTATTATTTTTCAGGTGTTTTATGATATCCACAATTTCTTCTCTTATGACAGGTTGTAAAAATATTGAATCTCGGTAAACACTGTTTTTTGAAACAGCTGTTTTCGGTTTGATGATATTTTCAGCCAGCTTTCTGCCTATACTGGCATATTGATCGTTGAAAATATTGGCAATCTTGATTTTTGCTGTGATGACTTCTCCAGAATCGTTAAGAATTTCATTGATTTCACTATTTACTTGTTTTTTCCAAATGTTCTCATAAAGTTCCAGAGTTGTTTCGGAGATTCAGCATTTTTATTCATCTTTCTTTGTAAAAATTGATTTTGGCATTTTCAATTAGACTTTTCAGTTGATTTCGGTAATTTTTGAATTCATAGCCATACAGTTGGGGGATTACTTCTATACTGTTCATTAAGTTCATTTTTATTTTTAATTGATTTGATCAAACATGGTGTGGCCAAATCTTGTATCTGTTTCTCCTTATGCTTTTGCTTCATTATTCTACTGCACCTTCGATCGATGAAATCACCTCTTCGGGAAAAATCTGAAAACGCAATAAAATATAGGGTGTTCCTTGAGAAAAAACATAACTTTGATATGCCACAATTTTTTGGGATATCGTGTATATTTCAAAATAATTTTAAAATGTGGCCTCAATCGATATTCAAACTACTGTGGTGACAAAAACTTGGGAGAGTTTTGCCGTTTTGCTATAAATCTCCGTCGCGCTGGTCCTGAACCACCCTGTTTAATGTATAAATTATGCAAGTGTTCCTTCCCTCCTATCACGCGGATATATGACTACATTGGGACAGGCATGCCTGACAACCTACAGACCGGTTTCTGGCTTATTGGCCCTCATCAGTGCAGGGTAGTGAACCGAGTAGAGATCCTGAGATATCCGCACTAAAATAGAATATAGAAAGCTTATAGCTTCGGTTCTCGAAAAGTTTAATATTTAACGTTTATGTTATGTTTTCTACCCCTGATTGAATCAACGTTAAAGGAGCACGACGTTTAAACGTTTATATTATTAGTATTTTCATAACGTTTATTGAACGAACCTAGTGTAATGTTTTCCACGTTTGATAAAGTTTGAGTTCCGAAAGTCACGTGGCCAAATCCAGCGGGTAACGTTTAATCAACGACAGTTACCACATAATATGTGTGTGTCCATGCGACTCATATTTTGAATTATCCTCTCATGACGAGATCATGTTGTTAGAAACGTTATTGAAGATGATATGACAAGTGTAATATCATCATTTCTTTTTCTATTCTGTCAGGAGTCAACTGTACCTTTCACATTATTAAAATGAATAATTCTGGAATGAAACAATAGCATGACAATGTACAAGAATTGCTACAGGTGATACAAAGAAAGAAAGTGAAACTAAAAGGAAATTATTCATTATTTCTTTTTCCACTGTTCGTAAGTTGTGAGTGTGTACTTGAATACTAAAAACTACAAATTATTCATCTCTCTCTATTTTCTCAATCTTCTCTTGAATTGCAAAATTCTAAACCATTCTCACATTATGACTAGTACATCTCTCATTTTGTGAATCGAATGTGTATTTTGAATTTCGCAGAGTCCCTTGGGATTTTCAATTATCGCATGTTGCCTGTGACAATGTGTTTATTTCAGAAATTCAATTCGATGCCTCTAAATAAGAATTCTCAACCAAGTGGATATCATCCTGGACTGTAGGAAGACAAAACGATAATTTTGAATTATGAATTAAAATAAATTATCTTCAAATTCAAATAATCAAATAAGCCATAATGTAATTTTTTAATTAATTGTTCTAAATGATCATATTACGTAGTCTCAAAGGAAATACATGTTTCTACTGGACATAAATTTGTTTAATCACCAGGCAGTTGCCTCGAAAGTATATTCAAAACTCTGTAAAGAATAGTAGGTAAATCGTAGAACTTGTAATTTGAAGGGCAATTACCTTCTCGCATAAATTCGATGTCACGAATAATATTTGATATTCATAAGGGTGCCAATTACACTGCAGTCTATTTGCCTACAGGGTGATCAAATGCAAATTAATGATAATTCAGGAATCAGTCTGTTAATCGAATACGTTGATAAATGAGGATTGATTATTCGAAAGATTTCAAGACGAAAAATACGTTTGATCATCCCTAGTTTCAGGGTTGAGAATGGCACTTTTCCTCCCTAAACTCAGTGTCAAGCACCACCAGCTAGCTCGCTGGGCAGGATTTCTACGACGCCCCATCATAACTGCAATTCGAACCCATGCATACGAGAAGAAGGCACTTTTTACGCGAGATCTCTCATATTTGGTTATCAAAGTCGATATTTTCAGCAATTTCATTTCCAATTGGCAAAGTTGCCATCTTCGTAAATTTAGTTAAGACCTACAGAACAGTGATATGTCTCTCAAAATGCTCTTGGAATCTTGGATGGGGATTCACATTTACGTTTTTCTTTCTTTCAGAGCATCATATACATTTTGGGGGATTGTTATTACAGAATCTATCATATATATGAAAGAAATAGTACCACTTCTCGAAGATAGATTAAAAATTGAGAGCTCACCAAAATCCCGTTGTTCTAGTACCTGGACCAGAAGTAAAGTTATTAATATACTGGTTGTAACAGTATTCCACCTCTAGTACCCCTATTGAAGCACAAATAAAGATTGCAAAGTTTAATGCCGCTCAAGCCTTCTGTTAACTTAACGTGGCATTAAGGGCCGGTTTATCAATATCCTGCTAATGCACACCGACTAACAGATATCCCTTAGCTGTCAGTCGAATTGTTTATTATTCTTTAGATAAATATAACTGTCGGCTATTTCAAGATTTTAACTGACAGAGACTTCCAACCTCCTGTTTGTTACTTGACCAAAAGCTAAAATTTGGTGCGCATTTCTGTAAATGTCTCGGTGGCGGAAGTTGAACAAGTTGATGTTGAAGTGAATGAATTTAGCGACGATAATGAAGATATACTAGAATTTATAGAACATGAAAGAAGACCATATTATGTTTTGAGAGAAAGGCATGTTCATTTTGAAAATTTCGATGATGAAAAGTATTTCTGCAGATTTAGATTGAAAAAACAAACCGTTTTGCTTATTTTGGAGCGAATAGAACCACAAAATGAAATTCGAACAGGTACGGATTGCTCATACTGAAGAATAAATATGTATTCATCAATCAATCAACTTCTGCTGGCGTTAAGGCTTTATGCAACAGGAAACTTTCTGATATCAGATGGAGATTTCATAAATGTAAACTAAAGTACAGCATGTAACATTGAGAAGAAGGTCAGTCATGCCATAGCATATTTTTCACCAAGATATATTCATTCAGTACATCACATGTACGATGTATAAGTTAAGAACAACTTACTGGTCCTGTGGTTGAACAATTAAATTCATCCTGGAGTTTGATCCAACTTTTTCTTTTTGTTTTCATGTACAGACATCCGTTTTCTTGTTTTCTAGGATATTTTTTCTGTTATTAGCGATCTTTAACAAGAGACCCCTATCTTACGTCGAAAAATTCGCGGCCCTGTCCTTTTTCTCCATGAAAGATATGCACGAAATTTGTCAGATATTTTTGAATTTTTTCGGTTAGGTTAAACAAAACGCGGTAAATTGAAATTATCCAATCACCACCAAGTGCTGAAACTTCTGAAACATCCAGGATAGCCAACTATCTAAATAGTATTGGTAACTGGATGCTACGGAACTATCAGCATATACTCGAGTGGATAAACACTTCTTGATTTGACAAATAGACTGAAAGTCACCGTTGACTTTTGGTGAGATGCTTACAATACCTGGTGTGTGCATTCTTCAATTGTTTTTCGTCAAAATCACTGGATGAGTTTTTTGATGGCCACACTACCAAATTTCACATGTAGATGGCGATCAAATCGGTTCTGTCACAAATTTTTCGCTTTTGCAGTTTTGTCGAGATTAAATTATTTGAAAATTTGTTTTTCGATTCGAAATTAGTATTTTTAGTTGGACCAGCAGTGTTATAAGTGTTTAATTCACAATCATTTCATTCAATTTGACTTTGGATGTTTCTGGTTTTTGAGATTTTACGATTGTGTTTTCTAGTTGTTTCAGTTTATTCTGAATAGTGAACATTGTGATTTTGTGGACAATCTGATGCTTCTTTCGTTTATTTATACAAGATCTAGTCAAAATATAATATATTCACATGCATTTCATCAAATAGATTACTATATTATTCAATTGATCTTTGTGTAGGGCAAAGGGCAATGTACTATATATTCAATGGAAACTATATCCTGATGAGATCCTTTTAGTGGACACAGGTTGCAGAAATGTTCCTCTAGTTCAGAGGATCAAAGCGTGATCAAAGCGCATACTATGGAAATTCCATTATGTGAATAAATTTTTCGAAATTATAAACTGGTGTGTTATGTTGACAATCTTTTTCCCTTTCGATTATTTGACACCAAATATCAAAATTCAAACCAAACCATGTACAAGATTTGATATTCTTCCATGGGAGCCTCGATGGGAGCCTATTGAGCCTAATATATTAAGAAAGAAAGCTTGTTACAGACACACTTATTCAAAGTATTAATGTAGACTAATGCAAATTGAATAAAACCTCTGACTTATGAGAGAATATATTATCACTCGCCCATCATATCTGATGCACTACAAGGTAAGTTTCAGTTATATCATGTTGTTTATCAAATTTTATGTACAATAGAAGAAAGGAATTGTTTATTGAAGTTATTATAGGACTTTGATTCTCAGGAAATTTAATTTCTTTGCATAACACACATGGTCACAAAGTCCTGAAATTACCTCTCATTTTGCACAGACACCTTATTGCAAGCTATTCATGAAACATTATTCTCTTATATTCAATTTATGGCAAATAAATCTATTTTTTCATTTGAAAATGTTTATAAAGAATAAACTGAAATGATTAAAAACTTTCCAAGGCTTTTTATTGATTCATCATCAATTGTTAAAAATTTTGAAAACCTTGACTTTTCAATTTGTATACATTCTGAGGTTGATACTGATATCCTCCAGCATACTTCTTATTGATTAACTCTGCTAGTTCTGTTTATTATATATTTTATTGGAATACTGAACAAATCTCCATCTACTGATTGTTTCATGGATTCTTCATCTACATTTACAAAATGTCAGCACAGATTATAATCAATAACTCATTTGATGAACAATATTATGTACTACACAAGAAAACTAGTTAGTTCCCTAATAATATCATATGTGTATGTGAATAAAAAAGAAAATACATTCAAGTACATAAAAGCATAAATGGAACTTTTTGAACACAAACATTTTATAAAAATGGTAAAGACATAGTTATCTACCAATGAATGCAAAATAACTGACAAAAATAAATAAAAAGAAGGTCAAAATTATTCTGGATTGCATTAATTGAAACTCTCAATTAAAAAATTGAAATTTTCACTAGTGATTGGGCAATATATGGAATCCAATGTGGAGATATCTTGTAGTAGAGTTGGAAGAATGGTGATGTGCATCCAAGTTGTGAATTGAGAATGTTCTCAGACTTTCCTCACATTATCAATTGTCTATGCAGTAACCTGAAAAGCAAAAAGTGTTATCTTAGTATTACTTATTTTATGATAGTATCTAGGACATTATATCACTAATCTAGGATTCAAAGAAATGAATTTGAAACTTTTCATAATTCACACATTTATCAGTAAAACATATTTTTGAATAACATCTCAAATTAAAATAAAGCCAAATATTGTTGCTGTAAATAGATAATATTCTGCATGAAATTTGCTAGACAAATATAGATTGATCACTCGAAAAGGTATATCAATATAATAGAAAATACAAGAACCTACTCACAAGAGATGAAAAAAATACAGGGAAAATCATTTAGGATATAGAAACTTTTTCCTTTTCAATAAATCTCATCTTTGATCTTCTAGAATTACATATGAGGTGAATTTTTGGTGCCAAAAAAGCAAATTGCCTACAAAATAACTTATAATAATAGCCACATTCATCCAAAATATGTTACAAAAATGTGCACTTGACTAGAAATCTAGGTAGGTACCTATTGTATGTGTTTTTGAAATATAGTAAATATACTCACATGATGAATTGAATGATAATGAGATAGATAGTGTTCTCAATGCCTGTCCAATAAGTTTTTCAATCTCATTGTGTAGCTTGCTGCAATGCTGTGCTTGGGTACTCATAGCAGAACCTAGTCATGAATTCAACAAAATATCGGGGTGTCTTCAATCGATTATTGACTGTTAAACAGAGGCCTCTTCCATTCAATAGTGATATGTACTTCTGTTATATGGCTACAAAGTCATGTTTCTTATGTCCAGATTATATATTTCATGAATTGAGGTACTCACCATTCGTTTATACAATTGGGAAAATATACCTGGATGATGATTTGTTTGTGGACCACAATCATCATAGATTCTAATTTATTTCTGATGTCTTGGCTGAATACAGCCCCCGTATGGAATTAATACATCGTATTTCTTCGATATAGTTATTTGACCTATTGTATAACTGGTAAATTACTGTTATGAATATCATCAGAGCAACAAACACCTCAAAACTTCGCTCACATTTCACATTTATTTGAATTTGTAAACAATAATTTTTCGCGAGACGCCATTTTATCAACACTTCGCCACCTGGCGGATTTTTTGAAAAGGATGGCCATCGAATTAAAAATGATGGATATCAAGTTGGCGTTGAGCCAAATCCATCCACAACTTTTGACGAAGCTTTTTCTATTGACTAGTTACACCAGGTATTGTAAGCATCTCAACTTTTGGTTACCTAGCAAAGACTTTTGACTGACTATTGATAAACCGGCCCTAATTCTGCTAATGCGCGAGCAAAGGCATGCGTTGCCGTGGTTATAAACAAATTAAATATTTAATCGTCTGATAAATCGTTATGCAATCGGCCCCTAGTGTTTTATCAACAATTGTAATCGCAATAATACCTGAAAAACCTTGCTACTGGTGGAAAAATAGTTGAATATTATTATACAATACATCGTTACATAGAGCATAACATTTGTTACTAGTGCAAAGACATCTGACTGAGATTGTCAACTACAATGTTTCTCACAGCTATTGCATTTGTAATATCACCTAACTGCATAACTATAATTCAGTGAAAACATTTCTCAAAAATTTGGAGAGTGTTTTCACATGGTTTTATTTAGTAGATGTTACATCATCCTAAATTATAATTTACTTTTATCAATAACGTTACAGTAAAATTTGCTAGATAATTATTCTCCTAAGATCGATTGGCGAGTCATAACAGTATGTAGTGTTTGCAGGTTTCGTTATGGTTTAGATTCGCTGTCAACCAGTCGTTACTTCATGTAGCTATGAGTATTTGGTTCTCCAATACCGTACTCTTGAGGTGGTTTCTCAGAGGGTAATCTCTTGTTTGAATACCTGTGATGAGAATTAGCTCTGGTTTGCTGAGATCGGCTCTGTTGTGCGAGTAGTTTATGAATTTCCTCTCCAGGAATTGTTCTCCAATATGTTGATTTTCGCAAGTTCCGATCCCTGTCTTCAAATGATAATATCAGCTCATGGCGCAGAAAGGCATACTGTCTAATCACGAACTATGCGATTGGCAGCTTTCTATTATTACATCAAGAGTCCGCTCAAAGTTGAACTTAGCTGGCATGATGTCCGTTGGTGGTATAGGTACATCTTGTGAGACGGAAATGTGTTACAGATTTTTTGTCATGCATGATGGCTCAGTAGAATTATTCCAACAACCCAGATTTGCATTTCATGCTAATTTTAATTTTCCAAAATATCTATATCTGGGTTGTTTGAATTACCTACTTTGATACATGCACACATCCGATGGATTTCACAGTAAAATTATGTCTGCATGCGCTGAGAGCTGCATCCGTAATAACTGTAATGTTTTTTGCTAACCCAGCAAAAATAAATTTCTGAAAGCGATTCGGACATGCCAAAATCGCAGTTCGGTTGGTATCGTTTTCATTTTATCGCCAGACTTGCAACAGTTCATGTCGTCTGTCGTCCGTCGTTCGTCCCGTTTTCTATTCCGGTGATTTTCTGTTCTCACGGAGTAACAGTAGGTATTTCATCGTTTTACCGAAATATTCGTGTTCTTCTTCTATATAATACCTACTTAGTTCTTAGGTGTTTTGTTCACTGTTTCTTCAAATACTTATGTTCGGTGTAAATTTTTGTGATACCTACGATTGGTGTATATGCAAATTATGATGTTATGCTGGGACGGCTGGGACCGTCTAAAAGGAATTTATCAGCAAGTGGAAGTTAATTATCTTACAATAGCATTATCTTTGCGAGAAATCTCTTGGAAAGTGGAAACATATGCGTGCAACAATAAAACTAGAATAAACGAACTTCAATTGAATCTCTTGATTTTCAGAAAGTACTGGCAATAATTTGAATATCGATTGATGAACATTAAGAGGTTTGGTTAAACTTTGTTTATTCTAGTTTTGGTGAATGCGCCAAATGGTTTACTACTTTCAAGGATATTTCCAGCAAATATATTTGCCATTGTGAAAGAATTAACTACCACTAACTAAAATAACACTCATGCTGCTCTTGGTAAGGACTTTGCTTCGCTAGTAAAGAAACTTTCCTTCATCAGAAAGCATTCATATTAACAACAAATATCTCTCCTGTATTAGTAATCTACTTTTCAACAACAAAATAATAGAATAGCATAGTTACTTTTCCATAACAGGAGAGTGTCTTTAAACTTTGGTCTTTATTACGACAGCAGAGATACTTTCTAAAGTAGCTGTGCTACCACAGATATAGACGTTGGCAATTAAGTGTTCTCTTCTGTAGTAGTGTATATATTACCTGTCCCCTATGTAGCCAAAATTTTTGGCTATAGCAGCGGAAAAATCTGCTGTGACGATGAACAAATTTTCTCAGTGTACTTACTCAAATCTTCCTTGAGTTGAAAGGCATAATGATCATCATCAATTGAAAGTGATTGAAAATTGTTTTTAACTGCCAACTTAGTTGCGAAGCAACCATCGTAAGTCTAGGACTTGTATGAGAAAGGAAGACAGTGACGGCTGGTTATCGTTGAGAGTCCGAAGTTGAAATCTATAGGTAGCAACAATGTTCGGTTGGTCACCTATCTCCTCCTGCTAAACGATACTATAGAAATGAATAAATATCGCTATCAAAATTTATTCTGAGTGAAAATTCTGGGAAATTGATATAATGATTTTACAGGGTACCTACATATCTTCATGAATCAACGCAATCTATATATGTAATTATAGAGAACTGAAAGTAGGAAGTAAACAAATATTCGTGTTGAAACTTTAAGTGGAAATCTAAATTGTAGATTGAATATAATATTAGCACAAAATACTAAAAAAATCTCATTTTCACAATTTCCAATCAATCGCTGATAGTGAGCCGAAAATGTTGAATAATATAATACATATAAGGGGAGTCATAACACTGCAAGCCACATAGGTACGTGACAGGATCACGCTAATTCTAACCAGACGGTCGATCAGTGAATGGATGTGGTATCGATCTCTATGAATTATTGATTGCCTTGTGTTTGACGTATCAATTTTTAAGAAATGCTGTGTGAACAACTGAATTATGAAGTCATGAGGAGGTGTCATGGTCAAACAATTCTTTTTCACAATGGATAGGTGCCTACTATTATATAAGATTTATTTTTGTTTAAAATGCACGCGAATAACAACACAGTAAGCAAATGAAAATTAATATCACTGGTAGAAGTTGTTATTCTTTTCAGTAAACGTCACCAGTGTATCCAAATTGAATCTATTTTCCACTCGATATGAAGCAGCATTGATATTCAGATACAATATGGTGTAATTCATCAAGAGAAAAAAATTAATCCGAATCCAGATCCTATTTTTTATCAATATAGTGTGTATTCTTTCCGTTTGATTGATATCACCATTACCATTCATTATTCACGATCATCACCCATTGTTTTTCATGTATCAAGGGAGTAAAATAGGCTTTTATGGACCGCAGCGTGTAAGTAATAGCCCGAGCAATATGGAGAGAGCTATTGGCACGCCTAGTTCCATATAAAAGCAAGTTACGCCCGAAATAATAATAATAATTTGCCTTTATTCATATTGTCTATAATTATTAAGCAATGGTTCACATCGGATCAGAATAAATTGAATCAACAATATGAAAGGGCGGAATTCAGTCGCCCCTAATAATATAAATACATGCAACATTTTATGCATGACCGGTACGTGATATTTATTTTCATTGAAATACTCTCCTCTTCACCTCCCAGAAACGATAGAACTTCATCACGGTTTCAATATTTAATGTTGCAATATGATGCTATTTATATTATACTGGAAACAGAAAAAATCATGAAATGATGTAATCAAAGGCACCATCAAAACTTTTTTATGAGATGGGTATAAATAGGCTAGTAGCAATATGTTATCACATATAATTCAGTTCAGTTCAGCTGAGTATAGCTTTTGGACATATCAGTTGCGGTAGAAGCAAAATGTAGTAATAGAATAATCCAAGAAACAGTCACTCAAACATATACATCGAGAACCAAAAAATGACGTTCTTCTTTAAAACTTTGTGATACGATACCGTTCATTATAATTGTTTAAAATTCAATGAATAATCCAAAATTGCAATAATTTACAGGCTGACCTATTCGAAAACTAAATTACAGAGTTCCTACGCTGTTTTGAGACACTGTATGGATAATACTTGAACCATCAATGGGATGGAATGATATACCACAATTCTTGAATTCAACATTATTTTATGAAATATCAATTATTTAAATATTATAAAAGCTATCCATGCGAACCAGGCTACCAGAACACAACCAGATAGCGAGACAACTAGAATTGATGGAAGATGGAAGTATTTGAAACATGCAGAAACTTCTGAGGAACAGACCTACACCAATTCCCCCTCTTCAAGGAGAGAACGGTGTCGCTTACACGAACCAGGACAAAGCGACAGCCTTTGCAGAAGCTGTAGAAAGGCAATTCTTGGAAAACCATTGGCCAGAAGAAGAGGCAGAACACGTGGCTCGGTGCAAACGGAAAGTTGACAGGATGAGGATGACAGACGACCAGGAGGAAATCCTAAGGTCATCTTCACCTGAAGAGGTGAGAGAAATCATCAAAAACCTGAAAACCAAAAAGGCGCCCGGGATAGACCACATCCCGAACAAAGCTCTGAAGCAATAACTCTCCAAAAAGGGGATAGCTGCCCTTACCAACATAGGGAACGCAATATTGCGGATGAGACACTTTCCAGAAAGCTGGAAAGAAACCACAGTAATAATGTTGAGAAAACCAAACAAGGACGCAACCTGGCCCGAGAACTACCGCCCAATCAGCCTACCCGCTTCCAGCAAGGTGATAGAGAGGATCATAAAGAGACGACTAGAAGAGATGACATCAGAACTTGGCATGCTTCCAGATGAACAGTTTGGCTTCAGAAGCGGACACTCGACGAGGATGCAGGTCACGAGGCTCGTCGACTACGCAACCGTAGGGTTGAATAGGAGACACTTCACGGGAGCTGTGTTTCTAGACGTTGCCAAAGCTTTCGACCGAGTTTGGCACGACGGACTTATCAAAAAGATGGCCCTTCTAGAGTACCCCACATACTTGGTAAGACTAATCGATTCTTATATTCGCAGGAGAACTTTCAGCACCAAGACAGGAATGGGAAGATCGGAAGTGAAGTCCATGAGAGCAGGAGTACCCCAAGGAGCAGTGCTGAGTCCACACCTCTACTCTATTTACACATCTGATATTCCAAACAACAATAGACATTGCACCCAGTCATTGTATGCAGATGATACAGCCCTTGCAGCTAGATCCCCTAGAGCCGAGCTCGTTACCAGGTACCTGCCAAGGTCCATTGACGAGCTCGAGCAATGGTGTATCAACTGGAAAATCCAGATCAACCCAGAGAAGGGCCAACCCATCTTCATCACGAGAACCAAAAAACTTCCAGTCGGACACGTATCGATTGGAGGTCACAACATCCCATAGACAGACTCAGCCAAATACCTTGGGGTAACCATCGACAACAAGATGACCTTCAAGGCACACGTGGACTCTTGAAAGCAGCCATGCAAGTCAGAGGGCAACTGACGCAGAAATCCGATGAGAGTCGACCTGAAACTCCTCCTCATAAAGACGATCTGACCTACGCAGTAGCAGCCTGGGAACTCTGTGCGAAAAGTCACCTCCAACGAATCCAGAACTACGAGAATCGATGCGTACGTATATGATCGTCAACGCACCATGGTTCGTCAGAACCAACTCCATCTACAGAGACCTGCAACACCCACCCGTCCTGGATCGAATGTAAATTCTAACCGCAAAAATCCACACCAAAATGGAGAGCCATGACAACCCCCTCAACAAAGAGGCGATGGATTACGACCCGAGATTCCGAGAGCGATATAAACGTCCAAAACACCAGCATTTGGACCAACCAGCCCCTTAGGTGAGTAAGGGAACATACAGGTAAGCCAAACAAACAATACACCGGGATAGTAGCCTTTTCAAGCCTAAAAAGGGTTACCAATTCCAAAAAACACTGCGCCACGGAATAGTAACTATTTCAACGAATGCAAATTCTTACGTTTCTGACTAACACCCAAGCCCCTATACGCCATGCTATCCCACTAACAAGTCAGTTTTCAAAACATCAGTCCCTGCGGATTGTTTTGCTCCCCTCTTCATCACCCCAAAACGCCAGACTCTTAAAGTCCCACTGGCACTAAGGCTTTAAAATATGAGGACCGTAGCGCTGCTACGGGGGTTGGTGGATACGGTTAGGGCTGTTCCTGATCACCTTCAGTGATTAGTAATGTCCTTATCCCGGGCCTCATAACGATAGGGCGAGATGCGGCACCATGGACCCAGCAAACACGAAACATGTATCGCGATGTTCTTTCTGTGTCACAAATGTAACATATGGTTTCAACATCCCATGAATGTTAGTAGCACATTTCGTTCGCACGTACGATGTGCTGTTTTAATCACAACGCTACATCCTTTTGGCATGTACAGGCATTATCTGTGGGACATTTATATGTTACTTTCCATTTAATATCACATTTCTACATACCATTCATGTTACATTATGACAGTTCCGCATTTTGGCATGTGAAGTATGTACCGTGTATATTTTTCTAGAGAAATTTGACTAGTTTTTCAAGAATGATTTGGTTGCTATATACCCAGTCTGTTACGTTGGTCTGTTTTAAAAAGTATAACATAACCCCACCTGGAACCTATCGGTACACGAGTTCTTTGTGAGTGGTCTGTGGTGCAGTTTGCAGTGTTTGGTAGAAGCCATCGTATTTCATACTATCGAGAAAAGTTGTTATACTTGTTGTTATAAATAAGGTATGTATAGAAAACCAATGAATAAGAATCAACCTGCAAGTCAGAAAAATAACCTGGGACACTGAATAAAGTAGTATTGATAAGAGTAGCTTGATTGAAACCTTTTAAATAAGGTCGAACATGTTACCTCTATACCTACGTATACATTGTTTATATAATGTTTGATTTGAAGGTCATGTTAATATTATATTATCGAATTTCACATGATGAGTAAAAGTGGCACATTTGTTCCAGAAATTAAGGAGCACGCGGAAGTAGTCTCGAGAGTGCAAAATCTGTGGGAAAATTATTGCTATAACATTTCAGTCTTAGTGTTTTTATTGTTACAGATATGGCTTCATGAAACTCGGTGCTCTAGGAAGGTGCTCAAGAACGTTTTTATGGAGTGTCTCTGGTCATGCCAAACAAAGGAATTTTAGACAGAATAACTGAAGATTCAATTATAATGTACCAATAATTTGGTACGAATTATACATTTTTGACAAATTAGTGAAGAGATTTTTTTGAAATATACCCTATAGTGGTAAAACATATGAGTACTATTTATGTGCTTTTAGGGACATGCATTTTATGTTAAGGGATGATATTCAAATAACATCTTCTGGGTACGTAACGTGTATGTACCTCCATGACATACCTGTGATAATATCATGAAAACATCTATTAGAAAGCATTTGTCAACATCTAATCGATATACCATACAAAGCCCTTGCTTGGAGGTTGCATACATGTCCATGTAATATTGAAAGTACATCGCATGGGAGATATAATATCCTGAATGTTATGTTTCGAAACATATCTGAGATATTTTTGTGCTTGCTGGGGATTAGCCAGACGCCAGACAATAACTGAGAATATTGGCCTATCAATTGGTGAAAATGTAAGGTGAGCAGAATTTATCAGATTTACCAGGTACAGAGTGGGTCAAATTTTTCCATGCAAGACTTCCATGTTCAGCCATGAGAAAACCTCGAAACATGAATGCAGTTTGTAGTGTGCAATAATGGGTTCAATGTTGGTCATGTAAGTAGTGGGCTCAGAGGAAAAGGATGATGTAGATGTAGTTGCTCATTTACGTACCGATGATGAAAATTCAAATACCCTATCTTGGGACAATATTGGAGTATTGCAACATTTCGATTCAACCTATGTTTTTGAAGAATGTTCTTCAAAAATTTATTTTTTGATATTTTTTAATGAGAGTATAAGGCTTTGTTATTAATAGCCCATATGAAGTCTTGTAAAACATCATTATCTATTTGTATTAACATAAGATTTCTAATCAAATTATTTGTCTTTATCGACATTGATTATGTAAATTAATCTTGTTCTCTATAATAACATACTCACTCAAGATACGCACTGATGACGATGACCTAACAGATATAATAATGATAATAATAATATTTATTCACTAATAATAATTACAAAATATAAAGGTACATAACAGTGGAAGTATAAATAAATATAGACATCTACTCGATGTCATGTGACTTGTTCGTAGGGAACGTAGAAAGTGCAAAATATATATTTTGAACATTTTTTTCCAATGAGCATCGTTCTTGAATATTTGAAGAAGAGAAAGGGATCGGCCACTTTTCTGCGATGTTTCACTGATGTAATCCAGGAGCCTGAGCTTAAGTTTGGGAGATGAAATTCAAACTTGTCAACAATATTCCATGACAGATCGTATTTATGTTGTTGAGTGTGAAGTAAAATGTTTTGTCATGATTTGCAGTAGCATAATTTAATGAACTGGATTGATTATCGAATGAATGGAAAGCAGTGCAATGATCCTGGACTATACATAATATAATACCTCATAGAAACAATTTATTTACTTACCTATTTAATGACATTTTGTGTTGATGATGGATATCGAATGCAGTCACGATAGTTTTTTGTTTGTAATAACGTAGACAGGCAGTCATTATGGTGTAATAGCACTTCTAATTGCGTTCGAAATTGAAAAAAAAGTATTCATTACACATACTGTCCAAACTATATACATACATACTATAACACCAGCTGAATCCTTGATCATTCACAATTTTACATCGATTGATTTCGATAATGTATATTATCAACTTAAACATATTACTTATGTTGTTGTGTTGGTTGATTATGTTCAGCAAATTGTTTCACTTTATCTTTATTATGCTCTATCAATTCATGACTAGCTGTTGTGTGAAGGGCTAAAGTATGTGAAAGTATCTAAGTCTATAGTCAATAATCGCCGATGATATTGTCGCGTATAGGACCTTTCGGTCCTATACTGGGGGTTGTAGTTCAGAGGTTCTAACTCGCTCAATCCAAAAATACATTTAATCTAACATAAACATCGAATACAAGAGATAACAAATTAACTTAATTTTACCTTAAACTAGATTCCTATCACAGGGGCCATCTCCTAACACCTCACACTACATTCTCACTATTTCAAAATTATTAAATTGAAATACATCTTCAACTGTACTCTGTCAGTGCTCAAGAGTGAATCCCTAATTACTATCTTCTATATTTCGAAGAGACCTCTCAAAACCAAAGTCTCTGTTTATTATGTGTCAGCAGTATCAACTATAACTAGCATTGGCCTAGTTTTGTCAAGGTATTGTTGATTTCTACTGACCCATAATGCACAGAGAAAATTATAATATTCAAACAATGATATTTATCGAAACATAATTTGGAATAGGAATTTCTCGATATTCTTTATGAAATGGAATTTGGAAAATATCTATTCACGACAATATTTTTGAGCAAAAGTTAAAACTGAACGATTGCTGAACAAACAAAAAGCCACATTACCTACATATCTAGTCGAGCTATCAGCCACTTCCACTTTGTAGATACCTATTATTCGAATTTGACATCATGTATCATGGATATTTTACGTGAATCGACTTGGTTATTTCGGTTACTAGTTTTCCGTTCCGTGAATGCGCAATGTTCGATTGGTTCCTGAAAAAAAGGATATCTACGGAACTTGGTTTTTGAAAAAGCGGTAGATTTTCTGTCACCAGAACAACCGCCGATTTTCTATGGTAACTTCAGTTTATTATTGTTTGACCTTTACAGTTTTGCTAGTTTTGGGTTATATTTATTAAATCTTTTGGAACTGTGGTGATGGATTCCGAATCACTATCGGCTATTCAATAAAAACTTGTAGATCGTATTTTTAAAGGACAATATAAATGAGATCTATGTTAATGAGTATAAGATTTAGGGACTTAGGAAATCAAATACTGGCAGAACATGCATGCCTGAGAGACTTTGAAAATAAATACTGGCAGATCATGCATGCCTGAAAGACTTTAAAAATGTAAATGTGAATTATAAAACTAGAAAGTTTCATAGTGCTGACTACGAGCTGAAGGATTCTGACTATTCAATTGATGCATTATCCTCAAGTCAATCGATTGATAATGTTCAATCAATGAACGAATCTGAACGTTCAAGTCACTCGTCATCAATTCAAGTGAAAAATAATGGGGCAAAATACCCAAATTCAAAACACACACCCCATCAGATACATGGACAGATAAATCTGTTAAACTAATGCTAACCACTTTGAAAGAAAATAAAAGTGGATTTGACTGGTCCAGCTATACAACAAAGAATAAGATTATAAAAAATCTGGAGGGTAATGTGATGAAAACAGGAGGATTTCACGAAATACTGACGATAAATTTAGGGCAGAGATGAATAAAACAGGAAATAACTCAAGAGTAACATACATTATTTTGAAGATTTATGTACCTACTAAAAAGATCCGGATCTTGTTCCAGTTGTTGCTACTGCCTCAGATATCAACAATATCTCTACAGAAAAATATGGAAATATGGACAAGAAAAATTTACTGATAGCTGAGATAGAAATCAGAAGGCAAAGAAGACATGATGTAAACGTGAAAATAAAAAAAAATATTTGACTGGTTTGAAGAGAGTATAGAAGAGGATTGAGATGGACAATGATTTTATCCTGTAGCCATATTCTTACCATGAACTGATCTAGTGTCATTTTTTGCATTATTGTATTTTTTTCCAGAATGCATTTATTTTTCATGTTTTTTGTTTCAAGAGTATAGTAGCTATTTTATAGTTTTTTGTCCTGAGGATATGTTAATAATTATGTGATCTCTGTTTTATAGAATATATTGCGGAGTTTTATTAACAGTTGATGATTGTGATGATGTTCAGAATAAATTTGTTTTCTATGTTATTTATTTTATGATCAAACATAATCGATGCAGGTATTTCATATTAAAATTCGTTGCGAGAAAAATTTTTGGATAAATCAAAATATCCGTTTGCTGAAGGCAAACCAATATCCAATAATTTTGAATTTTTGAATGGGATATATTTCACATTTGTAATGAGTGGACAAGCGTTCCGTAAAGAAATTTCACCCGTAGTCACCAGCAAGTAACCACTGTCAAAGTTGCTGTTACCGAGTCTGAAATCATTGGTAACTTGGAACATATCCCATGAGTGAAGTTTCTCGTGGTACTTACTCACGGTAGGTACTTCTCATATTATCATTGAATACATTTATTTGATGAGAAATAGGTACTCAATTGAATGAAATTTAGACATACTCAGATGGTTTTTGCATAATGTACTCTATTGAACTTTCGAATGTACCCATGTTCATAGAAGTTCAAATTATTGAGGCTGGGTTTCTCATTCAAGTGCCTAATTGAAAGCTTGAATCATCAATTAGGAGGCTAAAATTCATATCGAAATACAAATTCTGAATTCATCAAAACCATATATTGTAAAAGAAACAACCGATTTTCAGTTTTTTTTGTAATCCCTCGAGAGTAAGTTATCGAAATGTTTCCTTACTTCTAACTTCAACGAAGTATATAATTTGTGATAGCCCTATTCGACAACTATTCAAAAATGATTTTCAAATTCCTCAAAATCATAAACAAAATATATAACCTGCAGAACGTAATCAAATAAGTGCTAAACTAATAGAAAAATGGCGCTCCTTACAAACAACCACAGATTATCTTTCCAAACATGACCTATAATTGGTTGAAGTACTATTTGAACTGAAAAGTGCAACTTCAACTGACTGCTTTCAGTGCATTAGCAACATTATGTTGATATCCATTATGGTGAATTTAATATTTTAATAATAATTTAATTTAATAATAATCAAGAACGAATTAACAATTAATCATTTAAAACAACATCAATCAAGAATTATGTTTTTTATTGTTTCGTGCCTGAAATTCAGAGCGAACAAATGGTTATGTGTTCAAGTATGCCTTATGCGCATGCGTTGAATTCATAATTATTGTTAATTCTTTGTTGAAAAGATGAAAGATGACCATCATCTTAGTTGTTAATTATTAATTTAAATGACAGATACAAGTTCATAAAACCTCGAAGGGATTTTCCTGTATTCATCTTTCATTATTCTTGGTTGTTAATTAAATTCTTGGTTCAGTTGAATTTATGAATTCACCATTAACTTTGTTATAGAAATGGCGAATAAAAAATCAATAACCTTATAAAATGGCGATAGTGGACATTCCATTCAATCATTCATCAATGTGAAATTGATATAAAATGACCATTTGCACTTCAAATGTTGATTCATCATATCCAGGGAGGTTTTTCTATATAGATTTAAGTAAATCCGACTCGCAATATTGTTTCACGTTTCACTATAAAGATATAACTTTCTGGTGCGCCTTCTTAATATCAATGAATTAACAATAATTGCATCGGTGAATCAATGCAAATATTAAGTGGATATAATTCGATATTCTGCGTGGCATTAGCCTTTGCAATAACTGTTTTCTGGTAGTCAATTGATGATTTGAAAGTTTCTTGACTAGACTGAATATATCACTGTTGAAATTATAATATAATGAGAAAGGAATAACAAGTAATCTCAAGTAATACACATGGGTTATTTAAAAAAAAGCTCGAAACTATGATTTCGAAATTAAAAGGAAGAAAGCTAGCACAAAACAACTTATTTTCTGGTTTAAGCCACACAGAACATTGAATTATATTCACTGGTAGTGTATGTATTGATTAATATAAATGAATATTGAATGCAAATATTTCTTTCTTCGAACACGCCTGACAAACTGCAAACCGGTTTCAGGCCTATCAGCTCTCATCAGTGTAGGGTAGTCACCGAGTAGACACCCTGAGATTTCCAGAGAAACCATACGGCAAAAAATACTCCTGAATAAAGCTTTCATATGAAAGTTTATGGCTGAATGCTATAGATAAGCCAATTTAAATGAGGAAAGGAGCAGCAAAAATCTCTGAGTGGTCATAATACTCAGAAATGAGAGAATATATTCCTATTTAACCATGATAGCATATCAATAAATACAATTATCTCCACTGAAGCATTTGAGGTTGAAGGCTTTAACCCCAGTATGTGATTACTCGTTGAACTTGTATTTTAAAGTAACACTGTCGTGACTAGATCGACAATGATTAATAACTATGCTCCTGTGTGGCAAGTAGCATTCACTTATATCAATTAAGTGCACCTTAGCGCAATACGAATTGTTGAGGAAACTTCAGAACATCACGCAATAGGGGCTATTAAACTTACCTGCAAACATTAATGTATATGCGTCAGCCGAATTTTTTGGTTCTCTTCCATAGTAATCCTGTAATTTTTTTACTTCTCACAAATTGTTCAACAGTTAAGGTTCAAATGATATGGAAAAATGTCTTTAGTTTAGATTGTATAAACAGGTAATTATACGTCCTGGTCTGGAACTTGTCGGCTTTTAGTAATGTGGTAAATATAGTGACAATTTTTTAAATTATAGCGATGAGGTGTTCTAGGAGCTATTCGTGTTTCACAAAGATGACGAGGTTGCTCTCACGTGAGAATTTGAGGAAATAATTGAATCGATTATATCAAGAGATATATATTTTAGAAGATAAAGTGAAAATATGCTGTTATCTTTGAATTTCGAATTCCGCTACACAATTATTAGAAAATATAACAATGAACCATGTTTTCATGAAAATACCTATTCTATTCCAAGTCTCTAAATACCGTGATCGTAATTTAGGTGTTGGGGAAACCAGAATAGATCACTTGAAATCCCATACTGTAGCTTATAAACTCATTGATGCATATTTGAGCCCTGATGTATGGTTTGTGATTGAGTCACACAAACAACCTAAATTATTACATGTCAAATTTTTATTCATTATTCAACTGAATCGAAAGAAATTCAGATATATAAATATATAAAGAAACTAGTAAATAGTGGGGTGTGCCGCAATTACATGAAGAAAACTCTTTAAAGTTGTCCAAGCTTTCGAAAACTTATATTTTCATCTTCAGGGAGCACTATACAAGGTGAGTATTACATTGATGTTAAATTTGAAAATCACTATGTGATTAACATATCTTTGTGAGCATTGATATTAATATAAATCAATCTAAAAATATATGAATATGGACGAAAACATGTTTTCGAAGAAGTCAATAATAGTCAATAACTTCCACACTATGGTAGATAATATATACATATCTAATACATGTCCATACATGTCTAACTGTTTACATGAAATACATATTTCAATTTCTATATATTCGCGAATCTTCCAAATTCTGATGCTCCCAAAGTAATGACAGCTCTGTTCAAACAGTCATTTAAGCCAGGGTTTCTTTTCTCGATCGAAGAAAACCTCAATAATATTTCAACTAAGAATGCTAGTGTATTTTCATAATCATTTTCAGCAACGAAAACCTAACCTGCAGCTTCGGCTCTTCACGTTCCCCAATGTTTGTTAGCATATATTAAATATCAGTCAAATATTAACCCTACAATCATAATAATAAGCATATGTGATTATTATCATTTCGGAAATACCTCACCCCGTATAATGATGGTCCGTAGTAATCATTTCAAAGTATTCGGAATATTTTCTCGAACAACATGTATAAGATCCATGAATGGATAATGGACCATAGGTACAAACATTTTTATTACTAACTAATTCAGGCGGAAATATCCTAATAACTGGAGAAGGCTGTGAAGAAGAAAAAGTACTTAGAGATCGTCGTAGAACAACTATTACTTCAGCATCAATACAATTCACCACATCCTTAAGGAAAGTTATGGTAAACAAAGAGCAATTTACAAATTTTCTGGAATATTCAGTGAATTGACGCAATTCCGCTGTAACTATAAGTGAAATTACTAATCAATATACGTTCAATGTAGATAGGTACAAGTATTTCACACACATAATATGAATATTTGATGCCTATATTATTCACATATTCACCACAAAATATTTTTTCAGACCAGTCTGAAAATTGAGAGATGACTTTCGAAACTTCTCTTTCGAAAAAGTTAAACATATATTTTATGCATCAGTATTGTACCTAAATTGGACTAAATATATTCTTTCTGCAAACGACTCATAAGTCATCAATTTTAATGTGAAGTAAGCTATAGGAGTTGATGTTTTTTTCTACTGACTCAACACAATGATTAATATGAATGTTGCTATAGGTGTCTTGAAGCTGAAATTGATTTTTAACTCCAAGGAGCTGAAAATAAGATACTTTATGTAGCATTGTGATCATGAATATTATGTTCAACAAGCAACTCTGATACTTACACATGAAATATTAAATCAACTTGTGATATTGATATTGAAGCTACACTTTGAACCATAGATCTTTCTGCTTACGCTAGATCCGGCATCATGTAGTATTTGTTTGGTATCAGAGGGGTATTGATGAGAGGGGGTGAAGGGCAAGAAAGTACTATGATACAGTAGCGTACAGTTGATATTTTGAAGGGTACAATTAAAACATATTCAATTCTTCATTTTCTATTGAATGATTTGACTTCATTGGTTACAAAAAAAATGAACAGTAGGTAAATAGGGGTAGGTAGATATCGAATTGTACTTTGTACAGATTGAGGTGATTAAATAATGAAAACCTTGCTGATGAACATTGTTTATTATTATTAGGCATATCTGATTATTATAAAACAATTCATTTACATCAATTCTGGTAATATCATTATGATATTCTAATATATATCTATGTATTTTTTCCTCTTGATGTGATGAACTGGATTTTCAGAGTAGATGTTTTTATTCTCAATCAGAGAATGAAATAGAATAAAATAAGTATAATAACACACAGAAATACTTCCATATATACCCTGTCAATAGCTTTCGGTATTCCCTCTCAGTTTCTAAAGCTGTTAAGGTTGATGATGATCAGGAGAATCATTTGGAGTAAGATGGCGGCCGGTGGAGTAGATTCGATAACCCCCCAATGAATCACTATAGCGAATATAATTTATCTTCAAATGTACCTATCTCTTGATTTGCTTTCCAAATCCATATTCCAATGGCATATTCTCCACGTAGTTCTCCTTGTCAAGTAACCAATGACTCAATGGTTGATATCCTCAACAAAAAGAAAAAGTATATTATCAAATATAAGTTACTTGTGAAAGAATTGAAGAAAAGTTATTACCTCTCAATATTCTTTGGCTACAATACTGAAACATCAATAAAATTGGTAAAGTTCCACTAGTGCATGATTTCTTGCCAGCTGGTGAAATTCTGATACTTTCTGGAGAAAAATGATCATCAGAGCACAAAACTCCATAGAAAGGTATATTTCCGGTAATACCCAAAACATTGCACCAATATCGATATTTTTGGGAAACCTATAAAATGAAATCATTTATATCACATACCTATTATGTATATACGGCTGTATCATCATGCAATCGGTGAACAAATTGACAGAAATGGCAATAATTCATTCAAGAAGAACTTAAGATTGCCGAAGGGTCTGGACAAAGATTCTGGATATCCAAATAAGTAATTCAAATCTATCGAATATAAAGTATTCATAATTTATTTTTAGTTTCTATTCTTACGTCCTGTCCTACCCAACAGTACGCCTATTGTTTATGGAATACAAATACTATGATATAAGTACATACCTATGAAAAGATCTGGCAAAACCCTTTACAAATTTGTTACTGCAAATCATACAGGATTTCGGCATTGCAATCTAATTGTTCACATAAAAACACTCAAAACTATGTGAATCAGACCCGATCGACACCGGAATTCGCTGAAGATTACAATAGTTGACATTTGTCGGAATTTTAAGTTTGTGTCAAACTAACGCGGGTCGTCAAAATTTGAAAACGACCAATCAATGGCTTAGTACTTTCGAACCCTCCCGGACCTACAAAACAAATAACCTGGATACCGGATCTAGCGTAAGCAGTAAGATCTATGCTTTGAACAGTCTCGAAAATTGAATAAATAACCTGATTTTTCAACAGCTGCAAATTAGTACCAGTTTTAGGTTAGCTCTTCCTCTCTTTTGTTAGATTATTGGCAAAGGTTAGATTGACTATTTCAATAATATTTCATAATCAGATATTTATTCATTTATTTGAACTCGGTTGAAAAAAAAATATGATACGAAGTGAAATACGAACTAGGTTGAATCACGAAAATATGCGCAATTTCATGACCATCGCGAATATCAAAAGAAATCGAGGATATCTTACGTCGTTCCTGAAATATTCTGAAAAAACTGTAAATTGTCGATTCTTATAGTCATCGATAACATTTCAACTATTGCTGCTAGGATGTTCAAATTTGGTAGGTATAATCACTGAAGTTCGCATGCTGAATCCAACGGTGATATGAGAAAAAATATAGGCACACTAGATTCGAAGATATCGATGCCAAGTTTGATTTTTTTCAATGAAAGCCATTGTGAACCATGCACATCGAAATATCACACTTCTATGTTTAATGAAGGAGAAGTCGAAAAAACAGGAAAAATAGAAAATGTGAAGTGAAATCTATGATGTATAGCATCATCGCTTCTAGATTATTCATTGTTTTCATGTCATAGTGTATCTGCACATTAAATTCTCGAGCTGATGTTTAATTCCGATTTTAATGTGGAAAATTCATCATCACATGTCAAGTAGGCTGCTGTCAGAATTACCAATTATTGTTGGATATAATGGAATGGATAATTCAACTGTTATTCGGATCTCATCTCTTGTCGAAAAAAAGAGTAAGTGATTATTATGTACCTGCAAAGTAGACATCGTTGCTTTCGAAATTCGACACGTGCCAGCCAAGTAAGGGAAGCGGCTTGCACAATGTCCAGTTCTCATGTGTGCTTGATGTTATAACATGAGAAAATCAGAACTGTCAATTTCACAGTAAGAGGACTTCTACTCAAAAAATACAGATTATTTCAGAACAATCAGTGACGTCACATGATTTGCAAAAAAAAATACAATCAATTCAATACAGGAGGCAATCCAACGGGCAGCAGCAATTACCTCTATTTTGCAGTAGAATTGCCTTCTAGCACCTTAGTTATTGAGTTTCACATCATTTTCGACATTTTAGTGAAAATGTCTGGAATTGAAAGCCTTAAGCACACATAATAAGCATAATATATCCGATGGTGTGAGAATCCAATATGGCTACCTTTAGAAATATCAAGGTTGGCAACGATATCTTCGAATCAAGTGTGCCTAGATTTTTTTTATATCACCGTTGCAGCACGCAAACTTTAGTAACTGTACCAAATTTCAAAATCCTAGCAGCAATAGTTGAAAAGGTATCTATAACCATAAGAATCGACAATTTTCAGTTTTTTCAGGATATTTCAGGAACTACGTAAGATAAACTCGATTTCTTTTGAAATTCTAGATGGCAATGAAATTGCCCATCTGTTTCCTAATTCAACCTAGTTCGTATTCCTGTCCGTTTCCGATTTGACAATATTTTACCATGAAATTTGCATTACCCTGTATAGTGACTGTTTAGGAATATTGTCTCCTTCATGGGTAATGAAAGCTAATCCAACATACTGATATTTTTGAAGAAATAATTTGTAGTTTCACAATATTTTTTTAATAATTCTTTCCCATTTTTTTGAAGCGAAATGAACATTCTGAGGTTTCGCAACTTCTTCCATAAAATAATAAGCACCACGTTTGACCACTGTATGCACAATTCCACCACACCACATTAGTTTATCGAAAGAATGACACTTCACTACTGAAGAAACGAATTCAAGGAAAAGTTGAGCCTTTCCATAAATCCGCCTACCAAACAAAGTATCTAATTATTCCTATTATCACTCACACTTCCATGCAACCCTTTCCAAAAGAGACAGTTAATAATTCATTTGTTTCCGGTGTGATTTGACAGGCCTACTATGTTCCGGGGCCTAAACAGATGTACTTATTAGGGCAACTTTATCTTCATCGAAGATATTACAGGAAGACAACGATGTCATCATATTTAAATTAGCACCGACGAAATATTATAAATTGCAGATGGAAGATTGGGCAGTGCGTGGTGTGGGGCACATATGGTATGACTTGGTTCTTTGTGAATATTTGTACCGGGGCAAGTGGATAAGTTACGGGAGACATTTGGATTTATGTCCGCTGTCCACTTGGTTCGAATTCTGGCGACGACGGAATTTTTTTGAAGGCATCAAGTAATCGTTTTGGATCTCACTATAATTGGTAATGTCCCCGTTATCCTTACTTGTACAAGTTCATAGTGAAACTTTTGTGGGTTGGTAAGACAAGTAACATAGCTAATAATGAACACTTATAATGTAACGCGAGATTCATGAGAAAGAAAAAGAGCAACACGTCGAAATAATAACTTACTAACTGAAGAAACTGTTGAATTTGTTGTTCCAGAAGATACAGTCCTAGGAGTATATATTGATTAAATACTCATCACCATCAACAGCATAATTTTTATGTTTCGACAGCAAGAAAGGAAAACCTAGAATGTTCGCGTGGAACATCGTTTAGGGCAGTAGAAGGACATTGGGAAGGAACATTTCGAGGTTTTAGACGTATCCTTAGTAGATACTAGTTCCACAACCTCATTATTCGAGCAAAAAATAATGATTATTATATACAAAGAAGTTCTGCAGATCTCGAGCTTCAAAATATAAAGGTGGGTGGTCAGTGAGTTTGTTTGTCTGACCTGCTTGCTCGGAATTGCTCGTGTCGAATGATACATAATCGCGCTCAATAAATTTCTATGTGCAAGATCATCAACCAGACGAATACCTCTTTTTTAGATAGAATCCAGAAGCCTCAGTAAATATTAGGGAGTTGGGGAGCGGAATTCCAAACATGTGAACTGATGACATGTCAATATTATCCTTTGTTGATCATGAGAAGCTGTTGAGGTATGAAGTAGATCTTGGCACGGAACAGAGAACGGAGTTTTTGCGAAGCATTCCAACAATGGACCTCACATGATCATCCCACATAGGGTACTGTTGATGGTTATAACAAGGATTTTATAGAAACAGTCATGCCTGACCTCATCATATTAGGCACTGTGTGGTCCGCTTTTGAAGAAAAAATGCAGGGTTGACTTTTGGTTGCCTCAAATCCCCATTCCAGAATATTTGTTTAATTTTCATCACCAGTATCGACATGTCTTGAAGCCTTGCTTCTCTGGATTCTCTAGAAACAGGGGCTCTAGATAAGGAAGCAGTAAGAAGTGAACTTCTAGTACAACTGTTAAATATATCAAAGAGACCGAAACCTCTCATATTATCCATGTAGCTACCTATAGTCCAATGCAGTTAAGAAAACAGCGTTGGAGAGATAAGGAATGTGTTTCATCGTTAATCATTGGTCTAGAAGCCAGGCACGTTTACACAATGTAAATATTATACCATAACTCAGAAATGGAAGTGATCAGTTGACCGGACGGCTGTGTTTCAACAGTGAAATATAATTCAAAGTTGACGAGATTGAATGTTTAAGTCTTATTTCTATTATATTTACCGCGAGTTTTGTTAATCAAGGAGCATAATTTCAATAATCGTAGGACAGAATTTGATTATCATTAAAACACTTGACAGTTTTCATAGTCAGCCGCTACAGTTCACTAGCCACCAAATCCGACAATACTATTTTGAAAAATTATGATGACAAATTGTGACCAACAATTCAGTTCACCATTATTCAACTTATGGATACATTGAAATTTGTATAATTATGGCATGCAATTTGCATTATGAGTGCATATAGTGCCAGCGCCATCAAAAAGTCATTATGGTAAACATTCATGAAGTGTGTTTATCAGACATATAGAACAGGAAAACACAGAAACTCAGTGTTGATTGCAGCATCTGAGGTAGTTTTTCGGAATCAACCATGTAGAAAGTTGTCGTTGAAATGCAGGCTGAAGGCAATGTTGCATTCCTAAAGAGGAAGCGAATCCAAAGGGATACTTCTTGAAGCATTGGATGAAGCTGAGTAACAAGCTATTCGTGCAACAGTTCATGCTTTCGTTCATAGAAATGTAATACCAACATTGTTTGTGATTATTGTTATCATATAAAATGCAAGAAAGAGATATATTGCTCAATACCATTTATTGGAAGAAACCAAAACCAACCAAGCACCAATCTCAACCTGAAAGAAATCATATCCTGGAATGGTTGATATCATTTATTTTATTTTTGATATAAATTATATTTCATTAAATCTAATATTGTTATTAAAGATAATAGAAGTTCCAGAGATCATGCTCTATATAAATCTTTATTTTATTTGCTTTTTATAATTTGTTATTTATTGCATGTATGTACTTACATATGAGGAATATTTTTGTCAAATTAGAGTTACTTATGTAGTGGTTCAATCATAATTTGTGTGCAACATTGGAATAACTGTTGATTCATTATTCTGAGCAGAACATTTCCATGTACCATTATAATATTTTGTCCCTTTGAAGCATAATCAGTCGAGTATAAAATGAATAATGACTTGAGTTCTTATTTGAAATCCCATAATCAACATTACATCAGATTGAATACTTCAACGAATTATATCGTTCACCTAAGTGCTTCTTGAAATTCCATAATAAAATGATGGTTGTACTTGATTTTGACAGATTGTTTGATTCACTTCGAAATATAATTTGGGACATTTTATATCATGTAGAGCATACCCTTGCATCATTCTGAAATATTCGAATTAGGCGGGTTTGCTAGTGTAAACCACCAGGCTATGCCCACCAGTCCCACCACTGTATTCTTCACTGATATATTCCTGAAAATATATCGGAGGAGTAAATTTCAAACTCACCCGGTAAACTAACAGTTTACTTAATTGTTTTTATTAGCATTCCAAAGTAGTTATATCAAAATATTTCTATCAGATCTTGTTGCAAGAAGTGGGGTGTTTAATTGTCTGTATTATATTATTTGAATATCTTCTTCGGAACATCGTTTAAATCGGTTCATTTCCTGTACGCACGGCGTTATTATAACTCATTATTTCCACATGCATTTATACACACTCGTTAAACGGTTTCCGAATGTATAATTGAGCGAAAAACTTTACATTTCACCGGCGTTTCTGTGTACTAATCGATCGAATTATCGTTAGCAGGTTTTAGTGGGAACCAAGAGGTCTGGCATCGATTAAAAACTATTCAAACATTCTTTTATATCAAAATGATATAACCTAAAGGCCTATCTTTCTGGGTGATAATATGGCTTCAAGAAGAGCTTGATAAATGTGACTCCACGATAACACGGACACTAACAAGAGTATGAAACTGGATCATTTTAAATTTCGTACTTTTTATTAATATTTTTTTTCGAAAATCTGGCAAGACAAATATAATTGGGATTTTTTGAAAAACTTGCTTCTGTCATTAGCAAAAATATTGTTCAATAAGGGTGCAGAATCACCATAAATGATAAATGGATTGAATGTACTTAGTCTCTTAAAAACAATTCGCTATCTCGTTTGGCTCCAAGTGCTCTACCTCGTTCCACGTAAAAACTGAGAATGTAATAGAATTTTTCATATTTTATATATTTCTCGTTAAGAGTTTCGAAAATTTATTTATTTATATTCAAAATATCTTCATCGCTGCAGCGTTGCCGCTCATATTCAAAAGTTGCAGCAACTTTGATATTTCAAATAGGACCAAATAGGACACCTTGTATTTTATCACTCTGATATTTCGAACAGGACCAGATATAACGCCTGTTCTTCATTTAAATAATAATTGGAACTCTTATATTCCATTGGATAGATTTCAATAATTAGTTTGTTGGTTATATTTTTTTAATTTCTTCAACATTAGTTGAGTGTTCCGAAAATTGGTTATTTGTATGTTGTCTGATCTCATCTAAAACAAAAACAGTATTTCATCGGATTGTATTAATTTTGATATTTGAAAATTATATTCCTATTCTCGTACCAAACCCATATATATCGAAATAAATTCAATTATGGTTTTTCTCTAGTTCACGTGATAAATTACAATCATTTGTTATTATCTACAACTACTTCATTATTCCTGATTATTCCCATTGGATGTTGGTATACTGGCAACCATAATTTTAATTGAAAAAATGTATTCAATAACAAGGATCCTACTATACAGCACCACTGAGAAATCCAGAATATTCGATCGATTGAAAAATTTTCACATTATTCATTTAATTCTTGATTACAAATTTCATGTCCAGTATCCAATCAATGTATGACTATTTCTAATGATGTGACCATTGAGAAAATTATGTTCATGAGGTGTGAGTTTTCCAAAATCAATTCGGTTTCAAAAAAGGTGGCAAATATTCAACTTCCAGTTTTTAAGGATCGTTAGGTAATCCAAACATTATTCCAAATTCTGAACTGGATAAAAACCATCATTCGATGTTTATGATTAGGAAACTAGCCTTCTGAAAATTTAAAACTTGGATTTTTCGAAAATATGAACAGTTAAAATTCTCGAAAAAAGACATGAACAATCTGCGTCTGGAAGCCAAGCTCCAGCCACTATTACCTTGAAAGGTCTAAACTCTAAACTCTTAAGAGTCAGTGGTAATAAAATAAGTGATATGATTATTACCAATAATTTTTTGGAATATCCCAAATCTAAAAATACAACGAGTCCGCAGGACGACTTGTATTTTGTAAGTTACTCAATGAATCTACAGCTAAATAAATCAAATCAAATGCTAAATAAATACGCGAAACCGATGCAAGCAAGTTTCAATGATCAGGAGAAATCCGAATGGATTATTTTCAAATCAATACTATCGAAATTAGTCAGAGTCAAACAAATTTCAATGCGAAAATCATAGAATACAGGTCCACGGAAGAATCCAGTATCTTCAGAGATATTGTGATCAATTTTTATCTCTATCCTAGTATTTTCCGGGATAGGAAAATCAATTTCTGATTACTAGGATGAAAATATTCGTCCAGAACTCATTTGATCTGTACATAGCAAATCCATTTGGAGAACATAAAATGAGCTTAACTCTGGCTGCACCTGGGCTGAAAAGACTCACTCCATACTGGGTTGATGAATTCAGAACTCAGGTTAATTATGAATGAGATAATGTGAAATTTCAAGATGAATAAACCATCCAGTTGAATGAGGAGATTAAAAAGTTTTCTACAAGGTTATCAGCATCTAGAATAGATGTAATAAGATAAACTGGTCTATGCACTTAAAGGATTGAATTATTTCAAGACACGTAAACTACAGGAGCAAAGGGACAATCTCAAAAACCAAAACCAGTGAACAGACATGGTCATTGCGGCTCTCACACCACTGTTTCGCTGTTCAGGAAAAAGAATCAACTCGAAGCTTTAACTGATTTTTGGTACAAGTTGCTCTGATGCTGGAGTATTTATGAGCTCACAAAATTTTGTCAAGGACTCGCTTATGATTGGTTCAACAGTTCAGCTGAACGGAGCTGCTGGAGCCGACGAAGCAAGGTATATGTCCTTGAGAATGGAAACATTGAGAAAAAATTGACTTTTTCTACGACCCCGCATGAAAACGTCATGATGCACATGTTGCTATTTAGGAAGTAGTTCATGGCATTGTTATTTGAGAGAAAAAAACACACGTGTTGAAATGAAACATATCACACGCTCGCATGAATTGAAAGAAATAATTGGGTATTTTAGTTGGTACTAACGTTCAATATAAGCGTTCTCGAATCAAATTCATATTGTTTATTGAAATACATGTCTCTTTTCGGATTATACCGATAAATCGTCATCTATACTAATTTAATGTGACAATGAGACATACTCTGAATTCACTTTGATGAAAATTAGGGACAGTGACTAGAACTATTTCTATACATCATGTCTGATGATGTTGATACGATACGGCTACAGTTTTATGCGCGGCTTGCATCAGTTGCATGTTGCATCATATCACAGATGTTTGCACTATTTACATTTGACAAGGAGTCAAGGCGTTACAAGGACGCAACAACCCTGATGCGCTTACGCACTACATACTTCTGTCAGTAATTCACATATTATATGGAATTGTCTAAAAAGTTTTCAAACATCACCTTGAATATGGAAAATTGAGTACTGTTGATATCGAATCGAAACCACCTGAAATAGTGCCCGCTCAAGTTACATCTTTGACATGACTCCCCGCGAAATGAAAGTACCTATACCTATTCATGGTCGTAGGAAGATTACTGTACAAAACTCGTTGGAAAGTGCATTTCCTACACTCGTAACGTCACTTTCCACACTTGTTGTGTAATATTCTATTTCCTACTTACAGGGCATACATATAGAAGGAGGTCCCTATTTTCACTAGAGCCGTTGAATAAGTTTGGGCCTGAAATATTCAAAAATCAAGAAGGTCTTTACATGTACACATGTTACCTCATATTTCTCAAAGAGGCAATATTTCAGTAATATCCAGCAGGAGAGTTTGAATAGTTTCTGGGAAGTCTTTATGTATATCATCAGTCATTTCCAGGATGAAAATAGTATATTATGATATTAGTTTTATGGGACGCTATTTTGTCACACGAGTTGTTTGGAGTACGACGAGCGAAAACGTGTGTCATATGCAAGTTTTTCTATTTCGCATAAATTTGAAGTCTTTTATTGAAAAAATATCATCATGTTACTTAAAAAAACAGATCAGAAAGACTCAAAACATTCGATATTCAATCAGAACTCCTGTTTTCTCTTTGGATATGTTTGGCAGTACATAAAGTTGAACAGTCATAAAGCAGAATTATGGCTTAATTTATTTTGAAGAAGCATCACGATGAAAAATAAAATTCACCAGCTCACACTAGCTAACACCGTCTGGTGTCCCCTGAGGTCCTGATTGTTTTAGTGTCAGTAAACACTGTCATATTATTCGCCACGTGACCTTTCCTATAGGTGTTTTTGATAATCAAACCCAGTTGTTAGTTACACTAGTGTTAGTGCTGAATTTAGCAGAATGAATACTTTGGTGGTGTTCTTTATACATTTCCGAAATTGCGATTTCAAACCGCAGTGGTGTGATGCACATTCTGTGTTTTTCTTGATGCCTCCACGAAATTCTTTTCGGTGCGTTTAAACACTGAGCAGGTACAAGCGAATATTTTTCTGGTATGAAGGAACCCATATCATGAATGTGTTTATGCGATTTAGTGCTTTTCTTCATTACCTCCTGTGGTTTTCACAAATTTGGAGTACCTATTGAAATACAATTCTTATGATGTTAAACTAGACCCAGAAGAATCTAGGGACAATTCGGATGATGAACTGTTTCGGCTCATTTTATCCTGATCAGTGGTACTAGGGCCTATGACAATTGATACTGAACTATATCAAAACCATCTAATATGTGATGCCCAATATCAAAATCAGTAATGGTAGGAAGGACGTCAGTGCCACCTATTGGCAAAAGTTCTAAGGTTATAAGATCGAACAGATCAGCGCATGAAACTCACACCATTCAGATTCCGACATACAATATTTTTATTAATTTATATCAAATCTTTTGTTTTCAGGATGCAATGATCAACGAATGATTATTGCCACCAAATTCATACACCGCCTCGATTCCATCGTGATGTGACACGGTGTAACTTTGTGTTAATTTTATATAATAGGTGATTTTTATGCGGTAACTTCAATAATAGCACCATTGAGAATATAAAATTTCAATCATTTGGTGTTTCTTGTGATTTTATGTTTCATCAGAATCGTTATAATAATATTATGTATAACAAAAAGGACACAACTTTGATATTCAGATGTTGTATTCGTCGTTTGTCCTGAAATCCATATGATTGAAATTACACACAAGTTTTTTTCTGTGCAGGAAAGGAGTTGGATACAGCTTAAACTCGACGATTCCTATCTCAGACTATAACAACGCATGAGGTGTACTGAATTCATGAAAGAAATCAATTTCTTGATTGAATGTTGGTCATTCAATGTTTTGATTTTAGTTTCCAATTCATTCTTGCATGAATTAAAGGAACAATCGTCGCAAACCAGCCGATGATAAACGTCAAATGGTAGTTATAGGTACGTAGGTCGCAACGTTTTTTGATTAACTTATTGGCTATATATTTAGTGAGCCGCGGCTCTATAATAGTTTGAGAACCAATCAGATGCTCTCCAACTTATCATGCAATCCCTTGAATAAACCTCGTCTTAAGTAATTGCGTTTTGTGTTCTCTGATGAAATCAACTCGAATATTATCATTCTCATTATTTCCATATCATTATCATCGAATCTGTACTGGAAATCAAATGAGATTTGGCCTTACATAATTCGTTAATTTCCTACGCCATATTCGATAAGCTATACATTTTCCCCTGAGGAACTATCGACCAATGAGAGTCTAGAACTGACATTGAATAATAGATGACTCAGCTGAAGCAACTATACTAACCAGTCAAATTGATTTCCGATTACATTCCTCCTTCCTTTTAATATTGATATACCCCATTTTGTGATCTAGAACCAATTATGCCCAATATAATTTGGTAGGAAATACCGTTCCAACGGATGGAAAATTATAGACCTGGCTGTTTATGTAATTTGTTCCGAAGAGTGACCATATACAGCCCTTGTATTTTTAGATGATACATCAAATTATTACATAGAGAGCCCCTTTTTCTATATGTAAATTTAATGAGACAATCTAGAATTATTGGGTCTGCGTTATGAATATTACAGTAGTCATGTGGATAAAAAGTTTCACATGCCTTATTTATCACAAGATATCGAAGTGAAATATAGGGTGAAATAGGGTGGAAGAAAACAAAGGCGGTGATATGAGTTGAATCAATTAGATTATCCATTGAATTTTTCGATATTAAAATTTGTTTTTATAATCCAGACAAAAGATCTATAGGACATCATAAACATTAAAATGGGTATTAAAGAACAATATTTTAGATAGGTGATCAAGACAAAATATAAATGAATATCGGTTAGATAAATATAAGGAAAGACCAGCGTGAGCTCCATAATCCACAAAATTATCTATATGCATTGAGATCATATACAGTGTGTACCAGCCAAATGGAATAAATTCGTTGATAAATAAACGGTGGCGTTTTAGGAAAAACGCTCGGACACGTCGATTTGTATCTTTAGTTGCGCTTTTTTTTCAAAAAAAACTTTTTATACAGGGTGTGTCATGCCACAGTGGCCAATATCAACTTTCTTATTTTAAATGCAAAATCCTGTATTTTATTTCATTTTCAGATTCTTCCTGAAGAGCTGATTTCGTCGATCTATCATACTTGGGTATAGCGCGTAAGATTACAGAGATATAGGGTGTGAAAAATCGAGATTTTTCAAATTAAGGAATTTTTTGTGCCGAAACTATCCATTCTTGCTCAAAACGGCTTACATGTCCCTATCTCAACTTACCATTTACTATCGATTGATATTTAATTGAAACATATACGGGTGGTTCAAAATTTTGAGATTTGCATCACCTTCTATTTGTTTCTATTAAATGTCAGTAGATAGTAAATGAAAGTAGATAGTAAATGAAAAGTTAAGATGGGGACATGTAAGCCGTTTTGAGCAGAAATGATTAGTTTCGACACAAAAAATTCCAAATCGACGTGTCCGAGCGTTTTTCCTAAAACGCCACCGTTTATTTATTAACGAATTTATTCCATTTGGCTGGTACACACTGTATAGATGTTTTATACTTACGCTAGATCCGGTAGGTATCTATCAGATTATTTGTTTTGTAACCTAACCTAACCTAACCTAACCTAACCTAACCTAACCTAACCTAACCTAACCTAACCTAACCTAACCTAACCTAACCTAACCTAACCTAACCTAACCTAACCTAACCTAACCTAACCTAACCTAACCTAACCTAACCTAACCTAACCTAACCTAACCTAACCTAACCTAACCTAACCTAACCTAACCTAACCTAACCTAACCTAACCTAACCTAACCTAACCTAACCTAACCTAACCTAACCTAACCTAACCTAACCTAACCTAACCTAACCTAACCTAACCTAACCTAACCTAACCTAACCTAACCTAACCTAACCTAACCTAACCTAACCTAATACCAAACAAATACTACATGATGCTGGATCTAGCGTTATAAGATCTATGATTGAGATTGATATGGTACCGGCATGTACCGCAGATATAAACGGTACCTATTCAATAACAGCGGATTTGTTGATGACGCGAGGAAGTGCAATAAATTTATGATATTGATTGATGAAATTGATTACATCAAATAATATTTTTTGTGTTCATATTATATTCGACTTACTTGCATACCTACTCCAAAAATGCGAAGAAAAATTAAACATGTATATTACAGAAGTTGAAAGAAAAAGTATTGAAGACTTGAAGAGTATAGCAGAACAATGCCATTAGGTATCCATTAATTTTTCAAGAATAAGTAATAATTGTGATATCGGCACGCGAAATTTTCTAGATTAGGCACATTAGTTTGGAGCAGTGAAGGAGTAGGTATCTATATTTCATTATTCATAACATTATTGAGTATGAGCTTATCAATCAATCAATATGTATATCATTGTTTGACCTTAAAATTCTCATTGACAAAGCATAATTACATCGCTACATTGACAAAAACAATACAACTAAAATTTATAAATATATATATATAATACATATATGAAATCGATAATTGATAATCAAGAACGTAAAAACACATATACATAGTGTCCGCCATAATGTTGGCTACTTAATATGGGAAAAAATGTGTTATTGATATTTCTGAAAATTCCAATGACGGTTCGTTTCTGCATGTCTGAAAACTAAAAAAACCGTTGCGACTTATATCACGTGACATCAGATTTGGCAGGAATTTGAAAAAAACATTTTTAGTGTTGCCAAAAAATGGGTCAAATTGACTAGATATCAAAAAATTTTAACGAAAAAATGTGCTTGGAATCCAACGAGGATATATCAATTTTGAACCAGATTAAAAAAAAATAATAATTTTGCGGGAGGTTACTTATAAAAACACGATTGTCACTATAGCTGTAGTCGTATAATAACCAATACATAAATAAGAAATTTAGAGAGATTCAAAAGAGAAAGAATCCAAGTGAATGCCAATTTCACCTTGAAACAGTCTGCATACGGTTTAAACCGTCGACTTAGTTGTGAAGAAACCCTCGAAAGTCTGAACTGAGGGAGACAAATAATATGATATCCTATATGAAGTCCATGCACACAACTTGTTTATTTTTCGAAGTGGGATAAGCTCAGATCCCTTTTCATCTGCATGAAATCAGTGCATTGCCTTCTTAGGCTTTCTGCATATAAGATGATGAATATCATGATTGTGGTTTAGGAAATAATAATTCCTGCATAAATGGTCCTTTTTTCTTTATGTCTTGAATCTTATTCCTAAAAACTTACGACTTAAAACTTATGACTTGAAATTGCTGCATAAATCCACCATTACTCACTGCCGTATTCGCAGTATACTTATAAGCTGAGCTTAAACTTAAGCTAGCTCATAAGCATACAATTTCGTATTGTTTAAGCGAGCCCAACTTTGAGGTTAGATCAAAAGTATACGGCGAATATGGCCGTCAGAGATTTTGGATACAAATTTGGTTTTCTATTTTGATGATATTGAGGCTCAAAATTCTTAACACCAGGGTTTGTCAAATTTGAAATTTGGTAGAAAAAAATTTGTTATTTTTGATTTTATCCATCATTTTCTAAATCCTCCAGAAGATCTAATTGTAAATTGTCACCTTCAACTTTGTGCAATATGGTGATTGTGCAATGGTGATCGTTTTTCTCAACAGATGGTTGTCAAATGTGCACTATAGATATAATTCGTTCTTCTCTCGCAGTCTCTTACCCTCGCTCTCACCTCATCAATATTTTGAGTGGATCCATTATAATGCCGATGAGTGTAGATGAACTAATGTTCAATCTCGTGAAACGACAAACGGGATAAACCGATTGCAGAAATCACCGTTTCCGAGTTGAAAGACCTCGAAAAAGATTGACTCCCAACGAAATGATGAATGATCCTTTGTTATCGTAAGTAATGTCCAAGAATGAATCAGTGTATGTCGAGATGCGTATCTCGAATGTGTAGTGGAATAGTAAAATGGTGGGCACATGATGCAAATTCCGACCCCGCAGGAAGGAAATGGGGAACGGCGAGACCAGTGAGCACGCATGCGTGGTTCGTAATGAGCTTTCCTCTGACGATTTCACTTCGCTTAATCTGCTCGGATATGCATATGGGTGTCATGATGACGAGATTGCTTTTTATGGGTGGCTACCATGTTGCAAGGCACTATCACGTTAATTATGCCTTCTCTTATTGGCTAATTACCTATGGTTGATTGTATGTAGATGAGAGCTCAATTTGAATGGAATGAAAACTACTTTTTTTCATATTCTCATCATTGCGCTACATTGACTCTTATCTATTTCGTTTTCTCTAGAGTAGATGTTCGTTCACATTTTAACTCACACTCATACAGGGTGTCCAAATAGTGATGCGATCTCCTATAAATCTTTTTCAAAGTGAATTCAGAATCTAATGACATATTTTCAGTATTATGAGAGATGGTTTCCTAAAGCGAACTACGTCCGAGTAGACAGATGCCTACATAATCGAATATCTTCATTCGATACTTATTCGCAGGGAACTGGAACATTCATCAGTTGTATGGGATTCCATGAAACAAAATTGTGAGAAAAATGAATTATACGGTTATGTATATAATACAATGAATAAATGAATAAGTGGAAGGTCATAACCTGATATGGTGATATTTCAGCACACTCGAAATAATCAAGAAATCATATCTGTTAAACAATTTTTTTGCCGAAGCAATATCAACATATCCAACTCTCCCTATGAGCATTGAACAATGATTCAACTTGAATAATACTTTGTTCAATGTAATTAAAAGAAAGCGTTCGTCTACTTACATATATATATATTGCTTCAAATTTTCGAGTTGAAAAACTTTTATCTTCGAGCACAGTATATACACACAGTATATACACACAGTATATACACACAGTATATACACACAGTATATACACACAGTATATACACAAAGTATATACACACAGTATATACACAGTATATATACACACAGTATATACACACAGTATATATACACAGTATATACACACAGTATATACACACAGTATACTATACAGTGAAAAATACACCAGCTCACACCAGCTAACACCATCTGGTGTCCCCCGAGGTCCTGATTATTTTAGGGCGTCAGTAAACACCGGTATATTATTCAACGCTGTAAGTGTTATGTGACCTTTCCCATAGGTGTTTTCAATAATCAAACCCAGTTGTGAGTAACAATAGTGTTAGTGCTGAATTTAGCAAATTGATGCACATAATTTGATTTTCTTTAGCTGAATCCTATCTCTCTTCGGTGCGTTTACACCGAAGTTTACACACTAAGCAGGTATATGCAAACACTTTTCTGTTGGGAAGGAACACCATACCATGAGTGTGTTTAGGCAAATCAGTGCTCTTCTTCACCTCATCCAGTGTTCTCACTAGGTTGGATTATTGAAATATAATTCATAAACTGGAGTGATGCACATTCTGTGATTTTCTTGATGCTAAATCCTACCTCTACGAAATTCTCTTCGGTGCGTTTAAACAATGAGCAAGTACAAGCGAATATTGTTCTGGTGTGAAGGAACCCATATCATGAATGTGTTTAAGCGATTTAGTGCTTTTCTTCAGTACCTCCTGTGGTTTTTACAAATTTGGAGTACCTATTGAGATATAATTCTCATGATGATAAACTAGACCTAGAAGAATCTATAGGGACAATTTGGTTGATGACAAACTGACTCGACTAACTAATCCTTCTCAATGGCTCTAGGGCCTATGCCACTTGCTTGAATTGCTACTGATTTATATCAATATTTCATGCCCAATATTTAAATCAAGTATGGTATTAGCAAGGAAGTCAGTGCCACCTATTGGCAAAAGTTCCAAGGTTCTAAGATCGAACACATGAGAGCATGAAATTCACATCACCATTCACGAACTTACAAACAATATTTTTATTGATTTATATCAAATTTGGTGTTTTCAGGATACAATACTCGACGAACGATTATTGACACCGAATTTGATGAATGGTAGAGCGCCTTGATATGACACTTGATGTTGATTTTATTCAATACGTATGTTTTTTATACGTCAACATGAGTGATAGCACCATTGAGAATATCACATTTTAACCATTTGGTGTTTATGTTTCAGAATCGTTCTACTTCACCACATTTGTGTCATTTCTCACAATTGAGATCAGAATTGACACCACTGAACACTCAATTCTGAAATGTAAGATAAAAAGGGCCACACTTTGATATTGAGGTGTTGTATTCGTCGGAGTTTGCTCTGGAATCCATTTGATTGAAATTGCACCTATATAGGTTTTTTTCACTGTGTTCATGATTCAAGTATATACTATGGATCACTGCTGAGTTAGGATTTCTGTCTTGATTATATTCACGCCTTGTCCTCAATGATTAAATATGTAGTACCCCACTTCCCCCTAGTATAACCACGATTTCAAAGTAAAAGGAAACCCTCACTACCCCCACTTATTCCCGTACCTCCTGGCCTGGCCTAGCCAGCGCCATCTTGCTCATTCTTCAACTTCGTGTTGGTGTGACCACGTCATTTCATTAAATAAAAATTGAAATTGGAAATAATTCTAAAAGTATGGGGAAAGAAAAAAGAAAAAGAACGTATTCTTCATCTAGTAGCTCCAGTGATGAAGTCACTGATTTACGAAGAGAAGTTCGGAAGCTAAGGAAGAAATTAAGGCGTAAAGATAAAAGACGCCGACATTCGACGGACAGCTCGTTAGAACCAACTGAACCGACCATATTGGATTCGTCCGAGATTGACGAAAAAGAGAATGAAGGTACGTATTGTGATTCACTAATGAATAAAGGTTTTAGATACGAACAAAATTAACTGATGTCATTTGCTGGGAAATATCCATTGTTTTCGGTATCGAATCCAATGAAGACCATGTATATGGTGCTATACCTGTAAATCTCGTATGAGTGAGGTTCTATCTTGTTAGATAGATATAGTAAAAATATCCTGTGGCAGCCTATTATTGCAAGAGAGACAGCGGAAAGTCGGATTTGTACAAATCCAGACCAGACCATTGCAGTTTGCATAGCGGACTCCCCTCGGCAGTAATGAAGAGGCCCAGTTGACAACAGACCACAGAGTACAGACAAGACGGAGTTCTGTCTCAAGATGCGCGCGCATATAATATGACGCGCGCGCATACGTCACTGAGCATTCGCTCGTTAAAAAACAGTTGGCAGTTCTGGGCAAAATTTTCATTTGTCATGTCAAATATCCTTTCTCACCAGGGGTGGTGCATGTAAAATTTTCTAGGTTTAAAAACAAAAAACGTCTCCTAAGAGATCCTATATTGCGTTTGGTGTGTGTACACTACTGAACTTAGGAAAAATTTTTTTTAGAGATTAGCATGTCTGAAAAATCGTCCTCAGGAATTATTTTGTTCCAGATCCTAGAAATGAAAACAGTGAGGTTGATCCTCTGAAAATTGAATTCGTTGATGTCCCAACCCTCAACGAAAGTGTATTATGTGTTTTGGGCGAGGATAACCCTTCTGAAAATATACCAGAAATCATCCTTCATGAAGATTTAGTGTCCAGGTGGGAAAATATATTGAAAAAAGGCCTGAAAGATACAATAAAGATCAACCTGTTGGAAAAATACCCTTCAGTTAAGAACTGTCCCTTCATTTCACCCCCAAAACTAAACCCAGAGGTCAGTGCTGCTGTCAATGAATCAGCATTGAAACGAGATGAGCGCTTGAAGTCCCTACAGCGTCAATTAGGTGCAAGCCTGGGTGCAATAGGGAAAGCTCTCACAATATTACTCAATAGAGAAGAGAAAGAAAAGGGGGGGGACAACTTGCCTGTGATTGAGACACTGAGTGATGCTGCTAGATTGTTGGCTGATTTACATTTTGAGGATTCTGAGTCCAGAAGGGGACTGGTCAGTGTTTCATTAAATAAAGACTTGAAGGATACATTATCCAGTGCAGTAGTTGATGGTTGGTTGTTTGGAGACAATTTGAGTGAGCGAGTAAAGGCAGCCAAAGCAATTGAGCGTTCAGGTCTGGAATTGAAACAAAGAACTCAACCCCAAAAATTCAGATCTTCCAACTTGGGAAACTCCAGAGGTCCACTCAGGAAGAATGTACGTCTGAGTGGACAGAAATATCATACACCTCGCCAGGGCACAAGTCGAATGGAAACCAACCGTCAAAACAAAAGATATCAAACACCCTCATATCGTCAGAGAGTTCAAGTGAGGGAGGAGAGAAGGAAACCAAGACATTAGAAAGAGAGGTGAGTGTTTATGCAGGGAGTTTACAAAAATACCTGCAACAATGGAAAGAAATCACCACTGATCCTACAATCCTATCTTGGATCAAAGGCTATAAGTTATCCTTTGAATCAGGGGTGGTTCAATGTGAATCACCTAAATCAAAGAGATGGTCTAACACTGAAAAACAGGAAATTCATTTGGAGATTGTTCATCTTTTGGACATTGGAGCAGTGTCAGTGTGTGAACCATGTAAAAATCAATTCGTTTCCAGCATATTCTTGGTGCAAAAACCAAATGGCAAAAAACGACTAATCCTAAACCTCAAAAATCTCAACCAGTTCATGTCAACTGAACATTTTAAAATGGAGAATAAGGAAACGGCAATAAAGCTTATGTCCAAAAATTGCTTTCTAGCTTCAATTGACTTGAAAGAAGCTTATTTTTTGATAAACATTGAAGAAGGTTCTAGAAAATATCTGCGATTCGAGTTTGAGGGGATTCTCTATGAGTTTTCTTGCTTGCCATTTGGTTTGTGCACAGCTCCATGGATTTTCACCAAAATAATGAAACCAGTTGTTTCAACACTTCGCAGGAAGGGGTACTTATCTGTACTGTATTTAGATGATTTCCTTCTATTTGGTGATAGTTATGATGACTGTTTAGAAAATGTACAGGAAACAGCCGTATTGTTGAGAAAACTGGGGTTCATCATTAACACTACTAAGAGTCAATTGGTACCTTCCAACTGCTGTAAATTCTTAGGTTTTTTATTTGATACTAAAAACATGTGTTTGAAACTTCCTGATGAAAAGCGAATGAGTATCTCTAAATTACTTGAAAAAATGTCTGATATGCAGAATTGTTCCATCAGAAATTTTGCTCAATTTGTTGGAAAAATAGTTGCTATCTGCCCAGCAATAAGATATGGTTGGGCCTATTCAAAAAGTTTTGAAAGAGCAAAATATCGGGCGCTAAGACAGTCAGAAGGCAACTATGATACAAAAATGTTTATTCCTAGTTATATTTTTGATGATATATTGTGGTGGAAGCGTAATGTTTTGAATAGTGTGAACCCTTTTCCTACAAACAAATTCAAATTAGTTATTTTTTCCGATGCTAGTTTAACAGGATGGGGGGTAGTTTGTAATGATAACAGAGCAAACGGTTATTGGACTGAGGAAGAGAAATCTCACCACATCAATTATTTAGAGCTAAAGTCAGCATTTTTTGGTTTAAAATGTTTTGCAAAAAATCTGGCAAACTGTGAAATACTTCTGAGAATAGACAACACAACTGCGATATCCTATATCAACAGATATGGGGGTATTCGTTATCAAAAATTGAGCAATCTATCAAAAGATATATGGAAGTGGTGTGAGTGCAGGGGTATCCGGATATTTGCTTCCTATATCAGATCAGAGGAAAATTCGGAAGCCGATTATGAATCCCGAAGGATGCCTCTGAAAACTGAGTGGGAACTATCAAATACAGCATTCGTTCAAATCACTGATAGACTGGGTATTCCAGAGATAGATTTGTTTGCGAGTCGATCGAACGCAAAATGTCAAAAATTCGTGTCATGGCACAGAGATCCTGAGGCCTTTGCTGTTGATGCGTTTACTATTGTATGGTCAGATTATTTTTTATATGCATTCCCACCGTTTTCTATGATTTTGTCAGTACTTCAAAAGCTTCTTAGCGATGAAGCGACGGGAATTGTAGTGGTACCATGGTGGCCTAACCAACCATGGTTTCCACTGTATCAAAAACTATTGATATCAGACGTAATGTTTTTCTCACCCTCTAAAAAATTGTTATCTTTCAATAGGTTACCTCATCCGTTATGGAGCAAGACTACCCTGGCAGCCGGGGTCTTATCAGCCAGGCGTTTAAGTTAAGGAAGTTAAAGGATTCAACTATAGATGTTATATTAGCATCGCTGAGTCCAGCCACTATGAAACAGTATAATACTGGTCTGAAAGCATGGTGGTCATTTTGCCATGATAACGGATTGAATGTGTTCAAAAATTCAGTTTTGAGCGTTTTACAGTTCTTAGATGAACAATTCCAAAAGGGAGCATCTTATGCAACCCTGAATTCTCACAGATCCGCTTTATCCTTAATTCTATCTCCAAACATAGGGAGCGAGTATAGAATAAAACGGTTTTTCAAAGGTGTTCAGCACTTGAGGCCACAAATGCCAAGGTATGATATAACATGGGATCCAAGTAAAGTTTTAAATTACTTGAGTCAATTTTATCCCAATACAGATATCCACTTGAAAACCTTAACCATGAAACTAGTTACACTTCTAGCCTTAATTACTGCTCATAGAGTTCAAACTCTGTCGCTGATAAAGATTACAAACATTATAAGAAATGAAAATGGTTTCGAGATAAAAATTTCTGATAGAACAAAGACTTCGGGGAAAAATAGGATTCAGCCTATATTAAGAATCCCATTCTTCCCAGATAGAAGAGAGGTTTGTGTAGCGGAATCTCTAGATACTTACCTTATAAAAACGAAGGTTTTTCGTGACAAAGAGTGTGATAGTCTCTTAATATCTTTTAAAAAACCCTACCATAAGGTGGGGACACAGACAATCAGTCGTTGGATAAAAGGAACCTTGCAGAATAGTGGGATTGACACTAATATTTTCAGCGCTCACAGCACTCGCCATGCGTCAACTTCGGCGGCAAAAAGAAATGCTGTAAGCCTAGACATGATAAAAGCCACAGCTGGATGGTCCTCTAATTCAACGACTTTTGCGAAATTTTACGATCGCCCTGTACTTGATAAGTCAGAATTTGCGAAGAATATTCTTAGTCTTAGGTGAAGTTTAAGTTGATGTTATGTTACTAACCAGTCAATATCAAACACTAGTTTGTAAGGACTAATTTTATTTAGAATAAGATTTTCAACAATGTTACTTCATCAGTTTTTATATGTCAATAAACCAAATTTTCGTTTCCAATTTCATTGTTTGCAACTGGCTTCGAACAACTACATATTTAATCATTGAGGACAAGGCGTGAATATAATTATAAGATCAAACGAACTTACCTAAGTGAAGTTCGATCATAATTATATGAAACGCCTTGTCCGAGATGATCATACCCACCCAACGACCCTATCATTCCATGATCCCAGTCATGATCATATCAGTTGCAAAAGCTTCGAAGGAATGAGCAAGATGGCGCTGGCTAGGCCAGGCCAGGAGGTACGGGAATAAGTGGGGGTAGTGAGGGTTTCCTTTTACTTTGAAATCGTGGTTATACTAGGGGGAAGTGGGGTACTACATATTTAATCATCTCGGACAAGGCGTTTCATATAATTATGATCGAACTTCACTTAGGTAAGTTCGTTTGATCTTATAATTATCTGAGTAATTTTTCCGACTGCCTAATGTAAGCACAACTATTTGGAGAATATATTTCCTCCTTACGTAATATTTCAAAGCCAAGAATCATTTATCCCAATAAAAAAGTTTTCCAGGAAATCCATTTAAAATTGTTGAAAACATTTTATTCTGCATAACCACATGTAAGGTATTTAATATCTATCGTTTTCAATTACTGATTAATACGCTTGCCAATCACTCCGACAATGGGACATTCGAAGTTGAATAACCCACATACTTTCAGTAAATATTAACATTTTTTTACATTGACAGGTGTTCAGCAAAATTGGCCAATATAAATGATCAGATTGACAGAACCCTGATATCACGTCAATATTTTTTCATTATACAATCAATGTGCGGTAATCCATGAAATGTGTTGATTCTTCAAATGATCCATAGCATTTTTTCATCTATCCCACATTCCACTTTCTCATTATTACACAATAAATCCCAATGTGGCCTATTTATTAATGGAAATTTGCGGTCTTAAAAAATAGCGAATCTATTATCAGCTATTCTACCCTACCAAAACAAATTATAGGCCTCAATGTTGTGACAAGCGAATAGATTTTTCAAAAGGTGTTATTCTAATGGGGGTTCGTTCCTATTGTAACGCTATTCCGTATCTCAGGTAGGCTCTGATGGAAATTAATAGGTACTGTCATTTATTATCACGCCTATTATATGGTTCGAAGGCAGTATATGTTTTTTTCCAGAGAATAAATTTGGGGTTGAACTTTGTTTTCTCGAACAGCAATGGTGAAATGAGGTGGAAAGTTCTGTTGAGGTTGATTATTCGATTTACAATAACTATGATATAGAAGTTTAATAGATTCCTAAATCAATTGAACTAGCGAGCAAAATATATATTTCTATTTTCACTCGAAAGAATCTATGTTGCATCATTGAACTATAGCTCTGATTTTTTCACAGCACATCAATTTTTTTTTATAATTGTATATTTGTTTTATTGAGATCAAAAGTGAAGCGAAGACGAGCACGCAAATTGTACGAGGCTAATAATGGCCAATTTTCTGACAGAAAGAGGTCAATAATATTCGTTGATTGGGACTAATGAAATATAATGTTTATGCAATTTTGAAGGAATTTAATTGTAATTTTGATTCACATGCATTGGTATTAGAGTTTCTGGTTGAATAAAGTGAATACCATGTTTTTCATCCTCAATATCTCAGTTCTTTCTTGAATGCACGCTAAGAAATATCCATCTGATGAATCACAGTTCCGGCTAGTGAAAATTTCCTGATACTGCGGAAAAAGTTTCCCTCATTATACCATTAGGATACCAGTCTGAAATAGTATATTACACAACAAGTGTGGGAAGTGACATATTTCACACGAGTAGGTAGTCGTTTAGCACGAGCCGCGTAGCGGTGAGTGCGGAAACGTAACGAGTGAAGGAAATGCACTTTCCAACGAGTTTTGTACACTATTTTTCCTACGACTCCGAATACTTTCATTTCGCGGGAGGTCTTGTCAAAAATGTAACTTGAGCGGTCTAGAATTTCAGGTGGTTTTGATTCAATATCAACTACTGTTTATTTCCCTATTCAAGATGATATTTGAATACTTCTCGGGCAATTCCTCATTATGTGAATTACTGATTGATTGAGTTAGTTTAGTTTGGACAAATTTTGTTGATATTGACACCAGCGTACATAAACAACCTTGACACCATACGCCTGCTAGTTAAATACTTTGAACGATGGATCGACTTTTTAAAAAAGGTTTATTTATTAACAAATATACAGGACGACTATCTCTGGCAAGTGTTACAGATAGAATAATCTAAAAATGTGTCTAAGATGTGCTCTGCGAGTTTCGCGGGATGAGAGCTTTCCTGGAATACAGCTTAGTCTGCAAAGCTGCATCAGCATCTTCTGTGAGAACGGCAGATCCATGGGAAAGTTTGCTACATAACTCCTCCCTCCTTAGGACGAGAAAATAAGGGAGTTATTTTGTCGGGGTGGAACTGCCTCTGCTTCGTGGTCTTCTTCTTCTTTCTTCGCTTCTTCCGATTTGCGTCGATGAATTCCGTCAAATTTCTTCTTCAGTAAAATTGATATTGCCAAGATTGCTATAAGAAGAAGTAATCCGAGGAGAATGCCAAATGCTATGGTGGTCTTATTAGAAGTTTCGGATTCTTTGATCGGCGTTAGTCGTTCCATCATATCATTGATTTTGTAAATTTCTTCTAAGTTGAGCCTGGTGAAATTTGGTGTTTCATAAAGTTTTGGGATCTTCATCTTCTCGGTCTCGAACTTGGGTAAAATGAGTGGTTTACCCTGGTGGATTCTGATGTCGTTAATAAATTTCTTGCGGTTAGCATGAAGTTCGCAATGTTCCGGAATTTTGATGAGAGTGGGAAGATTGATTTCTATGTAACGATCAGTTTTGCATTTCGAAAATATCCTCTGCTCGCGGACTGGGATGATCAATACTTCTTCTTGAGTGATTTGTTCAATGATTGGCTCTGCTAAGTTTATTTGGAGTGGTTGACAGTTTTTTGTGAGGTTTCCTTCAATCAGCTGAATAGTGCAAGGGTCCTCCGGGTAGTAGTCTTCGATACAGTAATGCGTTTTTTCCAGCAATGGGCATGGAGCTAACTCGAACTGAGTTCTCGAAACTGTTCGTGCCAAATAGGGGTATTTGGGGATGAAAATACGGTGGTTTTGTATGATGGGATATAGATGATAGAATGAGAGGACTTCGTTTCTGATAATTGGTACATGAATTGCAAAAATTAATTTTGTCTTTGAAAATGTTACTTGGGTCCCAAAAAATTGATAGTATGTTAATAAACTTTCAAATGTTGGAATTTCTGATTGTTCATAGAATTTTCTCATATATATCAACATTTCTTCCAGTTCTGCACTTGATATTATTGAGTTGTGAAGGGTGTTTAGTTTCGCAAAAGTAATAGCATCTTCCAGGTTATCGATGAATGTTATAATGTTTTGACAGTCCAGAATTATCTGCGAGAGTATACCTTGAAAGCTAATATAATTTGTTAAATCACCAATGGTTTTTTGAACTGTTGCCTGGAATGTTTTCAATCCTTTCTCAAGTTTTTCCTGGTTCGAATTGAGTATTTGTATAGTTTTGTTATAGTGATTGATCAGTTGTTTGGATAGAGAGATTTGCATATTGACTTCATGAATTATTTCGTTTTGATTCCGTTCTAAAATAGCGATGCTTTGGTCGTACCTTTTCCCATCATCGGCATCTAGAGTGCCAAAAAGCCATTTATCGATTTTACCGATTCCATCAATCATTCCTCTTTTCACGCGGATATGAGGTTGAAGATTTTCTAATTTCATTTTGGTTGTATCTACAAGATATTCAGTTCTCATCAACATGTTCGCTGATAGACCGTGATAAGATATGGGGTTAGAAATATTTTCTTTCTTGAAATTGTTTTTAATTGCCACGAAATATTGGTTCAATTTAGTCAATTGATTGGTTATAGGGCCTAGGTCGAGATAGTGTAGAAATGTATGTTTACTATAAATAATTTTAGCTTCACCTAATCTAATGGGTAGGATAGGATTGTTAACGACGGTCATTTGGATGTCTTCATCGTTACATTGTACTTGGAGTACGTGAAGTAGAAGGTATAGGATTGGAAACTTCATTTTCGCTCTTTCCCTGCAACAAATATCCTTCATTAATCTTAGGTTTCCTAGCAATACTTTTGTGATAGGTTCCTTTGTCAGTTTCTATTTTGATTCCTGTGTCTTTAAGTACTTTAGTTTTCTTGAATTTCGGTTTGTCTTTTGGTCGGGCTTTCGTCCGAACGTATGCTACTGTTTGTTTTGTGAAGTCTGGGGGGTCACTACGATTTTCGTAAATTTTTGTTATGGTCTTTTCTTTAGTTTGTTCACTCGTTTGTTGAATTGACTGATAGAGTTTTTGGGAATTATCTTTATGAGTTTGGACATAGTCAGAAACGATAATGTGGTCGTTCAGGTCGAAGGGATTCGTACTATTAATATGACCTTTAACTACCTCGAAAGGGGTATATTTGGTGACACTATGGATCGAGTTATTATATCCAAGAACAGCACGTTTCATTAGTTGTTCAGGCGTATAGAGGTTTCCATCGTCTTTTAAACACCTATAGTGTTCGATTAATGTCGAATGAAACCTTTCGACCGGGGAATTCGAGTTACTATTTTTTGGTGTCGTGAAATGGAGTTCGATACGATATATTTTGCAAAAATTCTCTAAGTCTTGGTTCTTGAATTCCGTGCCTGAATCGGTGGTTATTTTTAAAGGTAGTCCATGGTGGGTGATGAAATTCATAAGATTTTCAACTGTACATACTCCAGTCAGAGCTTTCAGTGGGTATGCTTGACCATATCGAGAAAAGGAATCAATAATTGTTGAGAAGTTCTGATTTGAAATTTTGAATGTATCCATATGAATGTGGTCGAATGGTTTAGAAGCGGTGGGGGTGAGATTGAATTTTATAACCGGTGGGTTCCGATCATATTTATTTTTTTGACAATTCTCGCAGTTATCGATATAGTTTTTAATATCGTCTGCCATTTTTGGCCAGTAAAATCTTGAACTGAGGGATGATATCGTTTCGTTGATTCCTCTGTGACATGTTTTTTTTACGTGATAAAATTCGAGTTTTTCTTCCTGTTCATCTTGAGTTTCTATGTCTGTTAAGAATGTTGGGCAGTGAACAATTCTGTATGATGAATTCTTGAATAAATTTTGGACGGTGGTACTGAAGATTCTCGGTAAGTTAGGATGCCTGAAGTGTAGTGCATATGTTTGTTTCGGATCTATATGGTCTTTGAGGAACTTGGCGATACTTTCGACCGTGTTTTTGTTTGGCAAGGTGACATATGATCGAACATTTTCAAAAATTTTGTCTCGTCTATATTTAGTTTCATTTGTGTCGCCGGTGGTTATTATAATTTGATTCTTATAAGTATTTATTGCTCGTTCTGATATAGGAATAGAACATACAGGGTCTTCTAGGGAAGTGTGCACTGTTTCTATGTCAGACTGGTCATTATTCGCTTGCGGTGGTACGATACGAATATCTGATTGTATTTTGATTTTAGGCTGAACAAATTGTGGTTCTAAAATTTCTTGGAGAACGTTATCGTCAAGATCAGGAAGTTTTTCGGGGTTATTCAAAAAGTCGTTTATTAATTCGTCAACGTCACCAGGGTTATTTTGAATCGATAAAGTTTCGAGCGCGTTCAGATCGATATTTTGAGGGTTTCTGGAGAGGGCGTCGGGAGCTTGATTGGATTTTCCTTTTTTATATTTAATAACGTAATCAAATTCCTCGAGTTTCAGACGCCATCGTACTAATCTGGAATTGGGCTCTTTTAATGAGAAAAGCCATTGGAGAGGCTTGTGATCAGAAAATATCGTGAATTTTTGGCCGAATAGATAAGGTCTGAAGTATTTGCAACTCCAGACGATGGCGAGAAGTTCTTTCTCGATAGTTGAATAGTTGACTTCTGCCGGGTTCAATGTCCTAGATGCGTAACAGATAGGGTGGTCATTTTGGGACAGTATGGCACCTATGGCATAGTTCGAGGCATCGGTAGTTAATTCGAACGGTTTTTCGAAGTTTGGATATGCCAGGACGGGCTCTGAAGTGAGAATAGATTTACAGATATTAAAGCATTCAATAAATTCAGCAGAATGTTCTACCTTCTCATTTTTTTTTAGACACTTCGTCATCGGTTTCGTTATTTTAGCAAAATTTTTAATGAATTTTCTGTAGTAACCTACTAGGCCCAAGAATGATTTAATATCTTTTTGAGTTTTTGGAATTGGGAATTTCTGAATTGCTTTTATTTTATTTGGATTAGGTTTGATACCCTCCGGTGTTATCACGTGACCTAAAAATTCTACTTCCTTCCTGATGAACTCGGATTTATCTAATTGAATTTTCAGGCGAGCTTCGCGTAGTTTAGAAAACACCAATTTAAGATTTTGAATGTGTTCTTGAAGTCCGGTACTAAAGATAATGATGTCGTCCATATATACCATGCAGATTTTATTCTGCAGATCTTTAAGGACCTCATCCATTACACGCTGAAAACTAGAGGGAGCATTTTTGAGACCAAATGGCATCCTCAAGTATTCATAATGTCCTTGCTCAACGTTAAACGCGGTTTTTTCGATTGAATTTTGAGCCATCTCGATCTGGTGGAATCCACTGGCCAAATCAAGGGTCGTAAAATACTGTGCTCTACCGAGCTTGTCTAGGATGTCGTTGATATTGGGTAGGGGATATCGGTCACCAATCGTCTTTTCATTGATTTTGCGATAGTCCACGACGATCCGCCATTTTGTTTTTCCCGAAGAATCTAATTTTTTCGGTACGATCCATATGGGAGAAGACCACGGACTACAACTCGGTCTTATAATATTTTTTTCAAGCATATCGTTGATTTGTCGTTGTACTTCCTGCTTATGAACGTAGGGATATCGATATGATTTTGTGTGAACAGGTATTTCGTCAGTGGTCTTGATCTCGTGTTTGATTTTAGAAGTGAATGTCAAATCGTCACCGGGTTTGAAGAAAATATCGGCAAATTCATTGCAGATCTTGATTATTGCAGATCGTTCCTCTGAATTCATGTGATCTGTGCGTATCAGTTCTGAGACATTTGGATGTTCTGTATTCAGATTAGATGTGATATGTCTGTTTGGAATGGTAATAGAATCAAAAGTATATATTTCGTAGATTGATGCGCTGAACTGTTTAACAGGGATTGGTTCTTTCAATGTGACAGAGATTGTTTCATTAGTGGGGTTTTGAATTTCTAACGGGGCGTAACCTTGTTTCGCGATTGTCACTACTTGTGGAATGAAGAGTTTGTTGATAGTACCTTCAATTGTCAGAATTTCTCCTTCATATATACTGACGGGAATATTTTTGATTGTTTTTTCTTGGGGGTTGACTGAGAAAGAAAAACTAGACTCTGTGGTTTGTCTGAATTTAAATGGAATATCAGTGTGATTTCCTATCAATCTTGAATTGGTTAAATCAATATTCAAATTCATGTTTATCAAATCTGCTAAACCTAATACTCCGTCAAAATAATCATGGAAGTCAAAAAGAATGAAATTAATTTCATAGTTTGCGTTAAATTCAGGAAATGCTGGAATAAGCGCTTGGTATCTCGCGTTCTGACTTCCTATGGCAGTTTTGATTATTGTATCAGACTGATAAATTTTGTTTGGGTAGAATTTTTCGATTATCGAAGGTTTGATTATTGATTTTGAACTTCCTGTATCTATAAGCAGTTTCATTTTTGGATTTTTTATTTCAACGTATGGAAGAGCATTGTTACTAGAGATATTTATTTCGGCTAGGTTGATGAGTCTTCCGGGCTCGTTGGTTGAAAATTTACAGTTTCGTCAGGGTTAATATCGTCATTGCATTGGTTTTGGTGGTAAAGTGGTTGTTTGTTGATGGTGTGTTCAACATATGAATTTTGATCAGGGTAGTAGTCACTTTCAGGGTAGTATGCGGCTTCATTATAACTAGGATATTCGTCATACATTTGATTTGAATTGGGAAGAGGTTCCTCGTATTCATTCAAAAATAGTTCTTCGGATACAAAATTTGGTTTTTGATTTGATTGGAAGAATCTTTGATTGTTTTGGAAGTTATTTGGATATTGATTATTGAAATTTGGTCTGGATTGTTGAACATGTTGTGAAAAAGGTTGATGGGACATTCTAGTGGGATTTCTGGAAGTCGTTGACATAGGTTCAGGCTTAGGTAGTTGGTTTGCCGGAATTTGTTTCGGTCTGAATACGTTTTGGGGAGGTCCAAAAACATCTCGATTAGTTGGATACCTCTGAGGAAGTTGTGGTCGTGGTTGTATATTTATCGGTTGGTTGGACCAGACAGGTCTTGGTTGTACATTCATCGGTTGGCTGAGCCAATTAGGTCTCGAAGAAAATTTAGGGTCTGAATAATTTGTATTATTTTGATAAAACGGCTTTTGAAAGAAATTGGGTCTTTGTAATTGGGTGTTGGTTGTTTGTACGTTAGGAGCGCCTAACTGTTTTTGAATATTGAATTTTGACTTGAAATTTTCTTGAAAATTACCGTACATGTTTTCGAAATTTTCGTATTCAACTACATATGCCATTGCGTCTTCTAATGAAGCGGGTTTCTTGAGATGCAAATTGTTTCTCAATATACCTGTACATCCCGCTATAAATGTACTTAGTGAAACTTTGTCATAATGTGAGATTTGATATGCTTTTTGATCAACAGCTAAATCCGTATCATTACTGATTCTCTGTGCGACATTGCTTCTCAGCAATTGTAACCTAGTGCCGAAACTAATTAAGTCTTCTCCTTTATGAGGTCGACTTCTGGTTAATTCCTGAACAATACAGTCTAAGTCTCTACGGTCCGCAAAGCATTGTTTCAAGGCACCTTTTAGAGCGTCCCACGAATTGAGTTCGGCCCTGTTTCCAACCATATATTCTGCTTTACCTATTAACTTTTCCTGAATACATTCCAAAATATGATCATTCAATGACGGGTCGTTAAAAACTGCGTAGGTATTGACTAAAGCATCACACCTATCAATAAACTTGTTCAATGCATTACTATCGCCGTCGAACGATTTCAGATTATTGAGTCTTGATTTGAAAAGATTCCAGTTCATTTGAACAGGTTGTGCTTGTTGCACTGGTGGTGGTACCATGGTTGATGCTATTGAATTCGCTTGACTAAAATTTGAGTTTTCTTCAAATGATAAACTGTTGAGCCTATCTAATATATCATCTATTTCATTCATAAATTATCTCTACTTGTATTTTATTTGAAACTTCTTAAATTAATCGTCTAGCATAGACAGCGGTTTGGTTCTCGATGAACAGCTCTAATTATCTTCACCGAAGTCCTTATTCAGAGGGTTCAATGAAGGCAAGAAGGAATATTTGGCACTTACAAGTTTTTGATGATCCAAATCTATGTAGTCTCCAGTTCCTTCTTCGTTGATTCTACGTAGCTTCCCAGAGGTTGGGTCGACTGCTAATCCACTCGTTCTGGTTTTCCTCGATGGATTGTGTTCGAATTTGTGCTCAAGGGGTTGAAACTCCACGGCGCGAAAAAGTTCTTTTATCGCACTGCACAAATCCTACCGACTGCGCCAGTTAAATACTTTGAACGATGGATCGACTTTTTAAAAAAGGTTTATTTATTAACAAATACAGGACGACTGTCTCTGGCAAGTGTTACAGATAGAATAATCTAAAAATGTGTCTAAGATGTGCTCTGCGAGTTTCGCGAGATGAGAGCTTTCCTGGAATACAGCTTAGTCTGCAAAGCTGCATCAGCATCTTCTGTGAGAACGGCAGATCCATGGGAAAGTTTGCTACATAACTTGCTAGCGCCAGTAATCACGCAACCAGGAATACAGAACCATATAGAAGTATGTAGTGCGCAAGCGCGTACGAGTTACTCGAGTTAGTGCGTCCTTGACTCTTTGCAAACATCTGTGATACCAAAGAATCTTCTCTTTGGTGAGTCTGTGATATCAAACTGATGCAAGCAGCAATCCGCTCATAAAACTGTAGCCATACTCTTTTGAATGATCTCACCCGCTGTCATCAACATCGAAGTAGTTCCAGCAAAGAGTAGAGGTTCCAGTTTTAAAGTGAATTCTGAGGTTATTTATCAGACACATTGAAATTAATAGATGAAGAGTTCTCGGTATAAATCAAAACGATACAGAAATTTCAATAAATAAAATGAATTTGATTTGAGAACGCTTATATTGACAGTGAGTACTTTGACAATATACCTAATTATTTCTATCAATTCAGGCGACCGTTGTGATATTTTTCATATCAACACTAGTGCTTTTTTCTTTTAAATAAACAATACCATGGTGATATGAGCTACTTTCTGAATAACAAAACAGTGTGATTATTGACGTTTTCATACGTGGTCGTAGGAAAAATACATTTCATCATTCAAAGTAGAAATTCTATAACACGTAGTAATCTTCATGAATTTACTAACAAGAAATCGCAGTTGATGATGTATTCACTATTCCTTATTGTGATTTCAACTGAAAAACTCTGGTATAATCTGTTCGAGTAAATATTGAAAATCACTGTCAGCAGTTCTTGCAATACACTCAGAAATATTTATTACCACATTAGTGAAATTAATCTCAGAAAATGATAAAGTGAACTAATCTAAATGAAACTATATCGACAGTTTACAATAATTGTATACACATTCAAAATACACATGATTGGCAAAGTAAATTCACCTTAGAACTGAAGATGAGCTCTTACTCTTCGGAGCAATCTTATAAACCATTCTGCTAGTGATAATTGTTATAATGCTGTGTCTTGATGAATACTTAATTGAACAACAAACATTCAAATAGTCGTTTTTTCCCTCAATGGTGTGGGTTGACTTTTGTCCTCAGTTATTCGTTGATTCTGTTAGAGATAGTATCCCTTTTTCATAATCGAGGTGAAGATGAGATGTTTCTGTTTTTTTTTGTTTCTGTTGTTCAGCGGTATTTTGCTGCATTCAAGGCACTTATTGAAGATTTGAGGATTACGCACAAATAAAAAAAATATTCAGAGTATGTGATGAATGTGATGAAGACAAAATGGTTGCAGGAGGGATTCTTCATGGTCATTGTTGCTATAATAAAAGAAGAAGAGTGAATAAACTAGGACTAGCCAAGAAGAAAAATGAGGAAAGTGAAAAGAGAGGTAATGATAGCGATGTTTCAGTAAATTGTGATTATTATGTAGATTGATTCATTTATTATAGAAACACGGATACTTTCGTCTAGAAGATGGTTGAAACATTCCCTGGATCCATGGATAATGGTAACACAAAAATGGAATACCTATAATACATTTCAAGCATGAAAGTATCGATGAGATATTAAAAACATTCGATGCTTATAAACATAACCTGGGATACACTTTGGTAAGAAAATCGACTTTTTCATTCTTTATGAATATGAACTGAATAATTGTTTATTCCAGATTCAGTACGATTTCGAAGAAGAGTGCCAATTTATACATCAAAACTTACCTAGAAAAATCTATCCCGGATCAACTGGATAACAGTAAAGCGGAGCTATAGCTGTTACCACTATATTTTTCATTGAGAAATATTCAAAAACTCATCATGTAGGCCTTTGAAATTGGAAGCGCAAGAAGAATGATTGCTTCTTGTTCTAAAATCACTACCGGTAATAATTTTGTGGCTGATAGGCAAAAGGTCATATCTCATTTTTTTGCCAAAATGAGTTATTTATACCAATCGATATAGAATTTTGTGTTCTATAACTTGCCTAAACGACATATGTTTGGAAGGAAGAATAACCATTGTATAATCGTCAATGAGGGCAAAACTTCTCGAAATGAATTGTAAATAACAATTCAGAATAAGGCTATAAGCCTAGATATAGAGAGCGAATTCGAATATCTGGATGAGAGAAATCGACATATCTGAATATATAGGTTAAAATTACACATTGCATTTTGGTGAAAATGTATATCTTCAGATATACATTAAAAAATTTCACCAGGCACAATTGGCGAGTATAGGTCGAAAGCCTATACTTTTTCTAAACAAACCAGTCATATCTCAAGACATGCCCTTTTCCCGAAATCCAATTCACCCGAGAATTCACCACTTCAGTCAGATACAATAAGCACTATCGAGTATTTACTCAATAAACTCTCTATTTACTTTTTCATATTAATCTTACAAGAGTAAACATCAAAACCAATCGATTGCTTCATTCAGAATTGAAATAATTGTTGAAATGTGGAAGATACGACCCAAAAACATTAGAAAACTTTCAAAGACTCTCCTGAAAAGTGACGATAATCGAGTTATGACCTTTTGAATTTGGGCCACAGAATTATATGACATAAAGAATATTCCACTGAATGAAAAACAAAAACTACCAGTGCTCATTGATTAAGTACAATATTTGATACAAGGGAAGAAGTACTCCTTCAGTATTGTCTAATTTACTATTCCTCAATGTACACACCAATGATGTACGAATGGTAACTAATTAACCGTGTTCCTAATGAAGTTTACTATTATATTATATGTGATCAGTACATTGACACAATTTACTTGGACTCAATAGTATAGTGTTCACTGGAAAGAATTTCTGTCAATCATATATCAATTGTATAAACCAGTGAAAATCACTTCGATTCTACACCATTTCCATCAGTTGTATTTCAGAAACCATCAAGTTTATTTCAGAAAGCGTCAATTTAATTTTAACATAGTCACTTCCCACTAAACAATTTCATTTACTGCAAATTTTCAGCAAGATAAGTTTTTGCGAGTGTAAATTACACATTCAATTGACAACAAGTTCACTCAGAGATGGCATCTTCCTCCCATGGAATTCACATTGTAAACTTACACAGTGCAAGTTTTCGGAAAACTTAATGTAAATTCTCATATAAAGTCAATGTTATAGACAAAGTTTTTCATACATCCTAATCCCTTAAATACCTCATCTTCTTCAGTTGTATATTTAAGTTCTTGAACACGAACTATCAAGCCCAATTTTTCACAGGTTTGTCGTCCTAGTATTGGAGGTACTTCTTTGTCAACTACTTTGAATGTTATGTACATTTATTTATTCTTCAAATGACATTTCAACACTGTATCACCTATTACTGGTATCTTATCTTCGGTAAAACTAATAAGTCTTTTTGTGTTTGAAGCTATTATTTTACCATTTATTTCATCTACAATGTATTTTGGTAATACATTGCACTGTGCTCCAGTATCTAGCTTGACTTTTATTTTCTTGTTCTGCACTTCTATTGTTTCATGCCAGTCTTCTTCAGCACCTCTTCTGATAGCTCTGATGAATAGTACTTCTTCTTCCTCATCATCTTCTTCTATTGTGTTGACATTTTTCTTCTTTCTATTATTTTCTTTCTTTGACCAACACTGACTTGGAAAATGACCTTTTTTATTGCACACTTCACATTTGTTTTTGTAAGCTGGACAGTTTTGCCTTTTGTGATGTTGACCACATCTTTTACAATCAAATGCTTCAGTGTCATCACTTTTTCTTTTGTTTTTCACTATATTAATTTGACTACTCCCTTCTCCTAATTGGATTTCTTGTAATTGTTTTGTGGCTTGTTCACTGGCTCTACAAATGGATATTGCTTTGTTTAGGTCTAAATTTTCTTCAGTGAGTAGTTTTTCTCTCACACTATCTGCTTTAATGCCAAATACTATCTTGTCTTTCAGTAGACTATCTTTCAGTATGTCGAAGTCACAAGATTTGGCTTGTGTTTTAATATTGTTTAGAAATTCATCGAAATTTTCTTCTTTTTGAACCATTTTTAAAAAATTGTATCTTTCAAACGAAATGTTTACTTTGGGAATGAAATATTTCTGGAATTTGTCTATTATAACATCGACGTTTTTTTGTTCGTCTTCTGTTAGATTGAAGTTGTTGTATACTTCGATTGCTTCTGGGCCTATAGTAGCCATGAATGTTGCAGCCTGGATCACATCTTTTTTCTTGTTAAGTTGTGTTGCTGTTGCATACCATTCAAATTGTTGGCGCCATGTCTTCCAATTTGCTGCTACATTTCCAGAAAAACTTAGAGGTTTTGGCGGTCGAATTACACTACCTGTGTCGTCCATTTTGTATGGTTTTTCGGATGTTGAATTCTATACACGTCGGATTACTTGGCTTTTTCAGTTTCGATGTGGCTATTTGGTTTTTCATTCACCGTCTTCTGACACCATGTAATGTAGTTCTTGTATAATTCTGAACCATCAACAAAGAACTAAACTTATACATCCTATACCACTGTCATCTGCCAAGGCGCATGATAAATGTCAATGTCTTATTTGACACAGGACAGTTGTCACCTGTCTGTAGTCTAACCCTACTCATAGGCATTGCTCATGCCCATGTTACAGAATGGGCTTCCGTCACTAGAGGTCAACAGAAGAGTTGTTACTCCCTACGTATAACCCATACGGTCGAGCTTGACAAGAAGGCCTTCTTGGGAAACTTTCGTCATACGATTTGCCGCCACCAACAAGCTTTCTTTCGAATAGGTCATTCCATCATGTAGTGGTTGATAAAGCGTCATCTCACCTGATGATAAAGTGAGCAACCCTGATGGTGTTTCAGAAGGATAGTGTCGGTATACGATCATTTCGTGCCCTTGGCCCTTTTAGTCAAAGGGAAATTGATATTGGTCTCAGTATGCCTGTTCCAATGAAATGTCACTCCGAAAGTGAAAACATTAAAATTTCTTGCATATATTACCCGTTAGAGGGTCTCTATTTTTCTTCCTTCTAGTTCGATACGTAGTATGATGATGACAGACACGTTTCTATGAGGCTCCTCAATATGCTAGTTATTACCACTAATAGAAAAAAATGTTTTGTCGTTTTAACCAAAGATGACCAAAGATTTTAACTAATGCCCGCGGCCCGCTATACACTTGCATGTAATAGCGCCGCCGTCATAATCATTTCGAGTCAAGTTCATATTTGATCTAATTGTTTTTAATTCATTCTCTGGTCGTGGAGAATATGCAATATGTTCCTCGTTCAGAATGAATAATTTGGTACTTATATCAAGTTATTTCCATTTTCACCCTGTTACAGAATCAACTACTCAATGGTGTGCCCCACTAGTATTAATATGAACTGATTATATCCTATTCGTCCTGTATTTGAATTATTCATCAAATCCTTATCTCTTTATGTTGGCATATATAGGTACTTTTTAATTTCGACTTAAAATTGAATTAGAGGAGAATTAAATCCATATCTCTTGGTGTATTTATTAAATCGAAGGGAGTATTATTACAAATAAATAGTAGCTTCTGATAGTGCTATATAATTAAATAACAACAACAGATGCCGCTCAAAATGAACGCATGCACCATTTCTCATTCTTCCCATTTTTTTCACTATAAGATTTCAACCTGCTATTATATGAATAATAATGTAGCTACACTACTCAGAAGCATGTGTCTTTCATTTTCGTTTTTTTTTGCGATATTTCATTGTTTGCTTTTACGTAGATAATATACAGGGTACTTGGATGGTCAAATGTGATGGGTATGTTTTATGGAAATTGGTTCACTTCCACCATTATTACCCTCATGAAAATCGGCCAGTATGAAGTTTTCGCTGAAAATCTTCCATAAAATTACTGAAATACAACTATTCATAACTATTATATTTCATGTTTATTGCCTCAATGTACTTGACACAAGTTGGAAGTTGAAATTAATAATCTCATTTATGAATTGGTTTGTTGGGTTAGTTGTGTCGAACTGATAGTCAAGAGTTTCACAATATTCTGGGTATCCCAAAATCCTCATACCCCAATGAAAATAGTAGAACATAACTATTATTCGAAGTATCATCAACCGACTGCATCATCTTAAATTTATAAACTGTCAACTATACTTATTTTAAATTCATCACTTTTATGCACGACCAAGCGTGAATAAATTGCCATTTATTATCCGGTTTTGTGGTTGTGAACTGGCACTTCACTGCCCTAGGACTACTTTATCGCCCGCCGAACGTAAAATGCCACTTTAGCGTCGGCCGGAGGATACTTTATTATAGTTTCGCACCATATGTTTCGGCTTCTGAAACCACTTCTCTTTCTCAACCGTCTGTACGAATTACATTTTGTGTTTACCTCCGAAAGTGTGATTATATATAGCTAATTGGGAAGCATGATGAACTTCTGTAGCTGGGTCGTTTTAGACTATTTGAATAGCTTATTGTGCATAATGATTATGTATTTCTGAGGCGACTTGGTACCGGCAACATTCAGGCAAGCTCGATGACTGATGATGTGAAGCCAAATTGTCGTTTTCAATTATTATTGTAGTCCCCATAGGTTTTTATGCATAAGGTGAAGCTGCTGTTTTTTCATGTTCAACTTTTCGTAGGTGACGTTGTTTGAAAGTTATTGTTGATGGCTTATGGTTGAAAATATCTCCCAATGACAAGTTTAGTACCAATGATCTGAAAGTGTTTCTAGACATGTATTTCTCGTTAATAATTCAGTGGTAGGTATGAGGAAGTTCTAATGAGTCAGCGGATGATTGTGAGCAGCCTCTAGATTTAGTCCTTGGAAACATCTTCTGTAAATAAGTGGAAGCCGTTTTTGACTTCCACTTCTATAAGTGAGGACTAATTCTGTTAACTTATCTGCTTGATGATTTATACACACATTGATACTCAAAAAGACAGAGTTGATTCGGGAAACTTTTGCATATTAGGAGTGCATTGTTGACAAGTAATTATAGACATATGACATGTGAAATGATCGTTTATAAGACGCTATTTTGTCGCACGCGTTGTTTGGAGTACGACGAGCGAAGCGAGGAGTGCTCCAAGTGAACAAGTGCGACAACGTGTCTTATAAAACGTGTGTCATATTTCTATTTTGAATTGAATTGATAAATAACAGAATCATCTTCGATTGGTAACAATGATGACATTGAAATAATTAAAATCTGACGTACAAGCGTAAAGCCCAGTTTACAGTTGAGCGATTTTGATTATTGCAATACCAGCGGTGAAAAATTCAATGTTTTTATTGTTTTTATTGGTCAATTCAAATGAAATAACACTCTGAATTGAAATTCACCAATTAAAACATTGAGTTTTTCACTGCTAATATCACAAAATCCAAATCGCTCAAAAGTAAACTGATGGGCCTAACTCTTCAGACTTTTATTTGACAGTTCGATTGTACCAATCTCCGAATATTAAAAATGCGTATCAAAATATTTTTATACAACCAAAATAAAAAAAATTATTTTTACTACGATAGTAGAAACATTTTTACTACGATAGTAGAAACATTGCATACAACTTTGGTTTATAGAATCAGCGTAGAGATCGCTATGAAAAATTCCTCGCGATACAAGGTGAATTTTTTTTTACCAATGAGAAAAATCGAAGTTGATGATGATTCGTTGAAATTTTTGAAAGTTCATGAAAATGCAATAAAACAAGTCTAAAAATGAAACATTAACGAGAGTTGCGACATTCGATTTTAACGAATAGGTATCTAGAATAAGAACTCAGGAGACTTATTTAGCGCAAATATTTTCTCATGTAACCAAATCCGTATATCTCATATCATTACCAAGAAATCAAGAAACATATCGTTCAATTCGGACCAGAAAAGATTCATTATTATCGATCTGTAGTGATTAAATAATACCTCAGATCATATATGCTTACGCTAGATCCGGCATCATATGGTATTAGAGAGGCCTGCAAGATATCACGTGGTACAACACATATGTATGGTCAAAATTTCAAGACGACCAATCAATGGACCTAAAAAACAAATAACCTAGATACCGTATCTAGTGTAAGCATACATGATCTGAGAAATATACTCGCCGTTAATAGTGAACTCACCAAAGTCGTTTTCGAAAGACTCTTTTTACCGCCGGCCCAAAATCCGCACCAAAAATTAACTTTTTGTGGAAGCATCACCACTTACTTAGTGATCGAGTGTGCATGGATTGGCGAACATTTTTATGATAAAATTTCATCTTTCGGACTAACTTACTCGTGTTACTTGTTAAGGTGATCCGGCATCAGTAACTGGATGAAGTTGAATATAGATAAATGGAGAAACTAGTCTGCATTGAGGCAGTTTCTTTCGAACAGATTATGAAATTATTATTGTTCGAACTACTACTTAGTATTAAGGTAGGTACACACTTTCGCGCCGCGCGTTTGCTGCTCGGCCTATGGAATTAATTATTTCAACGAACTTCCCGCGATCATTATATATATATATCGCAAACATTTAGTTGCTAGATTGGAGTGTAGAATAACTGTCTGTCGAACGCAAAAAATCTTGTGATTTTGGTGAAAAAAATGACGTTGGTGAAACACTGGCCTATTCAAAAAAGATAATGGTACGGAGTTAGGTTCGGAGCTTCTGACGGATTTGAAGTCACAAAAAATAAGTGCAGTCCATGTGCGGTCTTTACAAGAATTCTACATTTATACATCGTTCCGCAGACAAAATTTTCTTAGTATTATCCTTATGTTGAGAATCCCACAAAAGAATTTTGGTGCTACAGGATTCAATAAGTTCAAATAATGTTTTTCCTGACCACTTCAAAAATGAAACTGAAAAGTAAAAAAAGGACACGAAAAACGACGAACCTCTCCCGTTCCCGTCTAAATCTGAACGGCAAACATTCAAATCTAGCGAACTCCGTCCGCACAAGCGGCGCGCATATGTGTACACACCTTCATATTTTTGCTGTCTGAAATGACCACAAGAATTATCAAAAATGCCCAAAATGCAGTGGTTTCCAATTTTTATGGCGGAACTCAATGACGTACTAGATGGATTTGGTGACATTTGAGGATATTTGTTGATTATAAGTTTCTGAACCTAATTTGTTTGGCCTACACAGCAAAAAATGATCTCTTCAATCAAGTTGTAACCGCATTAACTCAAGAGAATGGTGATCTTGAATAGGTCTAACCGAATATTAGTTTTTCGACAAAATCCTCTTGACTAGATAGGACCAAAGTTTTTTGTCAAATGAACACTTTCTTGTTGGAAAATGTGGTTTGGTTGAGGTAAGAAAATTCCAATAATGTTGTGAAACAATTTTCTTGGATTAAGATGATTACTCAGCACAACTGAACAATGATCCTCTTGATTCAAGACTAATCACTTTTGATCCATTCTTATTGACATTTGAAGGATTGCAATTCTGCATGCCGATAATTTAAAATGTAGTTTTTTCGCAAACTGGGGCTGCATTATTGATACAGCAATGAATTATCACATCAAGCACATTAACATGACCTGAAAACACAAAACAAAGCATTCTCAACACCCAACAGTGCCAGTGATACGACGCCATGTCCATCATATATGTTCTAGATTGTTTGCTTCCAAGAAACCTTTTATACGTCCATGTTGAGTACTCAAGTTATAAATAATTCGCTAGCCTGCACTCTGCACTATAGGAATACAAGTATCATGAAAAAAAAATACACAGTAACCTGTCACAATGTATCTCTTGATAAGTCTTAATGGCGGATTGGTGGTCAACGGCGTGAGCTATTATGCTGATTCTCCATGCATGACCACTAATCTTTGATTAAGCTGCTGTTAGATTAGGTGTGAGGTTACCAAATGTTATAAACAGCGTTGAAAGTCGCGCAGTTGCTGTTCAACGTTGATATTCAGTTAACTTTCGCGCTCTCTAATTTGACGTCGTGCCTGTGATTGGTCAAATCGCAGTGCAGTCGCGCAGTTCGCAGCACTGAACTCAAACAAGAAATGGAACGATAATGCAATTCAGCAGTTTTACGCTAAATTGAATTCGCGCATACCACGTGATCATATAGCAAAATTGAATGTGGAACATGCGTAGAAACCTTTTGCACAGGACCGGCACTACCAAAGATGAAAAACTCAATAACACAGCTTTTTAAACAACAGATAATTCAACAAGAACACAAAAACACAATATGAAGCCGAAAACAGCTTGCTGTAAATCGAAATGGACAAGATTCGAGAACAAAGAGCAATCAAATACAATGTAAACAAACCTTATAGGCTGACGAGTGGGCTGACGCCAACTCTTGGTTCTGTGGCTGAAATATGTAATTTCAGACATACGTTCACATAACACATCAAAAACGTAATCTCAGACGTGCCCAGCTAACCCTGGCACATATTGCGCATGTGTTCGATTCAAGGTTTATGATTCGCCTGTTGGCCGTAAATAATCCTCGCGCATCCTGCTATATTGTCGTTCCATTTCTTGTTTGAGTTCAGTGGTTCGCAGTCGTGGCGTTGGTATGGAAACTCACCATTACGGCTATTTACTGCGACTGCGCGGACTGCGCGTCTTCGCCTCGGGCGCTAATTCTCAATTATGCTTATTGGTCGAACTGGTCACGTGATACATGCTTTCGTCATCAGAACAAATTTTCGTGAGAAACGATATTCTTGAGCTGAGAAAAATAATCATGACTGTCATTACTCACATTGTGTCTAAGATGAAGAGTGCGGATGATTCAGTTCAACCAAATCCATATCAAAAAAATTCATGTAAACAGGCAAACAACGTGATTAGTTGAAAAAAATACGTTTTGGTCAATCTGAGATTATTATCCTTATCGGAAGATTCAAGAATATAAATACATGAATTTGATTAAAGAGATCCGTTTTTTCTGTGTAAAGGGACCAAAAAAGGAAGAAGTAGAAAGATGTTGCTTGCACTGTTGCCATATTGAATTCACTAATTTCTTGAATGAATTGGAATAATTATTGAAACATGAAATATTTGAATATATATAGCATTATCAACAAGAAAAAATGCCGAAGTCATAGTCATTTTATACCTATATGCCATAAACTTTCCATTGGGCTCCAGGGTAAAATTTCAAAACATAGTTCAGTTCATACTACAAAAATCATGATTTGGACGTGAAAAAATCGTTCAATTGTTCATCATCAAGTTTATTGTGTTTAACAAAGTACAAAAAACTAAGATGACTATATGAAATCGTAAAATCAACATGCGGAATCAGTATAGACGTTGTGCATCTAGATTTATGATCTCGAAGTATTACCAGTGTATGAAACTATAGGTACATTTTTAGTCAACATACACATAACTTTAGTACAAGCATTATCATAAATATAAGCCAATAACACCAGTCAATCAAAAAGTTCAGTTAGTGTATGTTCTTCTTGAGACCATTTTCCCGTAGGTATACTTGTTATTGTCTTGCTAAATAATCGTTACGAACTTATCACACAGACAAAAAACAGTAACCATATAGCGCACGCCATGATTTTATCATGATCAGAAGACTCTTAAAGTTGGGAATTTCAGGGTTACACGTTTTTAGCCATAAACTTAATATTGCTGTATAAATGTTACCCATTCCATATGATAGGTTCAACTTTTGGACTCCTATAATTACGCACATTTTCGAATAATGTTGACCTAATGCACTTTATGATTGAAATTCGACATAATCGAGTAGGCAAAAGTGTAAAAATTTTCCATCAATAGGATTCGTTCCGCCATACCTTGTACTGAATAATAAACAACAGATCTGACAGTCGCTGCTGAAACAATATGGTCGACACTGCTTTTCAACATTGACTCGTCCATATTGAAAAACCGCTTTTAAAAAATATAGTTTCCACTACACAGTAAAAAAAAATTTACACCAGGTAACACCGTCTGGTGTCCCCTGAGATCCTGATTGTTTAAGTGTCAGTAAACACCGGCATTTTATTCACCACTGTAGGTGTTATGTGACCTATCCCAAATGTGTTTTTAATAATCCAACCCAGCTGTCTAACACTAGTGTTAGTGCTGAATTTAGCAGAATGAACACTTTGGTGGTGTTCTTTATGCTTTTCCGAAAGAGCGATTTGACACCGTAGTGGTGTGATGCACATTCTTTGATTTTCTCCATGTTAAATCCTACCTCTACGAAATTCTCTTTGGTGCGTTTAAACACTGAGCAGATCACTTTTCAGGCATGCAGGATTACCATATCATGAGTGTGTTCATGCGAATCAGTGCTTTTCTTCACCACCTTCGGTGTTCATTACTAAGTTGGATTAATTCATGTGATGATATACTAGACCACTATACTCAGAAGAATATAGGAACAATTCGGATGATGACGTACTGTTTCGGCTCATTTATCCTGATCTGTGGCATTAGGGCCTAGACCACTTGAAACTGATTTATATCAAAATCATCTAATATATCATGCCCAATATTGAAATCAGGTACGGTAGGAAGGACGTCTGTGCCACCTATTGGCAAAAGTTCGAAGGTTCTATAAGATCCAACAGATGAGCGCATGAAATTCAAACCACCATTCACATGCCGACAAATAATATTTATATTGAATTACATCGAATCTGGTGTTTGCAGGATGCAATACTTCACGAATGATTATTGCCACCAAATTAGATGATTCATACACCGCTTCGATTCCATCGTTATATGATGACATGGTGTAACTGTGTTAATTTTATGTAATAAGTGATTTTACGTCAATTTTTCCTATGATTTCATGTTTCAGAATCGTTCTACTTCACCACATTCGTGTAATTTTTCACTATTAATAAGATCGGAATTAACACCACTCAACACTCAATTGTGAAATGTATAATAAAAAGAACACAACTTTGATATTCAGGTTTTGTATTCGTCGGAGTTTGCTCTGAAATCCATTTGATTGAAATTACACCCAAGTTTTTTCAATGTGTATGATGTGAAGTAATGAGATCTATAAGACCAGAGGGTAGGTGGCGCAGATGAAGACAAATATTTCAAACAAGTTTTTGAACGATTTTGTCTTGAAGTTAACGAAAATGACCTGACGATTTACCCCAGACTGGGAAAATAATCTTCGAACCAATTCAGCATTCCAGTGCATTCGCAACCAGACCAATCAGTATAATCGACAATATTTGGGGCAGATAAGCAAGCAATTATGTGGTTCCAACCGAACTCATACTTATCCACCCGAAAACACAAAAAACACTTCAAATTAATTACATCAGGGAAACTGCGCACAGATAGAGCTGTTATTTTGACAGCAAATTAGTGGCAAGTTCTTAGCTAATTTATAATCATGCTGGCCATCGAATCTGAGTTTAACCACGGATAAATGTGGTACGGTGTCGATATAAGTGACAGAGATTTACGCACTCGAATTATCTGCTCATCGTTGAGTGTCCAGCGATTTTGGCCTTTCCGAGGGATCTCTCGAAGAGCCGGTTTTCCATGGGGCTTGCTTGAAGCGAGCCACCGAGTGACTACTTACGGCACCCCACTTATATCCTACCGGTCAGGAGTCCGCAGCAAGCTGCTAAAACTGTGGGCTTCAGATTCTCCGAGGGTAATAGTACAGTCAGAGATTGTGGAGAAATAGTTACTGTGGATTTATGCAGCAGTATCAAGTCTTTAGTGTTTAGTTTTAGGATTCAAATCGTGAGTTTGAAATCGTTATAGAAAAAATTAAATACAAGGAAGTATCAAGCACTGTCATCAATGTCAATCCTGTCATATTTTCATTAGTACGATGTTCTGAATATCCGGGATAGTAGGGTCATAAACCTCTGAATCTTTAGCAGAATTGATTGTTGTTTTACGATATAACACTAAAGTACCACCGATATGGCATCAAAATTAAATCGGAATATTTTTTAATTCTCGAGAAAAACGAAATCAAAAATATTCATTTGACAGCAAATATGGATTTCCGCTGACGTCACCTGGTAGATTGGGATGGAACCGAACAAATATTGAAAATAATAGGGAAGAAGAGGATTTTTTGACATAACATAATGGCAAATGAGACAGATGACAATCTGTCAATTTTTAATCCTTATTTTAGGAAGCCATCAATCAATCAAATATATTTAAAAGTGCGCTATTATTGATTGCTCATCATTTATAGAACGCAAGCCAGGTATTTTATATGACTATATGTATAATGCTTTTATAGGATTCTCAATACCATTTATGCGAAGTCAATGAGAGGATCGAACTCAAAACCAATATAAAATAAATACAGCATTGAAAACAAAAAACTGATTAAATAAATAACATTATTGTCTGGGAAATGTAGGTGAGTGTAGCGGAGCATCTGCTTAAATTGGGAATACTTGAAGAGGCAACACAAGTTGATGTTAGGCATTTTCATATTCATATTATAGATAGAGTACCTACATACTAAGAATAACCGATCTTGGTTTATCTTGTGAAATTTGCTGTAAGATATTTGTGTACTGCAAAACACCAACTTTGTCTCATTACCTCTTGGAGTGGGAACAAAAATCTTTCGAAAATCCACATTTGTGTTGCTTCATGAAGGACAAGTCTTTGAATGCTTCATTTTTCTGAAAATAGTGGCCGATGAAGAGTATATAATGATACGCTGAACAATTAAAAAAACTCAATAGTAGCTCACCTTAAATATACTTTCACATGTATAATTAAAATCGCTCAGTAATTTTTTACCGCCAACTGTCAAAGATGACAGAGAAGATGACAGAGAATTCTTCTTCCACTTCGATTAATGGAACAGAACCTAAACCCACCGGGTGACGTCACATTTTCAAAAAAGGATGGAGAATTTTCGATTTTTGAATTCCGATTCTGAAAAATATCCTTGACGATACAAATTAAAAAAATATATCGACGTATTCTCTGGAGGTACACTTTTCACATACATAATTTTAGAAAAATAGTGTACAACCCTATTGAGATGCTTTGTTGTTCACGAAATTTTGTTGCTGAGCAACATTGCTGTGAGGCAATTATTGATTCAGAACAGAGTGAAGTATTTATTGAATATTATAAACATAAAACACCATTATAACCATATACTCAATTTGATGTTGAACCGAATCGACTGATTTCGCTGTACCCGGCCATAACTAATTTTCGTCGAACTGTTAAACTTTGCTTAGATTTTGTTTACTCTGATGGTAAACATTTCACTTTGATGTCAGAATTGAAGGACAGTTCGTGCTTTCATAAGTGATACCATTATGTTCGAATAATCGAGATAATCATGTCGATTTGTTGTTCATTGAATTGAGTCAATAATAACACCACCCTGATGGACCAATGAGAATTGAAAAACAGCCGGTGTTATGGCGAATACCAGTTGACTTTGGTGTGTATGATTGGTCAGATCACTTGATAATCATCATCATATAAACTATAACCAACAATAATATATGATCAACCATACTTTAATAATACTTGGATCCACAATAGACGACATAATGATTTTTTGTTGAGTTTTATGAGTTTTTAGTCCTAATAGATGAATGCTTGCCAACTTCTCTTAGGAATCAAATTATATGACGAGTGCATAAATGGTTGTATTGAAAACCAGGGGCTGAACTACTGATAACTTATTTATTACGTGTAACCTATAAAACATAAAACATGGGACTAAAAAATCGTGAATGATTTTACCGTTAGTGAATTGATTTATATCAATCATAGTGTAATCTATAACCATTGATCCAATAAATCCTTGGAGAAACGCTCCAATACCACTAGGTTTTCAGAATCCCAAAATTGAATCGTGTTTAGAACAATTTCATCGTCATAATATTAATCTCCTAGGTTGTGCATTTCGTCCAAAATATTATTTCAAAAAAATATTATAGTAGTAAAATATGGGGTTGTCAAGCATAGTTTGATTTCCATTTCAAACCTGACAATATGACGAATTGAGAATATTGAATTTCAACCATTTGGTGGTTTCTTATGATTTTATGTTTCAGAATCATCCTACTTCACAACGTCCATGTCATTTTTCACTACTAAGATTGGAATTAACATCACTAAACACTTAATTGTGAAATGAATAATGAAAAGAACACAACTTTGATATTCAGGTGTTGTATTCGTCGTAGTTTGCTCTGAAATCCAGTTGATTGAAATAACACCCAAGTTTTTTTTACTGTGTAGCAGAGCAAGAAATTCTTGACAATCAATCATTTGACGGTACTTGATCAAGCCATAGTCAGCTATAGTTCCGTGAAAAATGGAAGAATAGTTTATCAGGTCATGGAAATTTCACAAAAAAGAATGTGAAAAAATAGTGAGATTTCCAAAAAAAAAGAGCATTCTTGTTTTTTGCATAAATTTCTGAATTCAATTATTCCATAATTTCAAACATCTATTTACATATTTATCAAAATTTCAGTCTGTTGAATTACTTTCAATTTCATGGTTCAACAAATTGCAGTTGAGAATTTGTTTGAGTGGATAACTGACTGGACTATTTCCATACCTGAAAAGCTTCAGATTTGTACCGTGTGAATCGATGTCCTAAAGTTGTTTCTGTCGTGATTTACGCATCTCGTAACGACAGCGATTAGGGCAAATGTTTCCAAACTATTCACCTTATCGACGTATCTCGAGAGAAAAGAAATCGGTGACACCCTCGAACAAGTCTAACATTTTTACTCTCTGATGACTCTATTAGTCTGCCTACTTTCAGTGATTTTATGTCCTTAACCTCCGAATGTTAATGACCAACAGTTTTGGGCAGTGCCGGATTGGTCTCAATAGGGATGATGACTGTAACCAAGAAACAATAAAACTCTGTATGAATTAGGTTGCATGGTTTATTAAACACCTATTTGTTTTTTTATTAGAAGCGACAGATATACATTTTTTCATAGAATGAAACTATTATATCATTATGATGGTCCAGAATCAATACCATACAATATCATTAAAACTTGCATGATCTGAAGCTGAATTACAATAAAACTCAAATCATTTCCTTTGCTCAAAAAAATTATGCGGATAGTTTCAGATATGGCACAACTTCTTAGAAACCTGTATCTAAACTATCTTTTCTTGGTATCACGCTTGATTCTAAGCTGGATTGGAAAAGTCATGTAAGTGAGCTTTCGAAAAAATTATCGAGATACTGCTATCACTGCTATGCTTTGAAAGTCATATCACAAAATGTATCCACATTGCTATTACTGCTATGCTTTGAAAGTCATATCACAAAATGTATCCACAGATGCAGCATTGCTAGCAAAATAAATGAGCAAAGTCACATTAGATATGGTATCATTTTCTGGGGAACTACATATGTTAAGAAGATATCTATACTACAAAAGCGTTGCTTAAGAAACATTTTAATGTTCCACTGAGAGTCAATATTCGTGTATAAGAAGATTATCAAATTAACAAGTATTAATCTATGAAGCAGTTATATTTATAACCGCGAAAATATGTCGCTTTGTACATTTTATGACAGAAATCACAGACATAATACTAGAAATTGTTACGATTTTCCGAAATCGTCGGTATAGAAATGATTAATTCAAATTAACTACTCCACTCTGTATACACGATTTTCGGGTTTATTCGGAGTATACGCGTTTTTGCGGATAGATAGGAAAAAGTGGTTCGATCGAATGAAAAGGAAATTGTGAGCGAGTCAAGATAGCGCGACGAACGAATGTTGCTATTAGGATAGATTTTGGGGTGTTTTTTTGGAGTCTGGAGAATTCATACGTTTCGACGGATATTTTCCTGAATTAGGTATTGCAAAAGTTGTGGGAGCTGTCACTGGAATAAGTGTAGTCCAATACCCCAGTTCAATTTGAATATTGGGTAATTAGTTCCTTCGTTCGGGTTTTTTTTTTTACATCTCCTTCAGTGTTAGGGTTGCGGCATTGTGAGATGTTTTGGGGAGGTACACAGTGCCTGTCTTGTAACTACGCTATCCTAGCTGTTGGACGGTGATCGAAAGTACGACGACCGTACGTACTAGTGAATACAGGCCAGTTTGGGAATCCTGTACATCAGTTGCTGGTGGACGCTACGGGAAGGAATACTTGGGAGCAACTCTACATCCATACCATCGGGATGGGACTAGATAAGTACCTCATAGAGGGTTGTGTTTCGTACTTCTGAGATACAAAAGTTACAAAAACAATAAGCAGGTATATTGGTAGCTTCGTTTAGAACTCTCTTGCGGGCTTATAAATGGTGAAATATGTTGTAGTGTAGGATATTGTATGTATAATGAAATAAGTTTTTTTGGGATCCCAAAATTAAATTTAATATCTGATATTGTATCAAGAATCAAAGAACGACCTTGTGGTAGTTTAGTGGTTTCCACCTAAGGTATATCACTATCAGTCAGACTTCTGAAACCACTTGGCGCCCTTTTCTTTCTTATATGTGTGTTCAAATATAGGAAATTAACTTTGTTTGACCATATTTTTACCCACGTCCCTTGTATTATGAGCAAGCACTTTACTTGCCGAACTTAAACATAACCTATTATTGATAATTCTGTTGTTCAACCTGGAAATAAACCTACCTACAGGGTGAACGTAATAAACTGGCGCCCGAAACGTGGGGCCCGATTTGTTTAGTATTTATTGTTATTGATTATTGAGGTTTGCTTGATGTTTTTGTAACACTTATTGTTTTCGTAACACTGCCATTTAATTGTTTCTATTTTCACGATATCCTGTGCAATTCTAATTGAAGAGCGTCAATATGGATCTATCACGATTGGTAAGGTATATATGAGCTCAACATCAGAGGGTTCAGAAATATTGAGTCAGAGACGGTTATATCAATGCGCAGACAGTTGAAAACTCTCATGCGGCCGGAAGCATTCGGGGAAGAAGTAGAGTTGTCTGACACGTATGTACCGGATGTCACCTCGGAGTTAGAAACTTGTAATAGGAAAGTAGTTGAACTAGAAACTTACGTGAATAGTCATGATTTATATTTGACGAATGGCAATGAAGCTAGGACTGTAGAGACCAGATTAAAACATTTGTTTGCTCGACTTAATAGGTTAGACCCCACCGATGAAGCTCAGGAAAATAGTAAAGGAAATTTGATAGAACAGGTTAAATCTATTGAAGTTTCGTTCGATGAAAAATTGAATATTGATGCTGAACGTGTCGTTCCACCGGTCGTAACTTTACCCGTACCACCACCAACCGCAGTGACTACCCGATCAACAATACCGGTATACAAGTGGAATTTTCATTTTTCAGGGATGAAGGGCACTATGAGCGTGAGTGCGTTTTTAGAGTTGGTCGAGGAATATAGAATTGCTCGCGGAGTTACTAACGTAGAGTTGTACAATGGAATAATTGATTTGTTAGATGGTAGGGCGAAAAGTTGGTATCGGTCTGTTAGAGATACAATTAACACTTGGGAGGAATTCGTGGCCGAGTTAAAAACAGAATTTTTGCCGGACGGTTTTCAGACGGATTTTCTAGAAGAAATCAGGCGTAGTAATCAGGGTGAATATGAACCGGTAGGAGAATTCTTTGCACGCATCTCTAATATGTTCAAGAGATTACCCAAGTCATTGAGCGAAACTGAAAGAGTAGATATCGTAAGTCGGATATTGGAGCCTTATTATATAGATAAACTTGGATTAGCGGAATACAAAACTGTAGATGATCTTAAGAGGTTATGCAAAAAGTTGGAATCTTCTAGGAACATGTCGGATAGGTCGAAATGTTCAGGAAACAAGAAAATTAGGGTTAGTTTCTTGGAACCCGACTTAGCTTATGATAGTCCTTGTAACTCTTCTAGAACAAATTCAGGATATCACGAGGAAGAATCCGAGAGACCTAGAAATCCTAGGATAAACAGCATTAGTTGTTGGAATTGTAGGGAAGAAGGACATTCTTTTTCTAATTGCAATAAACCACGCGATCGTTCCTTTTGTTTTCGTTGCGGCAAGGATGAAACAAATAAATACAATTGTAGTTGCACAAAAAACGGGAACCAAGGTCGTCGCTCATCCGGTCGACGATCATGAGTGATTCGCAAAACCGGACGCCACCAGCCAATTCTTGGCAGGATTGGTTGAATTTTGTCAAGACTTTTTATAAGAAGAATCGTATTGATAGTTTATTCAGTAGAGTAGGAGATGATCCAAGACCATATTTGAAAATATCTGTATTTGGAAAGGATCTACTTGGGTTATTAGATTCAGGAGCCACCCAAACGGTGATTGGTAGAACGGGATGGAACAAGTTGAAATGTTTTGAATTGACCTTGGAAAAATGTTGTCATACGGTGAAAGTGGCCAATGGGGTTAATTGTGAGGTCTTAGGGGCAGTAAATATTCCATTTGTGTTAGAGAATAAGTGTAAGTTATTGAAATGTCTGATGGTATTAGACGTAGAAAATGATGTAGTTTTGGGAGTAGATTTTTGGCGTGACATGGATTTAGTCACGAATGTTTCGAGAAATATATGGCAATTTGCGGATGATTCTGAACAGATTAATACGCTTCAAGGATGTCCAACGACAATCGAACAAAGGCGTCAATTAGAAGATATGTTAGCTTATTATTTTGGTAAAATGGGATCGGGTTTAGGCTGCGCAAAGGGGATTAAACATCGAATCGATACTGGGGATAGCGAACCCATTAAGCAAAGATATTATAATGTCTCGCCATTCTTACAAAAAATAATAGATACGGAGATCGAAAATATGTTAGAACAGGGCGTAATCGAACCTTCGAACTCTCCATGGTCCTCACCGGTAGTTATGGTGAAGAAGTCGTCAGGGGAATACCGCTTTTGTGTCGATTTTAGGAAGGTCAATGCAGTCACAAGAAGGGATGCCTATCCCCTTCCATATGTCAACTCGATATTGGATCGATTGAGAGGTGCCCGTTATTTATCTTCCATAGACATCAGATCAGCTTATTGGCAAATCGAGCTTGAAGATGGTAGTAAGTAGTTCCAGGAAAGGGGTTGTATAGATTCGTACGCATGCCATTTGGTTTGCACAATGCTGCGGCAACCTGGCAACGATTTCTGGAGAATGTGTTAGGAGCTGAACTAGAGACGTCCGTATTCGTGTATCTGGACGATATAATTGTGGTGTCACCAGACTTTACTTCTCATGTGTCCATTTTAGGACGAGTTCTGCAGAAACTTTTAGAGGCCGGGTTAACTTTGAGCCGTGAAAAGTGTTGTTTTCTGAGAGAAGAGCTCAAGTATTTAGGTTACTTGGTCAACAAGGAGGGGCTTGGTACTGATCCTTCGAAAGTCGAATCAATGTTGAATTATCCCACGCCGAAAAACGTGAAGGATGTCCGGAGATTTATTGGGATGGTATCGTGGTATCGGCGATTCATCAAAGATTTTGCTACCCGAACGGCGCCTCTTACCCACCTAACTCGTAAGAATGCTCGTTTTAGCTGGAGCCCTGACTGTGAGCGAGCTTTTCAAGATATCAAACAGTCCTTGGTGTCGAGTCCTATTTTGACGTGTCCTGATTTCGAGAGGCCGTTTATTCTGCAATGTGATGCGTCTCAAATTGGGTTGGGTTGTGTGCTGAGTCAAGAATTCGACGAAGGTGAGAAAGTGATTTCTTATTGTAGTAGAGCTTTGACGGCTCAGGAGTCGAAATATTCAACAACCGAACTTGAATGTTTGGCCGTTTTGTTCGGTATAGAGAAATGTCGCCCTTACATCGAAGGGTCGCATTTCAAGGTCATCACCGACCATTATTCCTTGTTATGGTTACATCGGCTGCAGAATCCTTCAGGAAGGCTAGCACGGTGGAGTCTACGTCTACAGAGTTACGATTTTCAACTTGTTCACCGGAAAGGGAAGTCACACCTCGTTCCGGACGCATTATCTAGGGCTGTTGCTCCTATAGCCTTCAATCGGAAGGAGGAGGACCGTTGGTACTCTCGTCTACTCAAAAACGTGGAAAAAGATCCGGATAAGTACCCTAGATTTAAGGTGGTGGACAGGCGATTGTTCAAGTTTACTAATTTTGGACACCCTACTTATGATGAAGAGAGCGACTGGAAGGAAGTTGTTCCAAAAAATAAGCGTACTCAGGTCATGTACGAAAATCATGATGAAGCCACGGCTGGTCATTTAGGCATTTTCAAAACCCAAAAGCGGGTCAGTGAGTCCCATTATTGGCCTGGTATGCACTCTGATATTGTTCGTTATGTTCGAGCTTGTGAAGTTTGTAAAGCGCAGAAGCCTGAGCAGAATTTGCCGAATGGTCAGATGGGAGTGAGAAAAGTGTATCGTCCTTGGGAGTTGGTTTGTTCTGACATTATTGGACCGCTACCAATGTCTCGAAATAAGAATAGGTATATTTTGGTAGTATCCGACTGTTTTACTAAGTATTCGATGTTATTCCCATTGAAAGTAGCTTCAAGTTCCGCTGTTATTAGACATATCGAAGAGGATATCTTTCTTGTCTATGGGGTACCGAATCGTCTTATTTGCGATAACGGCAAGCAGTATGTTTCGAAAAAGTTCCGTAACATGGTCAATTCGTACGGTTGTGATATAATCTTCAATGCGAATTACAGCCCTCATGTAAATCCCACTGAGCGAGTTAATAGGGTGATCGGTACGATGTTGCGTTCTTATGTACAAACCGATCAACGTGATTGGGATAAAAACTTGGCAAAAGTTGGATTTGCAATGAGAACAGCCGTACACGAAATAACCAATTTCAGTCCCGCATATTTAAATTTTGGCCGTGAACCTAAAATATCAGGAAAATCATTTCGGGTTGATAACCCAGATGGTTCCATCGAGTTCGGCGACAGAAACGATTTATCTGATCACCTCAAGGAGGTGCGTGATATCCTCGTTGATGTTAGAAAAAGGTTAGCGGATTCTTACGCGAAGAGCGCTGGGAGGTACAATTTGAGGCATAGACCCCTCAGTTTACGGGTGGGACAAATAGTCTGGAAAAAGAATTTTACTTTGTCGGACAAGGCGGAATTTTATGCAAGCAAACTGGCGGACAAGTTCATCAAGTGTAGAGTAGTCCGGAAAATATCGACGAACGTGTATGAACTGGTAAACTTGAGTAATAATAAATCGTTTGGTTCAGTCCATATAAAGGATATTAAGATCGATTAGGAAAAAAATATATATTTAGGTGGGTATATATATGTATACATATATTTTTTTTTACATTTTTTTTTTGTTCAAGTGGTGATGGTGTTACGATTTTCCGAAATCGTCGGTATAGAAATGATTAATTCAAATTAACTACTCCACTCTGTATACACGATTTTCGGGTTTATTCGGAGTATACGCGTTTTTGCGGATAGATAGGAAAAAGTGGTTCGATCGAATGAAAAGGAAATTGTGAGCGAGTCAAGATAGCGCGACGAACGAATGTTGCTATTAGGATAGATTTTGGGGTGTTTTTTTGGAGTCTGGAGAATTCATACGTTTCGACGGATATTTTCCTGAATTAGGTATTGCAAAAGTTGTGGGAGCTGTCACTGGAATAAGTGTAGTCCAATACCCCAGTTCAATTTGAATATTGGGTAATTAGTTCCTTCGTTCGGGTTTTTTTTTTACATCTCCTTCAGTGTTAGGGTTGCGGCATTGTGAGATGTTTTGGGGAGGTACACAGTGCCTGTCTTGTAACTACGCTATCCTAGCTGTTGGACGGTGATCGAAAGTACGACGACCGTACGTACTAGTGAATACAGGCCAGTTTGGGAATCCTGTACATCAGTTGCTGGTGGACGCTACGGGAAGGAATACTTGGGAGCAACTCTACATCCATACCATCGGGATGGGACTAGATAAGTACCTCATAGAGGGTTGTGTTTCGTACTTCTGAGATACAAAAGTTACAAAAACAATAAGCAGGTATATTGGTAGCTTCGTTTAGAACTCTCTTGCGGGCTTATAAATGGTGAAATATGTTGTAGTGTAGGATATTGTATGTATAATGAAATAAGTTTTTTTGGGATCCCAAAATTGAATTTAATATCTGATATTGTATCAAGAATCAAAGAACGACCTTGTGGTAGTTTAGTGGTTTCCACCTAAGGTATATCACTATCAGTCAGACTTCTGAAACCACTTGGCGCCCTTTTCTTTCTTATATGTGTGTTCAAATATAGGAAATTAACTTTGTTTGACCATATTTTTACCCACGTCCCTTGTATTATGAGCAAGCACTTTACTTGCCGAACTTAAACATAACCTATTATTGATAATTCTGTTGTTCAACCTGGAAATAAACCTACCTACAGGGTGAACGTAATAAAATAAAAACAAACTTCTGAATATTAGACTCAACTTCACATACGTACAGAAAAATATTCCGTTCTCTGTTGATAACATACACAATCATCAAGAACAGAGCCCATTGAGAAGCTTATAATTAAAATGAAAAACTTACTTTCGGAAAAAGCATACTATTCACTTATGGACAGATACATTATAGTGGTGTTACTGGTGATATTCATTTTCTGTTATATTATATATTTTAAAGACTTTCTATTTTTATCTTCTGCTTTCATCTATACAGCTAATATTACATATATGTGGGTGTGTGAGGGTGTATAGGAAGAGCTGGTCGCTCGAGAACAAAGCAATGGCTCTTGTGTGCAACATATATGATTGAATTAGTTAAGCTTGTTGTTTCCTACACGGTAATACGGCCTGACATAACAGTGCATATTTATGGTTTAGGTACAAAAATATGTGCTGAGATCAAAGTTTTTTGACTGTTTTACTCTGTTGGTAATATTTTGAAGACTGGTGGGTTTATTTGATTTTTTTCAATTCTGGATGATGGTATTTTAATGATTGATCTCCCCCGTAACTTCGGTAGGGTACGACCACATCAATCCGGAAGAGAGCGATCACGAAAATTAGGCATAATGATTATGATGAAATATTATGCAATTTGAAGGAAATTATTGATATGATGAATGAAAACGAATTAAAACACTCAGAAGGCGACTGGCTCGACAATTTGTATTTTTATTTTCTATTTCTATTAGTATTTTATTTTGTAGTTACATACTGTAATTACAAGATTGATTGTATTGATCTATATGTATATATATATATATATTGACATGTTCTACAACTGAAAATGTGTATTCTTGAAGGAACTAATAAAGGATACCTAATCTTTCTATCTATCTACAAAATACAGTAATACACCATTATAGGTTGAACACCTATCAAAGCGAATTACTTCATTTCTATGAACACGTAATATTGTTTCAACTTCGACAATATCTGCACTGTTCATCTGCGTGTATCAGCGTTTATCAAGCATATTGTGGTTTTCAAATTATGCATCTATAGTTATTTGTGTGAGCAAGAATTTATCAAGCCAAAACTAGAATATATATCATAACAAATGAAACATCTACGAAATATAGTAAAAACCACACAATGAACCAAAATTTCGCATTATTTCCTTGTTTGGAACATTATCGCACTGATGAGAGGCGAGAGGCCGCACATCCTTTGTACGATTTGGAATTCATATCAAACACATATAGAGTCACTAAATTATTTCATGTTTACCATGAAAAAAATGACGTCATGAGCGGCCGTCATGATCTGGCGAGCCTTTTTTGCCTTGAATATTGAATTAATCATTACAATTTGCAATTTGATCTAACTAAACAGTGGTAATATCATGGATGCCTTCATTTGAGAACAAGGTTTTTTTGTACGCAACCCTCGTAGTAAATATTCACTGGCATCAGCACTCATGTGCACGCGGGTCAAACAAAGTTGCTTTCAATTCAAATTAATTTTTGTTGTGCAACCTACAGAATTATCTTTTATACTTTGATTTATTGATATTTCACCAAAAAACAGAATTTTACAAACAAATTGCGAATAAATTACTATTTACCAAAATATTTCATCTATAGGAGTTCTTCCTTAATCGCTATTTTGGTGAACATCTAATTTACACCCTCAAATTGGACCAATCAGATTAAATCCATCCAAGACAATATTAGTAATAAGAATCATTGGGCTCCTTTTTTTTGTACCCACCTATAAAAAGTCCCTGATAACACTATTCGTTTTGAAAAGTTAACACATGTTCCTAATTTCATATGATTGATAAATAACTATAACCCGACAAACAACTAAATTCAGAAAAGTGAACTTGAAATGATATTTTCTGAAAATATATTTTATCGTCCAGAAAAACTAATGAATGAATCGTAACGAGTTCGATATCAGGTACCAGCAAATATTCGTTTAAGTGGCCACCTGTTTTTAATATTTATATGGGTCTCTAGGTCGTCTCGGCTCGAAATATAAACAAATTTGATGTTCTCTGTATAGGAACCAAGCAATGTTTATATTCAAGGAAAGTTTTGTTTTATGGAAGAATTTACAAATTAGATGAATTTATAATGACAATGTCGTCTACGAGGATTTGAAAGATTATTAAGAATAATCATATGTATTATAACGAGATTGAAGTATGAAATGGGATATAAACATTTTATAAATACGAGGCACAATACGATGACTATATATAAAGGATAATTGAAGGGAGGATCATTCGAGGAGAGGAAATTAGGGAACCAATAGGAACGTTAGTCTTGTTTACATTTTAAATTAGCTCGTGTATAATTTATGGGCATGAGATCTGCAGCCGTAAAAACTAATTATCCCTGTAACCTTCAAGTAAATTATGTTCATACTAACTGGATCGAAGAGTAATGGAAAAAGCGCCAAAATATGAGATTTATATCTGAAATAAATTGTATTAAATGTTTTAACATAACAATACTATTAAAAATTATTTACATTTGGCAAAATCGACATGAACCACTTTTTAGAGTAATTAGCGGGAATGGGAGGTTCCTACAATTTTCTCATGAAAAGTTCCTATAAATTCTCTGAAACTAGAATCAGAAGTCAGAGCAGATCCAACATCCAACAGTTGAGCTCTCGACTCCAGACAATGTTTCTCAGTTCGTAATCTCAGTGCCGCCCTCGTAAAGTGTGTTACAAGTGAACGTCAATTTGCAGAACAGTAAAAGATGGATTACCATCGGACAGTTCGGTTTTGGTCCATTCAATAAAAGTATTTGGTTGTGCTGGTATTCAGTTCAATTCACGTTAGTTTTATAGTTCAGGAAAACATCTCGAAAGTTACTATAATTGTGATCAACCACCAAACATGTAAGAAATCTTATTTATATTGTCGACATTGCCTGATTCAAATGCTAAATAGATATTTTTACTCTGAGATAAGTGTTTTTATGTCTACTTCCACTGTTCTTTCTCCTGCTTAAATATTCACGAACCCAGTTAAAGAAGTTATATTATTACCACCCTGTGTAGGCCAACTTGAATAAAGCAGGGTGTCATAACAAACTTACCGGAAATTCGTTAATCCACCTCAAAATAATTGATTGTTCGAGTCCAAAAGAGTTGCAGTGTTTTTTGGTTGAGATAATGCATTTCCAATTTTGCTTCAATAGCGGCTCCTTTGACAGATACTGTTGGAAAAAAATGTACATGGACTCAACGATGTGAAGATGCATTCCAGTTGCTGAAGAGAGAGCTCTCGAAACCTCTAGTTCTTCATAGATCCGATCCGACCAGCCGTTTTCATCTGCAGACCAATGCGTACGTCACAAAGATAAATTGGTGAAGTATTATTTCATGTATCAGAATAATGAAAAGAGAGTGATCATGTGAACGAACAAGAAACGTTTGCGGTGGTCTGGGCATCATGTAAACATCAGTATCTCGAAGATCAACTCTTTACGTTGGTGACTAATCATACGGCTTTGTCATGGCTTTCAAAATCAAAGGATTGTGATTTGGAAAAGTAGACTAGATTGTCTCTATTATTACAAGAATTCACATATGATGTAGTGCATTGTCCAGGAAAGGAGAACCAGTTACCTGACTCATTTTCAAGGAATCCAATTTTGAAAAAAAATATTTATCCAGAGCAACCTACGATAAACGTCGTTTGGTGCCACCTGATGCAATTACAGAGAGTCATCAATCACAAGATGTAGTTTCGGGACTAATGCATGCTGAACCGATAGATGAGAATATTCGCCAAAAACAAATCAATGATCATGTGATACAAGCTGATATAATATGAAAAATGTAGACCCAGTAAGTCTATCTCAAAAGTCGTCAACGAAAATTTCCATGATTCACCTCTGTCTCTTCACCTAGGAAGAGATGAAACCTTTAGAGCTGTCCAATTTATGGAAAACTGTTATGGTGGATTTATGCAGCGATTTCAAGTCATAAGTTTCAAGTCGTAAGTTTTTAGTCATAAGTCATAAGAACTTCAATCATTGGTTTTCAATGTTTCCATTCATACACTTGACATAAGTTTTAAGTTGCAAGTCATAAGTTTTAAGTCGTAAGAATGTTGGCCAACTTTTATCTCTTATGGCTTAAAACTTAAAACTGATCATTCTTGTGTTGAAGTTGATCTTGTAAATTATTGAAAAGAACTAATACCGTTCAGTTTTCGTTTCAGAGTATTTATTATTTATGTAACCCTGTATACACAGTAAAAACTGGGTAGTTGAAATTAACTACAACTTGTTGCTCAGCTCGATTCACCTCATTTAGTTAAATTAACAAAAGTACATGTAGTCGAATGAATCTTGTCAATTTATGCAACAGTTTAGTTGACAAATAACAAAACTTAGTTGCGAAATCATACTAGTTTTTTTGTAGTTTATACAAAACGGTTTTGCGAAATCACCGGATATATTTCGTATTTTCGACAATATTCTTTCGATGAAAGTAAAACCAATGATGGTGATTCGACAAATCATTTTGGTTAATTAGTACTAAATAACGTAGTGGATTGATATTCTATTTTGTTACTTTAGCAATATGATATTGTTAATTCAAAAATATAATTTTGCTCTTTATTCAAATTTAATATTGTAAATTTAACAATATAATATTACATGAACTTAATAATATCATATTGTCGATTTCACAAGTTCAGTGGTATGGTATGAAAATTCATAAGCAAAAGATGTACCATGAGGAAAATGAATAAATCTCAATGAATATTTTTCAAATCAATCTTATTCAAAAAATGAGAGCATTCACAAATATTTACAGTTTTATAAAGAAAATCAAAATAATTTGAAAAATAAACACTCGAATAAATGTATTACCTCTTGACAGATTTCTATACATTGAGTAAAAAATGTACATATATGATTAACCGAATATTACCAGCGGATTTGGTAATATAAAACTATCAGAAATGATATAATTCACGTAGATGTATTCTTTGCCTGTTTATTCCATCTCTCGAACTGGAGTCTCCGTCTAGAATGAAACAAAAAGGTGAATGATGAATCAAGAATAACATGAATTTCAAATAATGAAATTGAAATAAGAATGAATGAAATAGGAATGAAAAAACTCAAAGGAATACTTACGTTCGAAAGAAGTTATTGAATATTCTTATATCGTCAACCCTGAACTCCTACTTTGGAAAATTTTATGAATGCCTTCAGGAAATCTCTCGAGAAATCCGCTTGTAGTTCCATGCTGAGCAACTAGAAGGAACTTCTAACTTCCAAATAATGAACATAGTTGCCCAAATTGAATGATGCTGAAGTTATAAGATGACGAATTTCATCTGGAATCAACTGCATCTTTCCATAAATCTCCAAAATATCTGCAATAATTGAAAAAAATCGGTTATGATTTCAATTATTATTGTTGAAGGTACTGGGTAGTTTGTTTGAACACGATTAGTGAATTTTACCTTATTGGAAAAGACTATTCAGTATGAGTACCTACTGAATGGTTTGAATAATAATATACTATATGATACCCTATTGATATTGAGTATGCTGAAATTGAGTACAGCTCTTGATTGAGTTTTTATACTCAAGGGCACATCTCATCTGCTCTAGGTCAATGAATACATTTTTCATCTACTTACTTTCTGTTGCAATTTCTCTGTTGGCATTTACTACTCTCGTATACTGCTTCATTTTTCACTCGAATTTTGTGCGATATGTTGAATATAAATTAAGTCAACCACATCTATCTTGAATTCTTGAATCAACGATATTGTAACTTGATATATTATAGCTGAAAAAGGTAATGATTATTAACAAATTGGTTTCTTACCAAAACAATATTGCCTTTATCTTTTTATGGAAGTTGGGCACTCTTATTACATTGTCAAGACTCCACCCTATTGATTTTTCCTGCTTTTTGAAATAATCTAGAACCAGATAATTATTCATACATACATATTATAGTCGATAATAATGCATTAGATGAATCACGAAACGGTTTTGTAACAATGAACTTTCGATTAAAGTTAAACCAATGATGGTTATTGAACAAATCAATTTGGTTAATCACTACTAAATATAATGAAATATCATTTCATTTCGTTACTTCAACAATGAGATATTGTCAATACAACAAATTGTTTGGTATGGGAACAAATATATTCTTGAATGAATATGTAACCAAAAATAAACAATTAAACCTTACCTTCAATATATATTCAATATGCAGCGATTCTTCATCATCGACCAGAAATTAGTTCAGTGAATTCTAACTTGATGGAGGTGTTGCTTCTTTTCTGATGAGACAAAACTTTCCACGCTTGACACCTCAACGACACGAAAGACTACCAAGTACTGAGCCTACCTCATTCTGACTTGCACATCGTCGTCAAACGTTGATTTAATGACAACTACTTTTTGGAAGATTAAATATTTGTTCTGTCTATTTCACTCAAATTCATAGAAATCAACAAAAGACATTGTATTTTTCACTACAATTTTTGATACGGACATTTTCTAATCGTTGTAGTGAAAAGAACAAATTTCATCATTAACAAATTCCTCGGATAAATTTAATGCTAATATAGATATAATGTTTGTGGTTATTAACAAATATTTTTTTACTGTGTATGGTTTCTGCAGATACAGTTTTTAGAATTAATGTCAAGTTGATGTCCAATGTCACGTAATATATCTTGCCGTTTATAGGTCTGATTTTTCCCAACTAATCACATAAAAACTGAACTAGACATATCTGCTATAGTTATATCTACAACAGGTTATGGGCCCAGACTCCCTTCCAGTTGTGTTGTGAAGAATAGTTGAATTTGTTGTGTCGCTGAAGAGTCACATATCAGAATGGATTTAGCGAAGCACATCAAACCATTGACCGGTGAGTCAGACTGGCCAATGTGGAAGAGAAAAGTCAGGGATCTGCTTGATTATCACGAAGGAGCTATAGATGTCATTGATGAAAAACTAAAGAAGGCTACAGCATTAGAAGAGGGTGCAACGGAAACGCAGATTAAAGAACACAAAGAAAAATTCGACTTGTACCGCAAAGCTAATAGTTACGCCAAGTCAATGATATCTTCATCAGTCACTGATTCAGTTTATCAGAAAATCATGGATAAAGAAACAGCGCATAAAGCATGGAAAACATTGAAACAGCAGTTTGAAGCGACATCAAAAGATCAGCTTTTCAAAATATGCACAGAGTTTTTCGCGTTTGTTTGGATACCTAGCGATGATGTTTCTACGCATATAGCAAAACTACGGAGTTTGTGGAATGAACTCAATAACGGGCTCAAAGCAAAACATTCACCAGAACCACCAGATTTGATGCTAATTTGTAAAACTCTCCACATTTTGCCAAAATCTTTCGAAACAATTAAAACTAGTTGGATGATGTTAGCGAAAGAAGATGATAAAACGTTTGAGGAACTGACATCCCAGTTATGCATGTATGAAAGGAATTTCATATCAGATGCAGAAAGCGAAAAGTGTATTCAAGAGACTCTACTTGCAAAAGGTATTATTTCGATGGACAAAAAGAAATTCAATAGAAAGACTGATACCTGTAACTACTGCAAAGATAAGGGACAATGGGTCAAACATTGCAAGAAGTGGATAGCAGATGGAAGACCAGCTAAAAAGGAACAAGAAAAGCGTCAACCCAAAGCAGCTGTAGCCACTACTGAGGCACTCATGTCAATAAGCAATGAAGTCATTTCAGTAATCGAGACTGATTAAACAGAATGGTGGATAGACAATGGAGCAACAAAGCATGTAACAAATTGTTCGAATGTGTTCGTTAAGTTCGACAAATTTGAAAAGCCCTGTACCATAAAAGCCGCTGGAAAGGAGAGCCTCAGTGCAATTGGAAAGGGTACGATAATGGGCATTTCCAGTATCATAAAATATGCCCTTTTTTTCACATGACGTGATGGAGGGAGGCTTATAAGATAGTGTAAACAACTTATTCACTCTGAATTTGTTAATTTCGATTTATTATTCGATATTGAAAACGTGACTTCACATTCTGTAAATTCAAACGATCCTTTGCTGTGACGTCAGTGTCTTCCAGAAATATGATTGGTTGAAGTTTGTGATGGCGTTGACTGGCTCCTAAGTGAGGGAAAGACCCACCGCAGTTGCCATGTCTTTGTAAAATCTTTGAATCTACTTCATGTAATGAGACATTGTTCTGAATTTTGAGTAATCAACTATCAGACACTCCCAATTCATTGTGAAAATGAAAATATTTCAAGATTAGGGATGATCATGTATGGTGTAAATTTTCAATCTGAGCAGATTCAGTCACATCTGTCGGACAATATCATATTCTTTTTCATCATATCTTTGAATACATTCAGATTTCGTGATATATTTGATGGGATGGGTACATATAATTTGTCAAAACATCGTGATCTAACCATAATCATCATCAGTTATTATAAAATTGTCATTCTCAGAAAATGTAACTTCTGATATGGCAACCATGCATAGAAATTATCAATAAAAACATAACCTCTTTATAAACCATTATTCCGTTCTTTTATGATTTTGTGATTTTTGTTTGTTTACTTCGTTCATTGTGAATTTGGGCTGTGATTTTAAAAATAGAGAACAAAATGTTAAGTTCCTATTTGTCGAAATATTTTTGTTCATGTAATAAGAAATTCAGGCTTACAAAACAAATGGAGGATGGCTTTGAAACTGCAGAACAAATGTTGTCTGTGAAGACCACTTCAATGTAAGTATTGTCAGAATCTTTCAATAATTCAGTCCTGTTCAAAATATAATTTACAGCTAGAAGAAGATGCAGCAACTTGAATGTACTATAAAGTTATGGGCAAGAAGTTATTTTTGAGATCAGGAGTGGTACCTCATAAATATATTATAGAAAGTCCATCACCAACTAGTTTGCCTAGTAATTCAGCAAGGAAAAGAAAATTGGTCTATCATCATCCACCTATGGAACATCCATGGCCATCAACTTCAATGAATATAATGAAGAAACTGTTCAATGAAGAATTACCTGATTCAAAAAGACCCAAGATAGAGTCTGAGGTTCAATCCTTCTCCATCTGGTTCATTTCAAGTGCATCAAACATATTGTGAAAAAATTACATGTTCTGTTGTAGATGTTCAAGTAAACTTGAGAAGTAAAGTGAAAGGTCGAAGTGTCTCAATGAATACCAAAAAAGTGTATTTCAAAGCTGTGAATATTGTTAATAAAGCAAGTTCTGCCATATTAGGGGACAAACAAGTGAAATCAAATATTAGTTCTCCTTCATCATCAACAATTTCTTGAAGTTCAAAATCTACAGAAGAATATACAAACCTATTTCCTCATCAGATGCTACTTCTGTGGATGAAAGTGATCAAAATAAACTCCTGACTACTGTTAAAATGTTGAAGAAATAAGAAAAAGGAAAACTAATTTATAAAATTTATACATTCAATAATAATTATAGCATGTGTGCTCATTAATTTAGAAAAACCACTGCTGCAATAATATTGCTATAAACTCTACAAAAAATTGAATTGTACATTTCATAGGAAGTTAAAATACTTGTTTTGATAACATATTATATAGAAAATAAAATATCATTGTTGTAATGTATTCATAATTACCGCGCACAAGCGCTTAACTTCCGCTAATAAGAATGACACTTGACGGTTGGACAGATGATACGTTTCCGGGTTAAAAATGGAAGTGGTAAAAAAGAGAGTAAGATGCTGTGAGCATGACGCCGAATGTTAAATGTACTCCGATATACTGAAGAATATACTTGTTATAATTATCTAAAGTGCATCAATCCAACTTCCCCATATGCCAAGACATAACAATTGGCGACGAGGTAGTGAGATCCGTGAGATAACATCGGATTAAGTGACCCACGTTCCATTACCGTCGGAAACCCGTGCAGACAATATGGCCGGACCGAGTGGAATTATTGGACGAGTTGAAGAGTTCAGGCAAAATGAGGAAGATTGGTTAATATATCAGGAGAGGCTCGAGCAATATTTCGTAGCCAACACTATAATAGATGAAAAATTGAAAGCGGCAATACTACTCAGCCTAGTGGGTAATGAAACATATAAACTGCTCAGGGACTTGTGTTTTCCAGAAGCACCTAAAGACAAGACGTTTGTGCAACTAACCAAACTGCTAAGTGATCAATTTTGTCCCCAAGTATCAGTGTTTCAAAAAAGAATAAAATTTTATGATTCACAACAGACAGAAAGTGACACTATTAGTGACTGGTATGTGAAAATTAGAAAATTGGCTGTAAACTGCAAGTTCGGGACACAATTGAACGACATTTTGAAGGACAAATTCGTCACCGGGATGAGAAAAGGAAACATATTGGATAGAATGTGCGAGGAGGAAGAAAGTAAAGACCTCAAAACTCTTTTCCAATTAGCCTTGAAGAGGGAGTCAGTGATCCAGAGCGAGGCTAGCGTCAATTTCATGGAACGCAGAAGAAACCAATCAAGTCATATGTCATCAAGACATCGACCACAGAGACCAGAGAACTTCAACCATCGAGACCAGGAACAAAGAAGAGGAGGAATGACGACACATTCACAAATGTCAAACCCGTCAGAATCAAGATGGTCGAAAAATAAACAAATCGGAGATGAAAGGGAAAGGTATAGTGTTAGAAAATGTCAAACATGTGGAAAAAAGCACACTAATAAGTGTAAGTACTATAATTATAAGTGTAACAGATGTAATAAAGTAGGGCATCTGGAAATCATGTGTGATTCTTCGATAAAAAAACATCATTTGGTTGAAACTCAAATTCCTCAAGACTATTTCAATACTTATTTCTGTAGCATAGCCAGCAAATTGATATCCTCGTTACCTGATATAAGTCACAAACCCAGTGATTTCTTGAAAACCTTAAATGCACCCGCATCTTCATTCTTTCTCGATCCAGTCACACCACAAGAAATAATCACAACAATAAAATCCTTAAAGAACTCATACTGTCCAGACATTTATGATCTGAACTCATACATAGTCAAAGAAATTGTGGATATAATTGCGAGTCCCCTTTCATTAATCATCAATGAATGTTTTTTGCAGGGAATCTTCCCAGATGCGTTTAAGATTTCGGTAGTGTTACCCTTACTGAAGAAAGGTGATCACGTTTAGTGGAAAATTTCAGGCCTATATCCATAATACCGATTCTTGCCAAAATTATAGAAATCCTAATAAAACATAGATTGACTAAATATTTAGAAAAAAATTGTCTCCTTTGTGCGGGTCAATTTGGCTTCAGGAAAAATAACTCCACAACCAAAGCAATTTTGAGTGTCATGAGAAATATAGTGGAGGGCCTTGAGGAAGGGAAACATTCATTTGTAAACATGTGTGACCTCACTAAAGCGTTTGACTGTGTTTCTCACGATATTTTATTGGAAAAAATGCACCATTACGGTGTGAGAGGCACGCCCCTCCAATTCTTTAGATCATATCTCACTAATAGATCACAATGTGTCTCAGTCAATGGCATGCAATCATCTCTCGTCAAATATAAATACGGTGTTCCCCAAGGATCAGTTCTGGGGCCATTGTTGTTTATATTATACATTAACGATCTCTATCATTATATGCTTCCAGTGACCACAGTGCTTTTTGCTGACGATACTACTCTGATTAATGCTGATGGAAACTTACAGGCTATGTCCAAATCAGCTGAAGTGACTCTGAAAAAAGCTGGTGAATGGTTCACAACAAATAAATTGACACTAAATGCAAACAAAAATCAAACGATCACAATATCATCACACTCTAATATAACGACTGGACATAGTGCGAAATTACTTGGCATAGTAATTGATGACAAACTCAACTGGTCTTCTCATATTGAGCAGTTAGGGCGAAAATTATCTAGTGTTATTTATTTGATTCGTCGAATGAAGAACATAGTTGGGCTTCCTGTACTCAAATCAACGTATTTTAGTTTATTCCATAGCCATGTAATGTATGGCATACTACTTTGGGGAAGATCCTGTTATTCTCATAAAATATTCATCCAGCAGAAAAAAATTATCAGAATCATCAGCGGAGCGGGTTTCAGAGATCATTGTCGTTCACTTTTTCGTAAATTAGAAATAATGCCACTTCCAACAATCTTCATTTACTGTACTTTGATAGAAATCCATGGCAACAAGAAATGCTATGAAAATCAATCCGATGGACACCAATATCCCACTAGATCTGGTGATTTATTGAAAAAACCGAGGCATAGATTGGTAATGTCAGATAAGAACTCTTTGAATATTGATATCTTCAATAAATTACCAGCTGAGATTAGACATTTGAATGTCAATGAGTTCAAAACCACAATAAAAAGATTTTTATTACATAATTGCTTCTATACAGTAGATGAATATCTAAGTTTTGATATATTTAATTACAAATTTTTTGAAAATACCCAACACCTGGAGCACTTTTACTGATATTAGAATGTTTTTGTCTAAATTCGTGTATATTCAATTAATACTTTTACTATTTTTACTCTATTTTTATGTACATGATTAATTCTCTAATGTATATTTTTTATCTTTTTTATCTTATACATCGATCGATTTTAAATTACTTGTAATGTGACGCGCTACCAATAAAAATGAAACGATTATGAATGTGTGATACATAGAACTGTCTGTCTGTTTTTCCGTCCAACTACTTATGGTTTATAGCTATAAGCAGATGATTATGATTGTTTTATAATAGTTTTTTATAATTCATATATTTATTTTGTAACTGTAAATAACTATAATTTTATTAATTCATATGAATACCTACTATTATATGATATCTGTTGTGACCTGCCATAAATGTACTTGTTATATAACATGGTTAAATAAACTATCTATCTATCAAAAAAAAAAAAATAGACGACACAAACGACGACCATAATGATGATTTTAAGATTAATGTTTTGATCAATGATTGCCCATTAGAAGTTTTGGTAGATTCTGGAGCATCTATAAGTACAGTGAATGTTAATTTCTTTAAAGACAATTTTGATTGTGAATTAAATGAGGATAATTTGATAGTGAGAGGTTTCCACGGGCACCAGAGTAAACCAATAGGGAACTTTAAAGCCATTACTGAATATAAATCTATTAGATAAGTTATAACATATTATGTATTTGATAATGATAGTCCAAATATTGTAGGGCGTGATTTTCTTGAGGAATTCAATATGAAATTAAGAATTGTAGATATAAGAAGGCTGGAAAAGGTCGAAAATGAGATTTTTGATAAATTCCCAGAAGTATTCACAAATAAAATAGGAAAATATAACTTGTGTAAAATTAGTTTACCAATAAAACCAAATACTGATCCTATATTTTTTAAACCTAGGCCTGTACCATTCACATACCGCACCCCTATCCAGTAATGACTAGTGCTTTCGAAACTCCCATAGTCCCAGTAATCAAGCCAAATGGACAATTGAGGATATGTGGGGACTACAAGGCAACAATCAACCGCTATTTTGAGAATGTACGATTTCCTCTACCCCGCATTGAGGATGTATTTCAAGCCCTAAACGGTGGAACAACTTTTACAAAACTGAAACTAAGCAGAGCATATACACAGTTTGAGCTAGAAGAGAAGGCCCAAGAATTGACGACATGGAGCAACCATAAAGGACTGTTCAAAATGAAGCGAATGCCTTACGGGATAGCACCTGCCAGTGCTGTTTTCCAACAAAAGCTCGAACAACTCTTCCAAGGTTTAACGGGAGTAGCAAATTACCTAGATGATATTATTGTAACAGGTAAGACACGATTAGAGCATATTCAAAATCTTGAGAATGTCTTGCATAAGTTGAGGAAAGTAGGACTTACTTTGAATAAGGAAAAATGTGAACTATTCAAAACAGAGATAGAATACTTGGGTCATAAAATCTCTAAAGATGGTTTAAGAAAATGAAATTCAAAAGTCAGAGCCATATTGAAGGCACCAGAACCAGCAAATATTACCCAAGTAAGATCATTCTGTGGTTTAGTCAACTATTATGGTAAATTTTTACCAAAACTCTCACCAATCCTAAACCCAATTTATAAATTACTTCAAAAAGAATAACAATTCACTTGGAATAAGGAATGTCGAACAGCTTTCGAGAAGATTAAAAAAATGATTGCAGACGATATGATACTAACCCATTTTGATATGAATAAAACTACAATTTTGATGACTGACGCATCTAAGGAAGGAATTTCAGCTATACTGTTTCAGAAAGATGAAAAAGGCGAACGACCTATAGCTTGTGCATCTAGAACACTCATGGCGGCAGATAAATCCTATTCTGTCATTGATCTAGAATGCTTAGCAATAATTTTTGGAATCAAACGGTTCAATCAATACCTACAGGGACGAAAATTCATAGTCAGAACCGATCACAAACCGATCCTCGGACTATTCGGAGAAAACAAGGGGATTCTGCAACGCCATAAAGACAGATTACAGCGTTGGGCTATATTTCTTTCAGGGTATGACTACAAACTGGAACATGTGAGAGGAACATTGAACTATTTCGCTGACTGTTTGTCAAGGATTCCTACTAAAACCATCACGGTACTTGACAATGAAGAAACATACCTTAACTTTGTGGAAAAGTCACCAGAGTGGCCTGTGAACAATGAAAAGGTAACAAAAAGTACCGAAGAAGATGATATTTTACACAAAATATTACTCTACATCAGAACTAACAAATGGCCAGACAAGAAGAGAATAACTGAGGAGGAGAAAGCATACTTTCACAGAAAGGAAGAACTCTCAGAGGAAAAAGGTTGTATTCTATGGGGACACCGCATCGTTATACCAAGAGTATTGCAGTCAACAATGTTGGAAGAACTTCATGCAGCTCACCTGGGCATAGTAAAAACCAAAGGATTGGCAAGGTCGTACTTATGGTGGCCTGGTATAGACAAACAAATAGAGAACAAGGTGAAGTCATGTATAGGCTGTTTAAAAAACCAGACAGAACCCCCAAAATCGCCGTTAACGTCATGGCCAGTAACCACAAAACCATGGGAAAGAATCCACCTGGACTTCCTTGGACCAATCGGGGACAAACATTATTTGTTGATGACAGACTCCTACACAAAATGGCTTGAAGTTTTCATCATGAACAAAACCACAGGTGAGGAAACAGAAAACAGACTAAGAGAAGTATTTGCTCGATTTGGTCTACCTAATTGTGTGGTCACGGATAATGGCCAACCATTTAAGTCGGAGCAGATAGAAACATTTTTCAGGAAGAATGGCATACAACATGTCACTTCACCCCCATACAACCCAGCATCAAATGGAGCAGCAGAGAGGAATGTCAAAACGTTCAAAAATAAGCTGAAAGCAGCCCTAGAAGACCCCAAAGCTAAAAAGACTAACCTGAATATTTTGATATCTCGTTTTTTGTTGCATTATAGAAACACTCAACATGCAACAAAAGGAGTCAGCCCAGCAAGTTTGATGCTATGCAAGAATCCAAGGATACGATTAGACATTATCAAAGAGGTAACTCACAGAGGAAAGAAGGAGGAAAAAGGGAGAAGGAAAAGAGAATTTCAGGTCAACGAGCTAGTAATGGTGAGGGATTATAGGAAAATAAACGAAAAAAGTTGGATACCAGCCATCATAGAGAAGAAATTAGGTAGAAGTGTCTATCTTTGTAGATTGGAGAATGACAAACTATGGAAGCGCCATACAAATCAAATAATAAAAAGAGAAAGGGAGTTAAACATGGAAGACAAGGGACCACGGTGTGTAATGGTACAGGAAAAGGGTAATGATCGGATGTCTAATATAGGAAATGTATCTGATCGGATGTCTAATATAGGAAATGTATCACCTACAAAATTATCATCTGAAAATGTATCACCTGAAAATGTATCACCTGAAAATGTATCATTTAAAATTGTACCATCAGAAAATGTATCATCTGAAAATGTATTATCTGAAAATGTACTACCTGAAAAGGTATCACTTGAAAAGGCATCGCCTGAAAATGTATCATTTGAAAATGTACCATCTGAAAATTTTTTATCTGAAAATGTACTACCTGAAAATGTATCATCGGAAAATGTATCAAATGAAAATGTTCCACTTGAAAATGTATCACTAGATAATGGACTACCCAAAAACATATTGACTGAAAATAAACATGTCGTGTCATCAGTAAAGAAAAGGAGTAGGAAACCCCCTGCCAGATTGTTAGACTATGTTTGGCTGTAGATTTAAAAGGGGAGGATTGTAATGTATTCATAATTACCGCGCACAAGCGCTTAACTTCCGCTAATAAGAATGACACTTGACGGTTGGACAGATGATACGTTTCCGGGTTAAAAATGGAAGTGGTAAAAAAGAGAGTAAGATGCTGTGAGCATGACGCCGAATGTTAAATGTACTCCGATATACTGAAGAATATACTTGTTATAATTATCTAAAGTGCATCAATCCAACTTCCCCATATGCCAAGACATAACAATTGTATTATCTATTGAATATATATCCAAAATTAATTTGTACTTAAGAATATGAGACCTGAATATGTTGGTACTTTAGCTTGTTATCACAGTATTACCCTGAAATAAGTTCCCAATGTCAAATGATGAGTTTTATTCATATGTGTGTTTTGGAATAGTAGGAAGTCAATGAAAACCATTTTATATGGAATTTATTTATTTAAATTATTAAAACAATGAAAACCATTTCAATATATTTGCAGGTACAACTTTTTACACATATTATATCAGATGAATAACTGAATGAACATATCAAACAAAAACTGATTAATAATTAAAATCTGGTAATTATCAATAATAAAGTACTTGATAAAGAATATACAGGTATGTAAAAATCCATCCTGCTCACTTTTGATAATAAAGCACTCTTCCAATAACTGGATCCATAATAAAAAAGGAACACCATGTTTACAACCTCCTGGAAACAAAAAATATGAAATTAAATAGGAACTATGATTTTTCAGAATGTGTAAGTTCTTGTGATTGTCTTCGAGTATGAATAATTTGCTGACCAAAAGATTTGTTCTCCTCTTTTTCATTCATTATCGCCATAACATTGTAGACTTTCTTGTGATTCTTGGGTTCAGGGATGATTTTTGTTCGCTGTACATATATCACCATTACTTCTCAACTCAACTTATGATATTGCTTAATCACCATAAGCCTCCTTGGTTGATCTGAAAAGTAATACTATCTTCAATATCACCCAGAATACTCACGGAAAATATAACATGGAAACAGGTTTTCATTTCACCACTCTTCTGGAATGTAAACATAAACTAACCTTTGTGTTTTCACGTTGAGAACTTCAGCACTAACGAAATTTGCATTATTCGAGAAAAAATCACCCATCATGTCAATATCCACCATCGGCAAATTATCAGATGCTGCCTTTTCAAACCCTTCATCTGTTTTTTTCATCCTGAACTTGAACACACTTGAAACTTGAAAACAGTAATCGTTTACAAACAAAACAATCCAGATATTATAGGTTAGGACGCGACGACAGATGAAAAATATAAATACACACACACAGTTGCCAAGTTGATGGTTTAATACACTATCACTTGCACTCTCAAGATAAAATAAAGTTCTTGAATTAATAGCACGTTATATACCTACCACCTATTCATAACAGGTGTTAACGCAATGGAATTTTAGTATGGTAATTAAGTGATTAGACGAGGGATTATGAATTTCTGCCATTTCTGGATTACTTTCCTTCTGTCTTACTAATCTTTTATTTTTGATCTGGCAACTCTGTGTGGTGCTTGGATCATTAACGTACAACAACGGGACAACCAATCAAAATCGGACGCGTACTGACGTCATGGCTTCCCTCTTCTTCTGGATCGTTTGAATTCAGTAGATTATTTTGTCGTTTTCAATAATTTTCAACTAGATAAATTGAATCTCAAAAAATGGGTACGAGTTACATGAGGGTCCAATATTTCGAAATATAATTTTTCTGAAAATTACTGGAAATGCCCATTGTGATAGCCACAATAGGAGACACATGTCAGGAGATGACACTGAATGATGTATGGTACGTTCCAGATATTTCGAAAAATCTGTTCTCTGTTTGGGCTGCCCATGATAGAAATCCAATTAGCGAGTTCAGATCATCACCTACAGAGTGCTGGTTCGAGATTGGTGGTAGAAAAGTAATACATGGGAATCGCGAAGTAGGTGGAACCTTGTATAAAGTAGCCATCAAGTCAGCTGTACCAGAAATCAGAGCTGAAGCGAATATGATAGAAGCGAATCGTTTATTATTACAGTTGTATCATGAGAGATGGGGGCATCAGGAAAAGCGTCATTCAAAAAGATGCTTAAGGTTGAACTAGATATCAGTGTCAAACTGGACGATGATATTTGTATCTATGGAAATAAGGCACATCGACAACCATTTGGTACAAGAATGACAGCAACATGACCGGGTGAACTAATTTCATCAGATGTGGTTACATTCAAAGACAATTACACCAAATTTCGTTATGATTATCTCATTAAGGAGAAGTCTGAAGTAAAAAGTGCTTTGGAACATATGATTGCACATGCGAAGACGACAGGTCATACTATAAAAGAATTCTTGAGTGACAATGGTGGCGAATTTGACAACGAGGAAGTTAGAAAGATCCTTTTTCAAAAGTGAAGTCGAAGAAAAAGATGACGAAGAACAGAAATATTCAATCGAAGAGGAAATTTCGCTAGAAGCAGAAAATGATGAACATCACAACGAATGCTCAGAGACAGATCTTCGCTCAAGAAACCCACTCGTTTTGAAGACTACATTATGTCTGTAGAAGATTTGGCAGGTATAGCAATTCCTGAGACCATCGAAGAAGCACTCCAAAGTAAAGAAAGTGACAGGTGGAAAGAAGCTATGGACAGAGAAATGGAATCATCAGAGGAAAACAACACATGGGAGATGACAACTTTACCAGAAGGAGTTAAGGCATTACCCAGTAGATGGGTTTTTCGAATCAAAACCAATTCAGATAAAACTGTTGATAAATTCAAGGCCAGGTTGGTTGTGAAAGGATACAACCAACGTCATGGTATTGATTACAGTCAAACATTCAGTCCTGTAGCAAAACTGAGTACAATTCGTTCCATTCTGAGCATTGCAGCAAGCGAAAGAATGCATCTTGCACAGTTTGATGTATCCACAGCATTTCTTTATAGAGAACTTGAAGAAACTATCTACATGAATCAACCAGATGGATTTAAAGATGGTACGGATAGGTGTTGTATGCTGAAAAGAAGTTTGTATGGTTTGAAACAGGCTCCAAGATGTTGGTATACGCGATTCAGCAACTTTCTGTTAAATCAAGGGTTCACAGTCAGTGAAGCTGATCCATGTTTGTATATTAGGAACAGAAATGGCAGAAGACTCATCATAGTTCTCTACGTCGATGATGGACTGACAGTAGCAAATGAAAAGCAGGATTTGGAAGATTTTATGAGAGAACTCGAATCAGAGTTCAGAATAACTCGGACAGCTGCTGTATATTATTTGGGATTGGAAATTGATAGGAGAGAGGATGGAAGTATCAAAATCAGTCAAAATACACATGCAAGAAAAATTCTCGAAAGATTCAATTTTTCTGAGTGTAAACCTATTTCTACACCTATGTTGAATGGTAAAGAAATTTCGCAAACAGGGAAAGAAAGTGAAAAAGTACAGAACTTTCCTTACAGGCAAGCAGTTGGTGCTTTGATGTACCTGATGCTTGGAACAAGACCAGATCTAGCATTCAGTGTAGCCTTTTTATCAAGATCGCTGGAAAATCCAACTGCAGAGGATATTGCAAAAGTAAAACGAGTTTTTCGATATATAGCTGGTACTCTTGATTTAGGAATAATATACCGTCCCAAATTCAAAAGAGATACTATAGAATGCTATAGTGATGCAGATTTTGGTGGATGTACAAAAACAGGCCCATCAACATCAGGAGTCGTAATAATTCATGCAGGTGGTGCAACTTCATGGCTCAGTCAAAGGCAAGCGATGGTAGCGACATCCACAACGGAGGCTGAAATTGTAGCAGCAAATGAAGCAACCAAAGAAATCATTTGGTTGTGCAGACTTTTTGAGGGAATCATAGAATTGGAAAATGTTCCAGTCTTACAAGTGGATAATTCTGCAGCAGTAAGTTTAGCTCAGAACCTTGAATTTCACCGCAGAACCAAACACATTTCGATCAAACATTTCTTCATACGAGAGAAGATTTCAGAAGGAAAACTTGGTATTCAACAAATTCCAACTGAGGAACAGATCGCAGATATGATGACGAAGAGTTCACCTCGTCCACGTCTTCAAGTATTATGTAATCAAATAGGATTGATTTGATCGATTAGCTTCATTCAATAAGGGAAAGTGTTGAAGTTGATCTTCTAAATTATTGAAATGAACTAATACCGTTCAGTTCTCGTTTCAGAGTATTTATTATTTATGTAACCAAATATCGCTTCTGCAGATAGAGTTATTAGAATTAATGTCAAGTTGATGTTCAATGTCACGTAATATATCTTGCCGTTTATAGATCTGATTTTTCCCAACTAATCACATAAAAACTGAACTAGAAATATCTGCTATAGTCATATCTACAACATCTTGCGCATGCGTTCCAAGTTTCCAATTTTGTGACGGTTTTTTATATGTTTTTGTCTGTGATTGTGTTGTTTATTCACACTTATATCAGAATCGTTAGATTATAAAATGAAAAAATGGATATTGATGACTGATATTGTAAAGTGACCACTGACACAACCACAGAAATTGACCAATGGGAAAAGTTACCCTTAAGACATGACAGTCCTTAATAATTCCTGCATAAATTGTCCTTTTTTCTTTATGTCTTAAATCTTATTACTGAAAACTTACGACCTAAAATTGCTGCATAAATCCACCATTAGATATCACGTTCGACTATGTCAAATATGTGCTTCGAATAAGACAGGCTTTATTCAAGAACATGCATCAGTTAATTTGAGACCACCTATTACTCCCTGGTTAGTCGTTAGCGTTAATGTCATGGGTTCATATCCATTGGCAGATGATGATGATTTATCATTGTGATGGTTGATACATTTACATAGAAGCACTGGCGGTTCCAATTGCTAGCACAAAAGTCATCATTGAATTCATTCAGAGTCAGTTTAGTTGATGGGGATATGCACGGGGTATAATAACTGATAACAGTCCACAATTCGGAAGTAGGTTTTGGCAGAGTTTCATGATAGCTACTCATATTGAACATTTTCGGTGCCGAATTATCAAGGCCAGGGGAAAGTGTACAATATATAGCGAATCAAGGAGACCGAGGAACAGAATACAGGAAATCAATGGAAATAATGACTTATGGTGACGTAACGATTTCAAACCAGTAGGTAATTCAAATCGAATACAAATCGAGAAGATGAAACAGACGATTTTCTAAGAAGCGATCACAATTCTGACAATGATGAGGATCATCCTGTGTGGTAACAATATTAAAAAATGGTGATCGAAGGAATAAGTTCTGACCACTTCGGAAAACTGGCCAAAGACAAATATGCTTGGGGTATTCAAATTGTTGAATTCACATTTTTCGTTATTCAATCTGATAATTCATGAGTCGTATTCATCAATGATAATTATTAATAAATTCAACTTTCTGAGGGGACTGATGTCGTCGGACTATGTCTGCCGAACACTTGGTAGGACAAGGTAGGATGACAGAGATAAGTGAAATAAGTCTTCGACTCAGAGAAATGTCTTCTTCCCCAAAAGAAGGTTCAATCCAGACGGCTCTCCGTGATCTAGGGCAATTGCACTCGCTCCTACAGAAGCACTAAGACATTGCCGCTACTGCGAGAATTTCGCTGAAACTGTAGATCATTTGCTTTGCGAATGCCCAGCACTCTTCTGCAAGAGGCTCAAGTTCCTGGAAGGGGCCTTCTTACAGCCCTCCGATGTCAGGAACCTAGCTCACAGGCATGAACTTTGCACCTTCGGTAATATAACGAAATTTTCATATTCATTCTTGCTGAAAGGTAATGAAAACAATCTGAAACCAAAGATTTCTGAAAATATACATCTTCTGTCAAGCTATATTCTTCACAGTCCCAATTCGATTTCTATAAATTGTCATTTTCAAGAATATGTAACATGAATCCGGATTCCAACAAATAATAAATTGACAATTTAATACCGACAAGAATTCATCTGAAGGTGATTTTTATTGTTTTTCCAACTTCCCCCTTAGTCAGGCACTGATTTTGAGTTTAGGTTGAGGAGCTGAAAGTCTAAATGAGCTATCATCGATCGTTGTTTGATATGTTGGTCAATTAAAACTCAGTCGTTCCGAGTGATTTTTGGAACGCATAAATATACAGCGCGACTTTTTTAGGCATGAAGTAACTTAATGAATGTGAAAGATATATGATGTGAATAAAACCTGCCTATATAGGAATCATCAATATGATATGAATATAGGGAGGAGGATAAATGTACATCAGGTCTTGAGCTCTCAGTGGAATATTTAAATTAATATTATTTAGCTCTCAGTGGAATATTTAGAAATCGTGGTTTGTTGATTGAAAAAGCTGTTGGAGTATTAAGTATTCCAGTGAACGAGTTTTTACGCTCGAACTGACATGATCATCCCATGATCAAGGTCTTGTAACGAACTGAATGAAGAGGAAACACCTATTCCTTATACATATATCATCTGATGCTATAGGGAGCCTGGAGGGATATCACTGGAGTAAGATATATATTTTGATATTTGGGAAGAAATTGCTCCGATCGTTGTCAATAAATGTGCCCCAAAACAAGTGAGGACCACTGCTGAAATTGATTATCAAAAACTCGGTTTTTTGCTCCGTTCAAGGAGCTAATTAACACCTCAACAGCTTCTCTTGATCTGAAAAGCACATATTTGACCTGTCATGAAGAATTGTTCACATGTTTGGAGTTCAGCACCCAAGCATACGTTGAGGCTCCTGAATTCCTTACAGAGTAGAGATGTTCGTCTGGTCTGGTGATTCCGTACCATAGAAGCTTCAGCTCTGGTTGCATTACACTCTTTCCATCAGGTTATCAGATCTATATTTGTAAATTCTAGATATATCTTAATTCACAGCATCAACCTGTCACCGACTAGCATATGCTTTATTGGATGATATAGGAGCTCTAGAAGATAAGGCTGTTATATTATTTGTACATTTCCAAAGCAGTGAGGCAGAAAACCATATGAATGACGTTTCCTAACAAAATCCTTCCAGTCGGTCGCTCACTATTTCAGATCTTTCCAGATATTGTAATTTTGCTCCATTGGAGAACATAATTCTCTGGTGAATATTAGTGATTATTTCATTGATACATGGCTTCACCCATAAAAAGTAATGTATTCAACATTAGCAGTGGTTTGCCGAACAAAAATTTCCTGAAGAGGTTCTGATGATGGTGAGCTAACTGAAAAATCCTAATATGTGCGAATTAAATTCGAAACCTTGAACATCATTTGACTCAATGAATTTCCGGTAGGGGAGGAAGGGGAAATTTGAACACCAAACACCCCTGATGGAATGCCACTAGTAAGATGATCTTAAAATTCAGGAAGAATTATCACGTACCTTGAATTTTGATGTTGGAGATTTTGATGTCTTTGATAGATCCTCATGTCGTTCAATATGGCACCTATATGATGTGTCACTACCTGAAAGATGAGATATGTTTGTAAATCAATGAGGCGGTGCTCCGTACTGTTCACCAATAAAAAATATAAAATTAATAATCTTGTAATCATTTACAAATAACTTGGCAGTCCCAGACACAGGAGAACAAAAACTGAACTGTGTGCCAATGATCTTTTGTGTGTGCTATACTACATTATTTTGCACCTACAATTTCTAAAAAATGAGTTTATATAGGTATATCAACGTGAAAGTGATAGACAAACGGCTAACTATAATAAAAAATAAGAGGAGGTACTAACTTTCCCACAATTATTAACAAAAGAGTGGAAATGTGAAAAATTAGTCACCTTGATGAATTTTGTAGAAAACCAGATAAATATGAATAGTGCATGGAAAATCAAGAGTGGTTAATCAAGCTGTTGATTACAACATCAAAAATTGATTCATGCTGTGCTGATTTTGAAAGAATCGGCCAATTGTTGCCGTACAGCAATACCACTCGCGTCCACGAGTAGGGGAGACCGGGGCTATAGTTGACTATTGGGGTTGGTGGACTAATCCCCTTCAACTCCAATTCTGTGAGATCGATTATGTGCTTCTATTCGCGATTTGGAGTGAACTAGTATCCAGCCCGCTATTACATGTATTGTTCTGACCGTAACTTGAATACCGTGACAGTGAGGATTTATGAAATCGACTATTATTTGTGATATTTTATTCCATCCGTTGCATGAAGATTTCGTATATTTTCATTATGAGAATACACTATGGGGTATAGGCTTGCGTTGCAAACGGTGGGCCAACGATAAATGCATGAGGACTAATACATCGTTTTCTGTATGCATTAACTGTGACTCCAATGATGATATGTAGGCCTGAGTAGGCCTATTCTGATCACCTCGATGATTATATCTGATATGCATTGAGAAGAAGATAAATATATTTTTTATAAATATGAGACTTCATTTATCCAAACAGACACTTCATTAAATGTAAAGTCAACTTACACCATCATACATGTCGCAACAAACCCCATATCCGGGGTTCGTTGACTAACTGTACATGCTAACCTAAATCTGATCTAACCTCAGGGCTGAGCTGTGCTATTTTGGAACTGATTTCAATTTTTTTATATATACCCAGATGTATATGTGGAATCTTGGTAGGGAAACAATTGGTAAAACACCAGTCGTTTATTCACAAGAATTTGATTTGTCAAAATTTAGTCAACTAGCCCCGTCTCCTCTATACTCAACAAGAAGTGAAATTGTGGAAAATCTATCTGATAGGTATCTTGGAAAATTAAATTTGTCTAGAATTTCAAAAGTTCAGCAACTATATAAAATAGTTAGTATCTAGCTGTTATGAATGTGAATCTGACACGAATATTTTCAGTATGGTTCATGAAATGTGTCCCCACAATTTTCGCTACCGTGTCGTAATATCCAACATGGCTACCCAATATATCATAACAACACGAGAACCTGGTGCAGTACCATTATTTCACAATTTGAATAGAGGTCAGATAAGCGTGGAATTTGCATAATAATATAAATCGGGGTTAATGTCATGTGCGTGATGCCCCACCGGTAAGGTAGGCAACCACCGATAAGCTTATTTCGTCATATTTGCATATTTATGCTTTTTCGCAGAACTAATCTCCACAGAGAATACCTGAACCAATTAATTCTAGCACGGCAAGGGGCAATATTCCGGTGGATAGGCAGTGAGGCAGTTGACATCACAGTTATGGTGGAATTATGGAAATCGCCAAGAAAAATAGTAATGTTCTCTGGAAGCGCACTTCGTTGTATGAATAATAGGAATCTCTAGTTTTATATAATGGCTGAACTGAATCTCGTATTCATACCGATAAATAAATGATGTTTTAATGTGCGGATAAGCTGATACATTTTGAATTCATGATTTATCCATTAAGAGGAGTCTTTACCAGGTGATCACTTCTAAAATGAAGAAAGCTTTGTGTAGCTACATTATAAAGAAGAGAATCAGATGTTTGGATCAGGGATACCTATATATGTGTTTCGCAGATATATAGGTATCTTATAGTGGTAACATCAAAGTTTTTATCCAACTAAAGGTAAATAGTTACATAAGACGCTATTTTATCGCACGCGTTGTTACGACGAGCGAACCGAGCCCGTATAGAAAAGTTTGCGATTTATCTCTATTTTATAGATATTTTCATGCTCTTCTGAAATATCAACAATCGTTCCTCCATTAGCAGTCTCTTCGAGATTAACCCAGCAAGTTCAGTCTTCACACCCCTTCGTGGTCACTTTGGAGACCTGCTGAACGTTCCTTTCCAAAGACTTGTTCATCCAACGAACATCGAGACTTCGGAACTCATTGCCTATAGGGAGGTGTTCCCCGAGGCATACGATCTCCAGGAATTTAAGAAGAACACCAACTCTTACCTCCTTTTCCTTGGTTCTAACGATATTCTCTGAACATTATAGGATTTCCCTTTTTGTGAGAGCCAGAACATAAAGAAGGTACTTATACATCAGTTGAGAAGACTAGAAGGAACCCTCTGGTAGGTACCTTCAGTTTCTTCAAGTGTTATCCGAAGCACTGATGCTCAGCTGGTTACCGTGGAGGTTCCAAAGGGTAAGGTAAGAAGAATGTTCGGTTGGTCACCTATTTTCTTTTGCTCGATGTTGGTGTGGATAATTTGCTAACCAGAAAATAATCCTGCCAACCCGAACCTTGGCAAATATATAACCAAGTGAAACTCTAAAACTGAGTTATGTTTGACGAGGTATTCGTGCCACCGTAGGGAAATATCGAATCAACACCCTTGCAAGGGTAGTTTATAAGTACTTTAATTTTTAATTTTTCTTAAAGTTTTGCTGACCGGCGGTATCCAGTGGAGATATTCCATTGAAACAGAGTAGATTATGATCGCTCGAAACATACTCTTTATGCCACCATGGTAAAAATTTGAATCAACCCCTTCACAAGGGTAGTTTATACTTGTGATTTTCTTTAAAACCTTGCTGACTGGGGGTTTCTAGTGCAGATATTGCAGTGAAACAGTAGATTGTGATTGCTCAAACCCTACCCTTCATGCCACCATAGTGAAAATCCGAATCAACCCCCTCACAAGGGTACTTTATAGTTTTGATTTTCCTTAAAACTTTGCTGACTGTGGGTTTCTAGTGGAGATATTGCAGTGAAACAGTAGATTACGATTGCTAAATAGAATATGTCACCATAGTGGCAAAGTTTTAAGGAAAATCACAAGTATAAACTACCCTTGCAAGGTGGTTGATTCGGATTTTCGCTATGGTTGCATGAAAAGTATGGTTTGAGGAATCACACCCAGTCAGCAAAGCTTTAAGGAAAATCACAAGTATACAATCTACCCTTGCGAGGGGGTTGATTCGGATTTTCACTATGGTGGCATAAAGAGTATGGTTTGAGCAATCATAATCTAAGTATAAACTACCCTTGCTAGGAGGTTGATTCAGAATTTTTTCATGGAAGCCCTCGGTTAGCAATGTTTTTATAAAAATCACAAGTATAAACTATACTCCCATACGGGGGTTCAAATATTTGATATGGTGGCAAAAAGATATTTCTTCATATATGTTTTTTTTTTGTATTATGAACCCGATATTCGCAGTAGAAGTCTGAAATCCAATGGAATATTCTACTCTGGCCAACAAAATGCAAGTACATACACAGAGGTCCCTACAAATATGGGTCTTGCATCTTTCCATACTGGAAGCCTCGTCCATCAGATTTTGAACTTTATAATTTTCAAACATGACACGGGATTTGCATTCAAAAATAAATAATAGGCTCCACATTTAGTAGGTATAAGTATAGCTCCACGTACATGGGCGACACTAAAAACAAATTCAGAGGGGGGCTCAAGAAATTCAGAGAGGGAAAAGAGAACGAAATGCTGAAAACATATGAGATTAACACAAATAGAGAATAAATTATACAGAAGTTTTCCAGCTGCTTACTTTGACAAAGTAATCACATAGGTATATACTTATCAATAATTATAGCTTCGATGAAATTTATGAATTCGCACGTTTACTTCGCTTTTAAAAACACTGCCATGTTGCATTGCAACTGGAACACATCATCACTGAAACCTTTCCACCGCCTCCTAATAAAAAATATAGGGACTCCATCAAATCTAAGATAGTTTTTTCACCTCCTATTAGAGAACCTATATGACGTTTTGATGTTTCCAAAACTCTGGAAACCATGACTCGCCTAAAGAATACATTGACACCCGGTATTCTAATCCAGATCTGTGCTCGAGCTAGAACAGGTAAACACTTACCTATTCTCTGACAGTAATTACCATGCATGGAGTTAAAACCTGTAACACCTCCTCATTTCTAGTTGCAGCACCATCCAGGGACATAAAAATCAGTCAAGTGTTATTTATATCCCGATTCGAATATAACAAACCTGCGTCAGTCCGAGAACATACAATGGGAGTTCTCATTTCTTGGCCACTCCTTAGGGGCGTTCGAGAGGCGTTGCCTGATCTGCTCATAACCGTGAAAGACCAATAATAACAGAGTGAATTGAATACTCTTGAGCGTGCTTTGGTAGCTAGAGAAAGGGCGAAACGTGAGAGCAGTGAGGTCGATAGCAAGCTCTATTTGTGCTACTGGATTTCAAGTTGCTTCAGATTTTTTGTGCGGGTAGGAATGACTAAACCACGGTTATACCTATTAGAGGTAGGTACGAACAAGTTCATGTACCTAGAAGTGGACTTATGATTATACCTATGCCTATTTATGTCTCGTTTCACAGCAGTTAACAGGCATTAGGCTTTTTGCTCCTTGATGATTCGAGCAATTTGTGTAATGAGTAATTATAGCCTTTCAGAAACGAGAACCATTTCTAAGGCGCTGCTTTAATTGGGTGGTCACGGCAATCGCGATACGCAATTATAATAATAATGGTTTCAGGATTCATTCGTTCCAATTTGACATACTGGAGTGAAAGTTTATATCTATAACTGTTATTTATACCTATAAGTACAGTGCGTTTCATCAATGGTTGGAGACAGATCCGGATTAACCCTATCGGGGCCCCTAGGCAATGCAATTCTCGGGGCCCATTTCCTTTACCGTTTTCTTACTTTTCAAAATATATTTTTTCTATTACAAAAGTCTAGTCGATCAGATCGACTCCTGCTCTGTAATTTCATTGAAGGTAATGATTTTGATCACAAAAATATTTTCACAACTGAAGAAAATATTTTTGTGAAGTAGGTACAATATAAGTTCAAATTCTTGTTACTTTTTGGATACAAAATCGTTAAAATCATCTCGGAAGTTGACCATTTTGGAGTTTGATATCATCAGACTTCTTTATATTTGCAATGCTATCATTACATTTACTTCAAAAATCTTGGTGCGTTTTACAGCGACTACACGGAAAAAAAATCCGATACTTAGTATATGAAATTCATATATTCATTAGCTGAATTGCATATACTCGGCGTGACAGAAGAACGAAATTATCCGACATGGGTCATCTATTCCAAACATGCTTTGGTATCTTAAAACTATACTACTTGCATATATGCCTGAATGATTGGTCTACTAACTAGTAATATTTTCATATAAGACTATAGTGATCTCGTTGAACTGTCATTTAGAGAGTATTTTTTGTTCATTATTGCTATCTCCGGCTTGAAGGTCTGTTGAATTGGAAAAAGTCACCTTTCGAGAAGATCATGCAAGATGCCTTCAAAGCGTTGCCACATTTTGGGTAGTTTTGGAGATATTCAGAAAAATGTAAAGTGGCTGAAATGTAATTTCTCTTATTTCGGAAACTATTCGTGGTATATTACCAGAACCACCCAAATTTTGGCAATGTTGTGCATACATCTTGTATGAACTCACCAAAATGATACTTTTTTCAGTACAACCGACCCTGTCATTCCAGAGATAACAATATAGAGTGTATCCACTTGAGGAAAGATACTCAAAATTCATATACCTATACAAAGAGTTGAATACCTACCTGGATGGTGGATAATGTATGAAATAAATATAACAGAATTAATTCTTTCTACAAAAATATTTATTGAAACGATGATAATTCATTCAAATGATTGTTAACAGAATTAAAATGAAAAAATTACAAATAGAAACATCTTCATACATCAAAGTATAATGACTTGAAGTCAAGTCAACTTTTTTCACATTAAACAGTGGAATTTGATATTGAGTAGAAACTTGTAGAACTCGATATAAACTAAGTCTATTAATATAATACAGTGAACACAAAGAAGCTCATGAAAACTTAAACTCTATCACCAAAAACAAATTTCTTACGTCATGATGTCTTGATATCTTGTCCACAAGGGTCTCTTTTCTGAGTTGGTTGTATATTTCTCCTTTTCTTTCGTTCTGGAATAATTTTTTCATTTTCACTGATGCCTTCTCGAACACCATCAAGTATATATTTGGCAACACTGAAATTTATAAATTCATCAATGAATATAATGTCAAATTGAATCAATGTGGATAGCTTTTGAAAGAAAAAATACTTACTCATCTACGAGTTCTGTATTTGCAGAAATGGACTATAAGTATACATATTTTTATTTGCAATGTTTCTCCCTTAGTAGACCATCAAGGTAACCCGAATTGTCTTTGAATGAAGGAACAAATATCTTCCTTCGATTGTTGATTCTTCCTTCCAAATCTACAAAAATAGATAGATAAAAAACCCAACTATATTGTCCATTCAAATCACTATATAATATTTACTATATACTCTAATAGATATAGAGTGTGTATATAAGCTAAATAGAATGAATTCGATAAGGAATGATTCGTTCGAAAAAATTAACAGGAAATTATATGGTGTGTGAATTCTGAACCACCCTGTATTTGTTCCAATCTAAAATCGAACGTTAGTGAATAAAAAGTTGCGATGTGTACCTTTCGGGCTAATAATTAATAGTTTTGACACAGTTTATATATTACTTAGTATATTACTTCTAAAGTCACTCACTCTGTGGGCAATAATTACTCGGTCTTTTCCTTATTTTATTCTGGATTCCTCCTGAGAGACCCCGGAAAACATCCCTTTCTTTGTGTTCTCATATCTATATAAATATGATGGGTATAGGTGAATCCGTACAGGGTAGGTAAATTCAATGTTCCTGATAAAGATTCATCCAGGATAGCTTCAAAATCTGAGCTGGCAGGATATGAATAAGTTTCGCTAATAGCATCCAAATTACTCTGATTTCATGTACTGAAAGTAATGTTTTTTTAGTGAATCGAAAACGATCAGGTTCTTGTCACTCACCGAAAAAATGTTGAATGGAAATCTCGATTCAAAATTGAGTTGCTCTCTCAAAAAGTTTTTAATTTCGTCATATGTACTTAAGTACTCTGCACACCACAATAAACAATACGATTTGCACATATAATAAATTACTGATCACCTCAACCACACACCAACAAAATTCCAGTTGGAAATGATCTAAAAAACAAAGACGCCACTCTGATTCATGCTTTCGGTTCTATTCGGGTTTCATCGGCGCAAATTACTTCAGAAATAGTTCTACTCTAGGACCATGGAAAATTATCTCAAATCGCAGAGATTCTTCAGTTTATAAGACGAGAATATAAAGAGTATAAGAAATTTCTAATAGGACCGAGCATATAACGCTTATATAATACATTATGAGATTTATATGCCAGTTATCTGTATTTGGATAACAATTTCCAGTAAGATTTGGTTTTTTATTTGTATCTGACAGGGTTATCATATCACAGAACTATCATATAGGTAATATCAGAATTTCATATTTCTGGTATATGATACAGTTTTGTAGGACTGTCGTTCTGAGTCATTTTTTTCCGTGTATATGCCCCCGTGGGCCCCTAGTCGGAGAGGGGCCCCTAGGCAGTTGCCTAATCCGGCCCTGGTTGAAATCAATTCAAAGAGCAAAGATTCCATTTTTTGCAGAAAAATTGTTTTTTTGAACTTCAATGATCCGTATAGTTTTCGATAATGGTCATTTAAAATTTTTCGTAAAAATGAAACGTTTACCTTGAATACTCTAATTATAATATTTTTTGGTTGTTACATGCATTATATCTTTGACACAACAATTTGATCAATTTAGTGCACACATCAGTCATTCATTATTGTTATAGGTTTTATTCACTTGTTTCGAAGGCGTGATGTCGTTTTTGTTTTCTACAGAAAAATAAAGAGGCATGCAACAAAGTTTCATTTTGAATCGATGGATCTTTGAAATTTGTATTTCAAAAAACTGTGATATTGCATAATTTTTTATATTATCCGCTCAGTTCCCCCTTGGACGCCACTGGTATAATCGAACAAAATTTAATCACATCTCCATCAGAATAAGAATTGGTTTGCTATGAAAATCAAAACCTACAAACTTTCAAGAAATCTGAAAAAAAGTTTCTTCCAGGAATTGAGCAAAACTAGTATTTTCGAACCCTCTAACACACTGTAGCCATCTCAAAAACTGCGGGTATTCGGAAATGAGTTCGAGGTATTACCTAGGTATGTTTTCTTATTTTTCTGCAAGGAATCTACCGTTAAATGTTTATCTTGACCCATTCCGAATATCATGTTTGGTAACTGTCTTCTGAATCGTACAAACTGGCACATATCATTTTTGAAACATGCATTCAAAATATGCTGCCTCTATAGCCTGGATACCAGCACACACCACAAGTAGAAATGGTAAATGATGCTCTGAATGCTTGAACCATCAACACATCAAATGTTAGATGCAAAATAAATCTCTATATTGAATCATCATCTGAAATATAGCTCATACCTAGACTTTTTTCTGATGATTTTAAATCATCCAATTGATTGCTCATGGTATAATTTACCTAATATTACTTATAGCTGTGTGCGATGAACTGAGACAGTGAAACAACCAAGAAATATAGACCTGAAATATATGATGGTTCATCCCCTATTTAACTTCCTTGGGGGACAAATTTTCAGAAAACATTTCATAGTGCTCACATATCAAAGCAAAATGCCATGTTTCTAGACCCACTGGTTCAAGCTGATGCGTTTTTTGTCTGCCAGTGTTTCTTCAGAGGGTGGCCTCACTGGTCACTCGAATACATGTTCCAACCACCTAACTGTCCTATGCATAGATCTTATAACGCTATAGATCTGGCATCCTATAGTATTTTTTTTGGGTAAAGAGGGGTCTGAAAGAAAGTAGGTACTATAATCACGTGTGGTACAACACAATGTATAGACAAAAATAAAAACGACCAATCAATGGCTTAGTACTCTTCCCTAATAGCACAAGATGTCCATTGGACATGCGTTTTGTGTCCAGTATATGTCCAAGGTGTCCATGGATATATTTTGGACATCCATAGGATATACACATGAAGATATCCAATGGACGTCCAGACAAGGTAGTCCATTTGGTGTCCATTTTGACCTCTTATTCAAAATATCGATAGCCATTGTCCAATCGATGTCCACATATGGAGATGTCCATTGAACATATATTTAAGGTAGTCCATATGGCTTACAATTATAGACTATATGTTGTCCATTTTAGGTCCAAATTGAGACGTTCATTGGATATTCAGAACATATGGCGTACATTCAATGTCCCCACGTTCTTATTTTGAATTTTTTCCACACACATACATATACATACCATTGCATTCATTAAAAATATTCAAAATTGACACCGAAAGAAACCCTCATGTTCAAGTAATATAAACCAATGGGAATTCTTTACTCTTATAGAAGTGGTTCGGATTACAGTATCAGCTGTTGGTCTCGCTTCTCTCCACCATGCACGAATTTGGCTAATTGGGCTCTCACAACATAGGAGTAGAGATATCAAAATACCACACATCATTGTCTACTCCATCATCGTACAATACCTAAATTTTCTCTAAAATGAAAAATATGTCGAATTGACATGCAAGAATCAACACTAATGGAGTAATTTGAATCGTTCTCATTATTGACCGAATTTCATGGATTTAATAATATAAATAAGAAGACAGCAGCAGCCACCATGCAAGGAAGGATGAATCACAGAGGTGAAGCAACGATAAGCGAAGTTAGAGTTTGGATGGGTGACCGCGCTTGAATGCTAGTAGCTTTTTTCATTTATTTGTCATAAAATGGACATCCTATGGATATTCCATGGATGTCCAAAGCGGTGGAAAGTGTATGTTCAATGGCCTATATTTGTCCATACATGTTACCATATTGATGTCCATGATGGATACCGTATGGATAGTCAAAAAGTTGGAAATGCGACATCCTATGGATGTCCATACGTTATCCGGTGTACAAGAACTGGATGTCCAGTGGATGTCCTAGATGTCCTGAGGAGGACATCCATTGAACATCCATTGAACTGAGTTGTGCTATTAGGGTTAACCCCCTGGACCTACAAAACAAATAACCTGGATACCGGATCTAGCGTTATAATATCTATGGTCCAACCACCGAACTGTCCTGATGTCGCTACACCGCGCTGCACCCGAGGCTGCACCAAACTGCCCTGACGGCAAGTAGCAATCCAACGACAGCGCTACTCTGGAAGCTGTCGGTCCGACGTCAGGCATCGTGTTGACAGCTGACAACAGCGCGATAACAGATGCATCCCGTGAGTCACATCGACCCTGTCTCCTGTCTCATTCCCATACACTTTTATTTTAGCCATCCTTGGAGCTACACGGGCGTGCAAGGATGATCGTTTTGCAATTCCGCACAATTCTGTTTCTTGTTCAGAATAAATTCTGTTGTACTTCTAAGTATAAGTAATGTCTTAATTCACCCTATTGTGAACATGGAGTTTTCATTTTCATATACGACGTGAGCATCAATATTCCAGGAAAACAATATGTTTGGGCTTATATTAGCACGTTGATATCGAAAATAACACCTGAGCATGATGCTGTTCAAATTCTTATCAGATGCAGTGGGAATAATGCGTAATATAGGACCCCGTTTTCATGAAATATCTTCAGACAAAATTCATGGTAGCCATCGAGGCTAAAAAATTGCATTTCTCTTTGTAACGGTATGGGAATTTGTTGGTTCAGCTCATTGAAAGAATTGTTCATCATCACGGCGTTGATTGATATATTGCTAGTATAATTTCTCGTACTTTCTTCAACTTATTTATTTTTGCATGTGTTATATCTACATTCGTCTACACGAGTTACATTGAATAGGTATATAGGTATGCAACATGTGATGCACTTACTGATCGGGTATATATATGACTGATAATAACAACTGCAGATTCAACTTGAAAAAAATTGGGTATTGATAAGTACAATATGTAATAAAAAAATAAAAAAAAACAAAATATAACCTGATGAAACTCAATCGAGCATGACGATTCGCCTTCTGACCATGGTAGAGGACAGGCGGCGTCCTCGAGGTTTTCAAGTCAAGTTAATGTTTGTGTATGTCGATACTGAAATATAAGAAAATTTATTGGAAATATATTTATAAAAGTGAAGTTGAGTGAATACTAGTGGAAAACAATTGGTATTTTTGTCTCTACGCTGGTACCCAGGCCAGATGACAACGAATTTGTCGAATAAGGGGGCCATACCTGTATCGAAGTTCAAAAAACTTATTTGTGAAATACAACATTTTGGATTTTGTGATGGGGTATGAGATAGTCTCAGATCCACTTTGAGGTGAGCCACATTGAGGTTATATAATCAAATATTGCGTGTACTTGGCTGGATAGTCCTGGAAACTTAGGCCATTCAAATTGAAGAGAAGAAGAAGAAGAATCGAGCATGACATGTCTCGTTGTCTTTTCACTAAATGGTGTGTGCTATACTGTGAAGTGGTTTCAGTGATGTGTAGCCTTGACAAGAAAGGTTGGAGGTCTGAGTTCTTCGAGGAATAAGTATATGTTATTTAGGACATACACTTCAAAAGGCGTCCATGAAGAACTTTTCAATATTGCTAACAATGCGTTCATCTTTATCTGCAAATCACTGCCGATTGCATACTATGTTTCAGTCACTCTGTCAGCGTGATTAGTTCGTTTGTAACAAATTGAGGCATTGGGGTTGTTCATTATCTCCTGAGAATATGTATGTTTTCGGCATTGAGATGGCGTTCTTGCATACCTTATATTTTTTTCTGCATTCACAACTGGCGAATCTTCGGTCAGAGGAACAAAAAAGTTTGAATGGAGGCAAAGTTGCGTAATTAGTATAGCCCAACAAAATGCCTTTGTTCTGTCCATACAAACAAAATAACTTGGAAATTTTCTGTGGCAAATGAACTAAGTTTCGATGCCAGGGTGAGTGAAATGAATGAGTGAATGAATGAGGGTGAGTGAAAGGTGAGCGAATAAAAAAAAAACAAAATGCCTTCAACGCACGCAAAGAATTAGAGTTATGAAAAAATCAACCATTTCTTGTGGTTTTTAATTCGTGGTGGAAAATACCGAATTTGCCATGGAATTGACCTCCACAGATTCGAAGAAAAGTTTCCTAACCTCATTCATATCCAGCATTAGAATAAAATGGTATATCTAATGAGAAATATTTTCGTTGTTCAATTTGAGTCAAGAGGTTTCATTCATGTCTATTGAATATTTATATATTATCACCACACTGAATGACATACTTGAAACCCAAACTGTCTGTACCTATATGCATATTAATGTTTTTGGTTTTGTGTTATACAGAAATAGGTATTACCATATCGAATCTATCGATATTTTCCAGGATTTCAAATATTTCATGCATCAGTATTATGAGATGGGTTGTCAAGACATGAACGAAAGTCATTATAGGTATTTGTTCATGTTGACTTTGCCTCACTTATATGGAATAAGTCGCAGTAGCAAGTGCTCCATTTTCAACTTTAGTGATGATGAAGATGGGTAGGAATGTATAGCCCAAAGTTTTGTAGTGCAATCATTGGCTATTGATAATTGTATCCTGTAGTCCAGAGGTGGGACAACAACATCACAACATCATACATGACAGATGAAGTTGTTCTGGAGGCTCCATGTGAGCAAACTTCAGTCCGCAGGCTTGTATATTGGTTCTAACATTTGCAAATGGGATATTCTCACTGCATGATTGCTCTATTAACCATTTTGGATTGATTACTATTGGCTCGTATATAGGTATATATAGATTGATGAGTAATTTATTATGACATCCCCAATTCATATTTACTATCGACTTTTTGATAATCGTTTTTACAGCGAACAACTTAGTTTCCTACTGATTGTTCTTTTCAGGGGAGTTTTCTATACCTATTATAGGTATAATCAATCTCAGGAACTTGGTTGTTTTTTCCACATTTCTATATTTCTGACATATAATGGCTAATTGTGAGGTGTTTTTAGTCGACAAAAACTGATGCATATTGATTTATTCGAATATATGTATTGTGAATATCGATCTCTTTTGTAGGGTGTTTTCTATAAACCTATCATTCATATCGTAGGTATCAAGATCATCTACTCGAAGGCTTCTTCCAACTTCTGGTTGTATGATTCACGACCGATTCTCCATTCCACATTACTCACCTAACGTTCAAGGAAAATGTAGTCATGTTCGAGGTGAAATTTATTCGACATCCTACATAATAAAATGGTGCGCGCAACGTAAATCCCGTCGCAGATTGGGGCACTCCATTAACGCGAGATGTAGGCATTTTCTAAATCGGATACCGCGAACCGTATCAATTGTCATTAAGACGAAAACACCTCCGTCGTACGTAACCGTATCTCTTGTATGGAAGCCGCCGCTCGGGCTCCCTGCTCCCCGCAACAGCTAAGCCATCGATAAATCCAAGCCGGCTATCTGCGATCGCCCCGTCTCTCTCGCCGTCAAGCGCAGCCAAACGCAGTGGGCTGGGCGCCTCGCCTCCAAGCCTGCCTATCGGCAAGCAGCGCGGATAGCTAGCCGGTCGGCTACGCGCAAGCAAGGGTACGGCTACGCGCAAGGGTACGGCTCGCGCAGTCATTCCTCGTACCGTCCGCTTTGCGCGAGCCAGCAGTAGTCCGGCTACTCTCAGTGCGCGGCTCGATTCTCGTCCCCGAACATGTTGATATCGAACGGAAGCACCCTGGGTGTTAACGACTTTTCCAGTGTGGCCGCCCTGTCCGGCTGCTGTCCCGTGCCGGTGGCGCCGTCGCCGCGGTCTGCGATCGTCAACTGGAAGATGGACGCCGTCGGCTTGCCGTCGGCGCCTGGCGTCCTGCAGCCGACGGGCTTGCCCCTGTCTCCCACAGGTTAGAGCGCTTTAGCGATTTCGTGTGGGTGCATTGTGCAACGAACACAACGTTTGAATAAAAATATGAATATGAATAAATACCTCCGAACAACAAACTCACTAGGATGGTAAAACCCCAAATTACTTGAAGCCAACAAGAAATTCATATTCATATATTTTCCCCCCACAGAAGTTGCCATATCGTGACATTTGAAAGTGATAATCATGCCAAGATCACATTTTTTCAAGGTTCCCAAATTTATATATCCTTCTGTTGGTATACTTATATGAGTCATATGAGTGTATCAAAAGCTGATTATCAGATGTTATTCGATGTTACAGTGCCTCATTTATATATTTTATTGAGATTGCACGTCTTTCTGGAGATTGCGACATTTTTATTGGTGAATGCGCCAACGCCGCTAATTTCGTTCAACCGATAATCGAACGAACGCTGATGACAGTGACAGCGCGAAACGTCTCGTTTTCAAATCAAATTTTGTTTGATGCTCCATTAAACGGCATATTTTCAGTTTTGTGTGACAATTTGAATAGGATTTTACTTAAAAACCATGTTTATTTTGTTCAAATCGAATTTAAAGGATGGTGAAACGCTCTGTTGAATGTGTAAGAGACGATTCAAAAGTGGTGACCAGAACACGAGATTCCACTGGTGAGTTACTCAGTGTCGAATAATTCGTTGAATAAACATCATTTACCCACTCTCATATTATGCGAAACGATTTTTGGTAAATTGAAAACATTCTCGGGTTTCCCCGAGATGAAAAGTTAGTGTATGCATATATGGAAAAATATGATCGGAAAAGAGAATATTTCAAGAGACGCTAGAGTTTGCTCGCATCATTTCACTATAAGTGATAAAATGGTTGGCCCAAGTGGTGGGAAAATACTCAGAGTTGTAGATATTTACTGGAATGGAAAAGTAATAACAACAAGTTTGATGTTATATTTCTCAAGTCGACACTTTGTAACTTTATATTGCCAGAAAATAAACAATATAGTTGTGACAGTGAATTGAATCTATTATCATTCGGCTAATAAATCAAATATGTATATTTTCAGAAAACTTTGATATTACCTTGTTTTCATTCAGTCTTAGCAAGAATGGATACGATAATTTTGTTAGTGGGTCAGTTTATTCAAATTCAGACCCTTCCAAGATAGCAAGACACTGATGCTGAGGAAACCTGTTGTTGCTTTCCTTGTTTTAGGATGAGGTTACCCTAGTAACTGATTCAGATGTTGGCTTCAAACAACTACTGTGGTAAGGATTGAGTGTTATTGATCTAGTCTGTTATGTGATCAAAGATAAATACATACAAATAGCTCCATTCAAAAATTCCGACTCTCGAGTGAACACCCAATAGCGCAAATATAGGTATATTTACAAACACTCAGCACTGTAAGATATTTCATCACATTTCAACCCGTAGGGCTCTGAGATGGGCATTAAGATGCAATTGTTCAAATAAAGAAACTGTAATTAGTGTCGGATTAACTCACAATGAGGCTAACTAGCTGGCTAACTAGCCTAAAGCGCGATGAATTGGGGAGGCGCCGCTAAATAGGAAGAAAGAAAAGTCCATCATTGGAACCAAAGATTAGGCATGAATATATTTGAATTGTGATGGCAATCATTGCTATCCTAGCAAAATTCAACTTGAAATTATTTTGGTCCGCAAGTGAATTCAAGTCAGGTCGCAAAGATAAAATAAGATTGCTTTTTATGTTTCTTGACGTGCTACAGAATTAACCACATTTAGTTGGTACTAAATTTTTTTTGGTATTTTTTTTTCTCGTATAGAATCGTTTTTGAAACTAGTCAGTCTTAACTTATACTCAAATAGCTGCTTGGGGTCCTGAAATAAGGATTCCAAAATTTTAAATTCTATGGAACTCCCAATAATCCACGAATATAAATTTCATGACAATAAGTTCGATGGTGAAGCAGATATGCGGGTAAATGAATTCACTGAATTTTTTAATGAAATTATCTAATAACCAAACCGTCGCTGCAAACCTAATAGTAGACTGGAAGAATAGTTCGGATTTTCAAGAGAATTGTTAACAGCTCGGTTAATAGCGACGATATAAGATAAAAGGCACTCAATATCCAACTTATTCTATCTGAGAACGATCTTGAGGAACATTTTTCATCAGATATAAGTGCATTCATATTGGCTTATACATTTCCTAATTGGAGTGAACTTTTGATGCAATAAACTATGATCAACGGAATTTGCTTGGAGACGAAAAATTCAATGATCTACATAGGATTCCTGTACATTATTAATGACATTTTCAAGTACCCACCCTTCATTCGAAAGTGACAAGTTAATGGAAGAGTTTGCCAACCAACAGTCGTTAAAACTTATTTTAAAAATGATGACTTTGTTTACACGCAAAACGCTATACCTCTATTATGCACCTTTTTTTAGTATAAGTCCGGCTGATGCCTGAAGAGTTTTATTATCCTATAAACGAAAGGATCTATTCGAGGTCTAATGTCACCAATCAAATGTTAAATTATTATGAGTATATTATTATGGCTTCTTTCCGCTTCAGTTCAAATAGGGGGCGCCAAAAAATATGTAGCCTTAGGGGCGAAATACCTATACCTCTCGCTATACCTTAACCCGGCACTGACTTTAATATGTATCAACTTCCCTTATCTGAGTTTGAAATGATTTGTACAAATTTGATGTGAACTGGTTATAAAAAAAATGAATAGCTGATAGTATTTTATATCTTCCTGATGCATTTCTGTTCGACTTGGTTTATTATGGATTCTAATAATTGGCAGAATCCTTGGCTTGAAATATTAATATTCGACCGTAATCAATTAGATCAAACAAAATTTTTCATCAAGCGAGAATTAATGATGAGTTCGTTTCTTGGACGCGTTTTATCAATTTGTCCGCTCACGAGCGCAAATGCTGTCACGAAATGACATTTTTAGGAAAACATCAACTTTGTGTTGGGATTTGATAAGTACCTGAATTGATTCAACATATAGGTACCTCGGACAATCGAACGGTTTAGTTTTGGAAGAAAAAACTATTGGCGAACCATTCTTGTCTTTGAGAATATTGCAGTCAGTTCTCGTACGCACACATACCTATCAGAAAAAGTATTATTTTCTCCTGATGATAATATGGAAGGTTTTCGAGAAGATTTGAATAAGCTTCCGATCACCTATATCAGAAAAATCTGATATGGGTGGATACTTTCCTCGATGGGAACTTTTTCCTGCTGAGGTCAAAGGTTCGATGTTATAGTCAGGTCATATATTTTCAATATAAATTTTTTTTATTTTCATATATTTATTTTTCTGAACTAGTGCTCCCGGATTTTCCGGTAAATCTCGTCCACAATTTCATTCATCAGTTCGTTAATTGACGACAATGATATAAGTATGCGCACAAGTTCACCAAGGAGCGCTGTGTTTCCCGGTCGAGTAACTTCTACTGCAGATAATGTCAATTTCGTCACATTATTATCATCATGATATCAAGTATGAAGTAACAATCGCAACAATAATAACAAAAACAAGAGGTCGTGAATACATGAATCAACCATAATACTTCATTTATAATATTATATATTAGATTCACGGAAGAAACTGACATTTCCCAAATCAAATAAACAACCACATGATAACATTGAAAATTATTGGTTGAATGTCTTACTTTAAACATGACTAATCTACCGTTACACGCAAAGAAAAAAACGGTAGAAATTACTAGAATCGAAGTGATTTTCACTGGTTTATATAGTTGATATATGGACAGAAATTCTTTCCAGTGAACGCTACTATTGACTACAAGTAAATTGAGTCAACTTACTGATCACATAATATAATAGTCAACTTTACTAGGAACACGGTTGAATTGTTACCATTCGTACATCATTGGTGTGTACTTTGAGGAATAGTAAATTACACAATACTGGAAGAGTACTTCTTCCTTGTATCAAATATTGTAATTAATCAATGAGCCCTGGTAGTTTTTGTTTTTTATTCAGTGAAATAAACTTTTTATAATAGATTGAAATGTACCTACTACATGACAAAAAGTGACAATTCGTATTCTTATATTCATTACTCCCAACCGATTTATTGTAATCCCTTCTTCTTCACTCATTGATGGTATTGATCATTAGAACAAGAGGCAAACATTCTTCTTGAGATAACAATTTCGAAGGCCTCCATAATAAGTTTTCGATTATTTTCAATGAAAAATGTAGTGGTAACAGCCATAGCGCCGCTTAACTGATGTTAATCCGGAGTAGATTTTTATAGGAAAGTTTTGATGTCTCTATTGGTACTCTTCGACATCGTACTGAATCTGGAATAAACAATTATTTAGTTCGTAGGTATTAATATAGAATGAAAAAGTTACCAGGTTATGTTTATGCGAGCAGAAAATGTCTTCAGTATCCTATCGATGCTTTCATCTTTAACCATAACCCTTCCTTGAAATGTATTAGGTATTCCATTTCTGTGTCACCATTATATCCATGGATCCAGAGAATTTTTCAACCATCTTCTAGATAGAAGTATTCGTGATTCTATAAAAAATAAATCAACCTACATAACAATCACAATTTACTCTAAAATCGCTTTAATTACCTCTCTTTTCACTTTCCTCATTTTTCTTCTTGGATATAGTGCTATAGTTTAATTACTCTCATCCTCGCTCTCATCCTCTTATTGCAATAATAATCATAAAGATTCCCTCTAGAAACCATTTTGTCTTCAACACATTCATACCCTGAATCATTTTATAATTTGTGCGTAATCCTCAAATGTTCATTGGGAGCCTTGAATGAAGCAAATACCACTGAAAAACAAAAACATCTCATCTTCTCCTCGATTATGATGGCATACTAGCTGCGAAAAAAGAGATATTGCCTCGAACAGAATCAACGAATAACTAAGGAAAAAAAGTCAACCCATACCATTCAGGGGAAAAACGACTATTTGAATGTTTATTGAATGTTTGTTGAATGTTTTAGTAATCATCAATGAACAGCATTATGACAATTATTACTCGCTGAATAGTTAATAACATTGATTCGGAAGAGTAAGTGCTTATTTTCATTTGGATTAGTTAACTTCATCATTTTCTGAGATTAATTTTACTAAGGTGATAGTAAATATTTCTGAATACATTGTTAAGAACTGCTGACAGTAATTTTCAATATTCTCTCGGACAGATTGTACCAGAGTTCTCAGGTTAAAATTACTATAAGGAATAGTGAATACATCTCTTGTTAGTAAATTACCTCGGGGTATAGTACTATCTACTTTAACTGAAATGCCATTTTCAGACTGGTATATATTCCTAATGGTATATTGAAGGAAACTTTTTTCGCAGTTGGGATTACTAAGATTGCTGTTAAGAAGTATCAGGAAATTTTCACTAGCCGGAAAAGTAATTTATCAGATGGATATTTCTTAGCGTGTATGAGTTCATACTCAATAGATTATTCAATTGAAGGTGGTTTTCATCTTTGAAGTAGATATAGGTACAATGTTTGTCCAAGAACATTATATGTTTTTCTTTCGTGCAGTCAAAAAAAAAGGATCAAAAAATTAAAAATGTATCTACCCCAGCTGCAATTGATTGATGCTACTGAATGGTGTATCAAAATGGTGTCAGTGAATTGAATCGAATTGATCTGGAAATGTTTGTCGAATTTTATCAGAAAAAAATGGGATTGAATTCGTGTAACGAATTGCCATTGCATGCATAAAGACACCCGTTAATGAGAATACTGTGAATTACTTTACCTAATGATTTTTATGGTAATGAAATAATTTCGAATAATTAAATACCACATATAATCAGAAAGATACCTATGGCATATAATTCCTTCGGATTTTCACGTAGTATATTAATCTTTGAAATTATTAATTGGAATCATAATTGTGAAGGTAAACATTGAAGTAATCCTGATGAAGATTAATTTCAATTATAAATATGTCAATTTCAAAGGGTGCCTTTGAAACGGACTTTCACATATATATTCCCAAGTCCATAGCAATTCGAGTCAAGTAAATTCACCTCAGAGGTGAATAAATTATTGTGCTTCGCAATCAAAGTGTAGGTTTCTTGCTGGACTTTATAGTAGCCCAGATCGATATCAGACAGGTGCATAGCAAGTGTGGAAATCACAATCACAAAATAGATGCATGATGCATGGAAATTATCTATACACAGAAAGAAGAAACTAGGTGAATATTATAAAAAACAGAGTAGAAAAATTTCTTTCGCTATAGCGCCAATAGAAAGTTTTGTTATTACTAGAATCAATTTCTTTTAAATGTCCAAGTTGGATTCTTCAACATGAAGACATATTTCTGTACTTCATTCTTTGTAAAAACATTTGTATTTTGTTGCAACAGATACTTAGTTCTTTTCAATTGATAGAAGATTCCTCTCGAATTCAGTAACATGAAATGAATGTTTTGATATTCATAAAGAATATTTCTTTTTATGTTAAAGAATGCGTTCCTTCAAATATAATGAAAGTTCTTTACGAGTTAAGAAATGGTTCTGTTAAATTATGTATTAACATCAAGAATGTTATGAAAGACAATAGCTCAATAAAAATATGGAGAACTAAAGAATATTTCTAACCGATGGTAAAGAATAATTTCATCATGGAGAAAAAACATTTCTATTCAATTAAAAAAACTGTTCCTGTTTCTTTTGCTCACTCATTTGAGTTCTATTATTTAGATTGAAAATTGAAGGGAATAGAAAAAACATGAATATATAAGAAAATGCATCATTCAATAAAAAACATACAAATTAATGCTCAAATACATTTTAGATACTTGAAAACCATTACTATTCCTATTCAACTAGAGATAAGTTTCTGAATGTCCAAGAATAATTAATTTTCCAGTTAATGTCGGGTTTATTCCAGGAGGAACGAAACGAAGAGAAATAGAAAATTATCATCAAACCAATGATTTCTCAGGTCGAATATAGTGGGAAAATAATAGGAGATAATTGTTAATATACAAGTTCCCTCGCTCTGTTGCTTGTCGTAAACAACATCTCAAGTCCCTATAATTGAACAATGAAAAGGACCCATTTGTCTTCTTGTGTTTCGTATGGATTGAATGATTCTACAAATAATAATCTAGATGATAGGATAAATGAGATATTATATACTTACCTACCGATCATAAACCATTCATAATGCAACACTGAGAAATCATAGGAATTTGATGTTGTCACAAGAAATTCACGAAGCAAAATGCAAATAAATAGATCAATAGACCGGAGAAGGGCGCAAAACATTCTAAAAATATATCGGAATTCTGGGCTCCATCCTGACTGGTTAAAAATTACATCATACATTGTGCGTTTTTTAACAGGCAAATACTCTTTGTTAGGGACACTAAAATTATTTCAGATGAACGATGAGTCTATAATGTTCTCTTAATATAAGATAATAGTAAGAAATATTTCCTTTAGTAGGTATTCAAACAATATTTTATGGACCAAACTGAAGAAATGATTCATAAATGTTGAAAAAAAAATTTGTTGTTATAGAGAAGTATCATCAAGTACATCAAGAGGAAGAGTACAAAACAAACTCTAGTGATGACAGTACTTTCTCTATTCTTGTATAGGGTGTTTCTATAAATATTGAAGAATATTTAGCATGATATAGAAATGATATTCAATCTAAAGTATCTACTTAAAGAAAGTCATTTTGACATTAACAGAAATTTCATACTATTCTGTATTTTTATTGTCATTTTTTCTGTTCATAATAGAGTTGTTATCAGGTAAACATTTTTTTTGTTCAATCACTTACAGAACCATTTATGTTACTACTATCAAAAGATTTCTCTCTGTGTACAATAATAATAATAATAATAATAAAAAGGTTTATTCACGAATTTTTACAATAAATTTCACAAAATACACAGTAATACAACATATAGATAGGTATATAATAAAATGGATTTATAATGAAGTGAACAATGAGGTGAAGATGGTGTTGCATCACCATAAGAGTATATATACCCTCGTATACAGGGTGTTTGGTAGCTGGGTGCAAACCTTTGAGGGGGTGATACACTAGCCCATGTAGAACATATTCATACAAAGATTTTTATTTTCTAGCGCGTTTTTGATTTTTAAGGGAACTTTCACGATTTTTAGTACAAAAACCCAAAATTGGTCAATTAAATGCTAATAACTTCTAATCTCAACAGAAATGTCCGGTTTTTTTCATTCATTTTAGTAGTCTTGTGTCCCCAATCGTACTAAAGTAGTTTGAAGCACCATTGTGTCCAAAAAAGTTATGTACAGAGCATTTAAACTTTACAAAAAAAGAAAGAAAATAAAAAATCTGACCTTTGATGCCAATTAAAAAAATTAATAAAATACATACAGGTGTTCAGATACTTTTAAAAACATGCGTAGTTATTGCTCTTTCATTTGAGGTATCATTTATCTAGCTGAGTCCTAAACTTTTTTAATTAGGGTGCCGGAACCAGTTGAGAGTCGTAAATATGGATTTTTTTGGAATTGAAGAAAAACATGTTTTGTACTGTAAGAATTTATTGTTGGTGTTCAAAATGTCTTCCACCATTGCGTATACACTTTCTACAACGATTTCGTACTTCAGTTGTGGTTACTTTCATTTGCATTTCCTGTTTCATAATTTCAAACGCTGCCTCTATTCGCTGAAGTAGTTCTTCTCTCGTGGTGATTTCTGTTTTGTATACGAGTTCTTTCGCCCGACCCCACACAAAAAAATCCAACGGAGTCAGGTCGGGCGATCTGGCAGGCCAGTGGATGGGTCCGTCTCTCCCGATCCAGTTGCCAGGAAAACAGCGGTTCAGGTGTTCGCGGACGCTTACTACCCAATGTGCTGGGCATCCATCTTGCTGAAATGTGATCGGCCTGTCCATGTCCAATATTGGCACTTCGGCATCATAGAGTAACATTGGCAAGTCGTTTATCATGAATTCGAGGTAATTTTGTCCATTCAAAATGTCAGGCAAAATGTGTGGGCCAACCAATGTGCGTCCGATGACCCCAGCCCACACATTTATTGAAAATTGTCTTTGGAACCGGCCTTCGTTCAGTTTAAAAATAATATCGCATATTGCTTTAGGATTTCAGTTTGAAGGTTTTCGAGCTAAAATTCATTTAAATTACTTCTTTTTTTAATTTTTCGAATATCCATATTTACAACCCTTAACTGGTTCAGGCACCCTAATTAAAAAAGTTTAGGACTTAGCTAGATGAATGATACCTCAAATGAAAGAGCAATAACTACGCATGTTTTAAAAAGTATCTGAACACCTGTATGTATTTTATTATTTTTTTTAATTGGCATCAAAGGTCAGATTTTTTATTTTCTTTCTTTTTTTGTAAAGTTTAAATGCTCTGTACATAACTTTTTTGGACACAATGGTGCTTCAAACTACTTTAGTACGATTGGGGACACATAAGACTACTAAAATGAATGAAAAAAAAACGGAAATTTCTGTTAAGATTAGAAGTTATTAGCATTTAATTGACCAATTTTGGATTTTTGTACTAAAAATCGTAAAAGTTTCCTTAAAAATCAAAAACGCGCTAGAAAATAAAAATGTTTGTACGAATATGTTCTACATGGGCTAGTGTATCACCCCCTTAAAGGTTTGCACCCAGCTACCAAACACCCTGTATACTTGAGTGAACGTGAACATAATTAGTCGAATATCAGGTACAGGTTATAGGTATTAGTACGTTTGAGTATAGGTAATACTCAAACCTTAGGGAGCAATTTCCTGAATGATTTTGAGACGGAAAGTTTATACAAACTTAAGTCTGATAATGCTCTTTTTCAAAATTCGGAGTGTTAAACTTTAAAAAATATTTCATAAAAATATTATGAAAATTTATGTCCCAAACAGCTCTGATTTTTCAACAAAAAGACGAAAACTAATAAACAAAACAAACGGCTAAGAGAAGTTTGTTGCTAGAAAGATGAAGTTGTATAATAATTTTTCATATCTGGGATGAATTAATAATTATGTTTGAAACCACCGAGGAAACCACTATACTCTCCTATATATACATTCTTTTGAGAACTACATCGATATAAGTATATGTATGATGGGTGGCAAAGATGGAAGATAATGATGTCAGAAGTTAACATATTATTAATATCAACATCGAACATGAAGTTGTTACCTACCTAATCTCGAAAATGAATATAGATATGTATACATATCAACTCTAAACACAACTACCTACGTTCTTTCAACATTCCAAACTCTGAGTGAAAAAAAAAATCGATGACAGTAAACATCAACATCAACAGCTTTGAATAACACTGTTGCTTTACTCATTGACCTTTGTGGAAATTCTATCTAAAAATCTGCCGAAGCTCATTCCACTTCTTCAGACATCCAAAAAAAGATGAGGTGATTTCGATAAGCTTATATGGAAATTTTATCACCAGAGAATGCCACAAAAAGAGCCATATACTTATAGTATCAACATTCCTCTGTGAGAAATTCAAATTGGAAAATAGTGACTTGAAATTGTACGTTTTCTGTCGGATAGATGCTTCCGAACCAAAATAAATATATGACGCCATTTCAACATAGTTGTCAAATTTCCACCTATTTCAACACTTTTTTGAAGATATAGTTGCTGACCACTTCTGAGCATTTTATCCAAACATTCTCCAAGTATCTGAGATATCATCTGGCAATAATTCTGGCATATCAAATTCAATAGGGATAAATAATCTTTTTATGGAAATATTTTGGCATAACTTCACTTGTCTTGACAAGAAATCTCATTGAGAGAACAATGATACACTTTTTGACATTTATCCTGAAATTTTCGATCAAAAAAATCGCAATTATGATCTCAAATATCGATGGATATCATTTTAGATGAACGTAAACTTCGATCGAAACTGTTTTTACCTTGCAACTTGATCTGAAGTTGGCAGTTTCAACTCATTCATGAAACCATATTATGATGAATTGAATATTCCAGAAAGCTTGAAGTGATAAAAAATAATTGAATAAGTATACGTACCTACTACACCTATGCACACCAAATTTCACATGCGTATCGGCAGAAACGAAATGATGTCTGGAGTAGGTATCTTCTCTGAAATGATCTGGAAATATTTCGTTTGAATTTTTTTTCGATGTTATTATGTTTTTTATTTCAAGATTTTTTTTCTCTTATTCACGTCAAATTTCATATCAATGTACTCTATTAGACATTTGTAATCAGCAACTTTTTTATTTTGCTTTTCCTCTTGAAAGATTCCTACTTGAAGCATTCTCATTGCCCATAGCGGATAATATTTCATTGGTCAAATATGTCGATCGGAAGACATCAATAAAGACTGTAATCTTTCAGAGGTTTGAAAATTTAAGGTGCACATATCCATTCTTTATTGAAACATAACTTTCGTAGGTATACATGTAAAATGTGTTATAGGCGAGGGAATATAATATATTATTATTAATATTGTACGCAATAAGTACATGAAGTTTTCATGCATCTTTTGATTATATCAACAAATGTTACAACTATGCTGAATGTTTTATTTCGACATCAGTTGAAAGTATTTCGATATAGCGGAGGGAGACACTCTCTCGTATTCGATGGTATCAGGCTTCATTTCAAAAATCAACTTTCCGTTGATAAAAACTCGTTAACCGACAAATAACATATCTTTATATGGGCAGTCCTTTTTGTCTTTCCGATTAATCGTTGGAAAATAGCAAAAGATTAATAAAATATAAGGCAACTGCCGAGAGCAGAATGGAACCGTGGCTTATATGGGCGGGTAATTTGTCATGATGTTTTTATAATTGTAAGAACATTTTAATTGTGTCACTTTTTATCGAGCAATATAGCTAATTGATATCAATTATCAAGATTTACAGGTTCGCAGACTTAATTCAATGTGCAGCATTCATTTCAACGCCATATAAATATTAATTATAACAAACATTGTGCGAGTTTCTCAAATATACAAAAACCAAAATTAATTACCATTTTTAATTGATTTATGTTTCTGATTCTCATTAATATCGATTGGCATTCTTCAGAGACAAGCACTCATTTCTCTGCTGCAGACTAGAAAAAGAGAGTCATCGCTCGCCAATGTGGTAATTTATTTCTTCATTTCATATCGAATTGAGACAGATGACAGAAGGACAACTCACTATAAAGGATACTTATAGCCACATCATCATCCTGATTTGGGCAGATATTCTTTTGAAAGAAATCGGCATTAAGTTTCACAAATGAGAAACAATCTTTTGAAAACCGTTCGTTGTATACTTAAATTTTCACAAGTTCATCCCATTTGTGAGTGATATATTTTCAGAATATTAATAGATTTTTGCACATAAGAAACGCGTTTCATCTATTTTGATGGTATATACTACTTTAAAAAGCGTATGTAATTCGAAGTTTTGTTCTTTGATTAATAAAGGAGGAAATGGGTTGCAGCTAAACCAGGTGAGACATATAATTCTCATTTTGCCAACTCAACAGGTAGGTTGTTGATCTAGATCAGTGTGTAGGTTTTCAAAAGATAGAAATTGAGATTCAAAATCTATCATACTTGACGAATCAGCATCTGTTCTCAACAAAGCGAATTATACACGCAAAAAAGTGTTTGGTTAGTATAGGCCTCGGTATAGGCACAACCATATTACGAACTTGTTACCCTAACAATGTTATGTAAATAATAATATGGTGAGTACAACAAGAGAAAATTGTTAAGGTGACAAAATCGTATGGATGTGCATATACTATCGGGAGATTTTGTAACGAAGGTAAAACGGTTGGCTTTGAGTTGTCGCTTCCTAACCAACGTCATTTCTGTCGCCCATTAGAGGCGCTATGAACTTTGCCGGCAAACAGTACCTAATAAGAATAAAAAAAACCATATAACCAAGATCGTTCAGCTTGACTTGCATTCGCTCTGCCAACTGCTCTCACGTGTCACTTGCAAAATGACTAAGTACGCTGGGTTCTTATTATTGTTGATGTGGCCTTGTCATCTCTCCGTTCACGCGCACATGTAATCGACAAGTAGGTATCTATATTCTTTTTGGTCAACTCAAATCAATAGATGACAGCAAAGCCCTCTTCAAAATCACTCACAAAAGAACTTGAAACGAATTATATAACTACGACTCGAGTGAATACATAGCACACACTCAACAAAGGATATGCAGTATTTTCACTGAGATTAGAGATTTTGAAGATGAACATTTGTGTTATGACAAATCTGAATGCATTCACAAAGCGAAACATCAATTTTCAAACTATGAAACCCTATCGCCTTATAATATATTATTATGTATAGATCGCAAGATGACAAGCGCAGGGCGTCGACTCAATTAGCCATCAACTCTTGATCAATTCGGCTACGACAATAGGCTATCGTTAGAATTATTTTTATATTATCCTGAAAATTCGTACTGAGTGTGGCAAGTTCAGTTCACGAAATAAATAACCTCAAACCATCTCTGGTTTTTATTAATTTGTATTTTCTGATTTCCTTAATAACTTGCCATACCAGTCTAACTATCTGACCCCTGGTTCATACAAGAAGGTACATTATATGGACTTACTCTGTATCCCTTCTCCACTGTTAGCTACCTTTCTTGAAGAAAGTGGAGCAAACCACTTCATAAAAAACTGGCGCTTGAGGCAACCGCTCTAACTTAAATAGAGAAATAATCCCTGAGGCTTTGTGAGACTCAATACCGGAAAAAGAGCCTTACAGCCGACAATGCCATCTAGCCATCATTCACAAAATTGGCCCGCCTTTCATATATGTAATATATATATATATATAGATATATGCTTTCAACCAATTATAAGGCTCCTTTTTGTATACTTTGCTTATAACAAAGGGAGATTACCGCGATAATTTTGTTAATTCTTATTGACGGAATTAATAAATGATAATTCTTGTGTCAAAAATAAAGCGCCTTATATCTATTGACAAAAGTCAATGAGAATAAAATCTGGGTAGACATGTGATAGGTATAAGATGTTATTATTGAAAACGGATTACTGTTTTGAATGTTCCTGAAGTTTTGGTAATGAACTTCAGTTACTATCTGAATAGGTCGTAGGGTTCATCTTCTCATCATATTAAAAGCAACCCCAATTTATGAAGTTTCCTTACCGAATCTCCCACGCAGCAATTAATTCCCTATAATTTTCTCTCGGTTTCAGTCATGTTTGTGTTGATAGAAGATTTTCCTCGTATTCTACTCAGGATAATTTTTTTCATGACTTTGAAAATAATTATCGGTAATAATTCTGTTGCTAAGGAGATTACAAGTGAACACAGTACTACACTTCTGTCAATCAAATGAAAATACATCTTATGCCAAACCTAACAAAAAATATCTTAAAACTAGCACATTGCACAGAGCATTGAATTGAGATAGCTTTTTCAACATAATAATATTTGTGGTTGGTAATATTCGGACCTTTCCCCAGTTTCTCGATTCCGAACAATTTTCGCAATGACTTGATGATATTTTTATGAAAGGTTATTATTGTTGATAACAGTACTGACTGATAGGAGCAGTCATCCCGGATTATTCTTAGGCTTCTTTCATTATTTCTTCAAAGTTGTCGTGGTTTCTTGACGATTACCATATTTACCTTACGGGTGAATCGCTTTATCTAGAGAAATGCTGTATTCCAGTGCTGATTATATGCTGCATATTCAAATGTGAATCGAAACTTCACTTTCCCTTCATGCCCATTAAAATTCATCAAGGAAAAACCATCTACACGACGCCTTTACCAAATCTGTTGAAAATTGATGGCTTGTTCATGGTGAAAACACATGTCCTCAGCTTAATGCGTACTAAGTACTCGTATCTGACATCTTGCATAATGAGCATGCACCGAAAGGGATGTTCTTGATGCAATATCGTAACACCTGTTTAAACAGGCAGTGAATAGTAATGCCGTAGGGGATCGAAATTGGACGTTTTTGTTTATCACGCTTGTCGAGGAATGTAGCACATACAAAAGACCACCGTGAAAAATATGTTTATGCGGATTTTTCGGACTGACCTTGATGGAAGATAATGATAATAATATGGGAAAGGAGTGCTATGGAATTAATAAAGTTTTCTTATCTGTTCATCTCATTTGTTATTTTTGTTATGAACGTTCATGTGGAGATGATTGATTGAACAGACAAGCATTATACAGGATACAGGGCGTCCCATGTGAGTCGAAGAACATCAGGAATGTATCATTTCAATCACTGAACTTCCAGAACCATTGTGGCTTCGGGTGATATCATCTACAACTTGCTACTAAAGAGTACCTACGTCTTGAACCACAGATGTTTGCACTTCCCCGGTAAACATTTGTGTTCACACATTTCAGTCATATGATGGTTTTTGTGAAACGTATCATGAACGACGTTTAATGAAGTACATATAAACGTACGTTAGAAATCGATCACATCCGAGACTAAATGTATGCCAATATACGATCATCATACTCCAGATGTTTGCCATATGACATCAAACTTATGTCAAGTTCTTGATTAAAATCTTCGATCACGATTCTTTGATCATGAATACATCAATTATATGATGATAATATTGAAGATCGATTGAAAACGTATATTTTCGATATTTTATCGAATATCATTAAGAAAACGTTACAGAAATTACGGGCAAAATATCGAATCATTACATTGTTTAGATGATATTGCAAAAATGTTCCTTCAAAGACGATCGTTTTAAGAATTGAAAAATTATGTATTTTTTATACCACGTCAGATGTCGTGAGTCGATCATATCTATGACTGAATATATGCCAATTGGTGATAAACACACTCCAGACGTTTGTAATATGATATCAAACTAATTATCGAGTTCTTGATTGAAATCTTCGATCACGATTCTTTGATCATGAATACATCCCTTATATGATGATGATATTGAAGATCGAATGAATACGTATATTTTCGATATTTTATCGAATATCATTGAGAAAAAATTCCAGAAATTACGGGCAGGATATCGAATCATTACATTGTTCAGATGATATTGCAAAAATGTTTGTTTGACGACGATCAATTTAAGGATTGAAAAATGATGTTTTTTCTATACCGCGTTTGACGTCGAGAAACGATCATATCCATGACTGAATATATACCAATTTATGATCAACACAGTCCAGACGTTTGCCATATGACATCAAACTTATGTCAAGTTCTTGATTGAAACCTTCGATCACGATTCTTTGATCATGAATACATCCCTTATATGATGATAATATTGAAGATCGAATGAATACGTATATTTTCGATATTTTATTGAATATCATCAAGAAAAAATTCCAGAAATTACGGGCAGGATATCGAATCATTACATTGTTTAGATGATATTGCAAAAATGTTTTTTTCAAGACGATCAATTTAAGGATTGAAAAATGATGTTTTTTCTATACCGCGTTTGACGTCGAAAAACGATCATATCCATGACTGAATATATACCAATTTATGATCAACACACTCCAGACGTTTGCCATATGACATCAAACTTATGTCAAGTTCTTGATTGAAATCTTCGATCACGATTCTTTGATCATGAATACATCCCTTATATGATGATAATATTGAAGATCGAATGAATACGTTTATTTTCGATATTTTATTGAATATCATCAAGAAAAAATTCCAGAAATTACGGGCAGGATATCGAATCATTACATTGTTTAGATGATATTGCAAAAATGTTTTTTTCAAGACGATCAATTTAAGGATTGAAAAATGATGTTTTTTCTATACCGCGTTTGACGTCGAAAAACGATCATATCCATGACTGAATATATACCAATTTATGATCAACACACTCCAGACGTTTGCCATATGACATCAAACTTATGTCAAGTTCTTGATTGAAATCTTCGATCACGATTCTTTGATCATGAATACATCCCTTATATGATGATAATATTGAAGATCGAATGAATACGTATATTTTCGATATTTTATCGAATATCATTAAGAAAAAATTCCAGAAATTACGGGCAGGATATCAAATCATTACATTGTTCAGATGATATTGCAGAAATGTTTGTTTGACGACGATCAATTTAAGGATTGAAAAATGATGTTTTTTCTATACCGCGTTTGACGTCGAAAAACGATCATATCCATGACTGAATATATGCTAAATTATGATCAACCCACTACAGACGTTTGCCATAATATGACATTAGGTTATGTCGAGTTCTTGATTGAAATCTCCGATCACGATTCTTTGATCATGAATACATCCCTTATATGATGATAATATTAAAGATCGAATGAATACGTATATTTTCGATATTTTATCGAATAATCATCAAGAAAAAATTTCAGAAATTACGGGCAGGATATCGAATCATTACATTGTTCAGATGATATTGCAAAAATGTTTGTTTGAAGGCGATCAATTTAAGGATTGAAAAATGATGTTTTTTCTATACCGCGTTTGACGTCGAAAAACGATCATATCCATGACTGAATATATGCTAAATTATGATCAACCCACTAAAGACGTTTGCCATAATATGACATTAGGTTATGTCGAGTTCTTGATTGAAATCTTCGATCACGATTCTTTGATCATGAATACATCCCTTATATGATGATAATATTAAAGATCGAATGAATACGTATATTTTCGATATTTTATCGAATAATCATCAAGAAAAAATTTCAGAAATTACGGGCAGGATATCGAATCATTACATTGTTCAGATGATATTGCAAAAATGTTTGTTTGAAGGCGATCAATTTAAGGATTGAAAAATGATGTTTTTTCTATACCGCGTTTGACGTCGAAAAACGATCATATCCATGACTGAATATATGCTAAATTATGATCAACCCACTAAAGACGTTTGCCATAATATGACATTAGGTTATGTCGAGTTCTTGATTGAAATCTTCGATCACGATTATTTGATCATGAATACATCCCTTTCATGATGATTATATTGAAGATCGATTGAAAACGTGTATTTTCGATATTTTATCGGAATATCATCAAGAAAACGTTTCAGTAATCACTGGCAAGATATCGAATCATTACATCGTTTATATGACATTGCAAAAATGTTTTTTTGAAGACGATCAATTTGAGGATTGAAAAATGATGTTCATCTTCATACCGCGTTAGACGTCGAAAGTCGATCATATCCATGACTGAATATATGCCAATATATGTTCAACACAGTCCAGTCATTTGTCATATGACTTCAAACTTATGTCTTGATCGAAATGTTCGATCACGATTTTTTTATCATAAATATATCCCTTATTTGATGATAATATCGAAGATCGATTGAAAACGTATATTTTCGATAATTTATCGAATATCATCAAGAAAACGTTCTAGAACGGGCAAAATATCGAATTATTACATTGTTTAGATGCTATTGCAACAATCACTTTCCAAAGATAATCAATTCAATAATCGAAAAATGATGTTTTTTTCCTGCATTAGACGTTGAAGGTCGATCATATCCGTGACTTGATATATATGCCAATACATATCAAACTCATGTCATGTCCAATCTTTGATAACGATTTTTCGGACATGAATGTATATCTCGAATTATGATAATATTGAATATTGAAAACGAATATATTTGATATGTTATTGAATGGCAGCAAAAAAATGTTTAACGATTTCTACCAAATATCGAATTATTATTACATTGTTGAGGTGATATACGGAGAATAAAGGTCATCAGATTTGAGGTTTCATAGGGGCGAGTATAGCCAAAGCCCCCACTAGCGACATCAGTTGTTCGGTGATAGTGTTCCGAGTCCTGTAAGAAGTGTATCATGTTATAAAAATAACTGGTTCACGGTTTTTATCGTGTCGTCGTTTCGACCGACGCCTTAGAAGTGGTTTGGAATGCACTATAAGCTGTAGGGTTCCGCTCTCCTTCACCTCGCACAAGTTTTGACTTTTGGTAGTTGGTCTTGGTATTGGGAATTGGAAAAGCGAGGTCAGCATTCAGAAGTCGATCTTGAATGAAAGTTTCAATCATAATTTTTTCATCATTCATATATTTCTGATATGATGGTGAAATTAAAGATCGATTGAAATCGTATACGTAAATATATGTAATTATTAGATTGTTCGAATACTCAATATTCCAAAAGACGATTATTTCTTGTGAATACCATTCGTTAGACATCTATGGCTATAATTCACGAGCAACACACTCGATACGTTTACTAGGTGAACTGATATGAAGTTCCTGATTAAAATCATGAATAATAATCCTTCGGCCATAAATATACATAATAACTTATATGGTGACTATATAGTTGGGGATCAATTAGTTTCAGGCGATTTCAAGTGCATCAATCCACAACAAACTTATGTAATAGGTATATGAAATTCGAGAAGTCAAATAGTATATTTTGCAGATTTCGTTGCTTCAGAACTTTTTTTCTCAACTCAACTTGTAGGTTTATGTGAAATACATAGTCGCTACGAAAGTGTTCCTGATATCTCCAAGATTAGTCTACCACTTATAATAATATAAGTCTTGATACTGAAAGCTACCACCCAGGCAGCACAGTGATGGTCGATCAAGGTGTATTTGACGTCTACATCGTGATGACTTCTCGTAGAAAAATACCCTGAATAATTTGATGACCAATACTCAGCGTCAATTAAACGTTGGGTTTTTTACATATTTCAGATGTGTCTATTAAACGTCTTTATTACGTCTTTATAACGTTGATGCGTCCGATAAAAATAATTAAACCTATTTTATTCAAGAAATGGCAAGACAAAACAATAAATTGAATACTAATAGAGAAATCAATTCAAGAAACTAGTACGCACTCCAGACTCTAGAGTGTATAGGTACATTTTATTTTCACTACATATCGAAAAGGAATTAGATAAATATACTGAATGCATAGGGAATTCCCTAGGTTATTTCCAATCGAATTCGCTGTTACCCTCTTCACAAAATGATATCTCCCCCATTGTAGTGTAGAAAATTCTCATGGATTTCTCATATTCAAAGTTCCCGCCATCATATCTATACCCGTTAGATGACATGAGCCCGATCCCGCTTGGTCCAGTCCATTATTGAATTCACATGACGCCAGACGTGGCCGGCCAGACGCTTCTTGTACTGACCTTGATGCAATGCAAAGCAAAAGCATCTCAGATGCGCGGTCGTCCATGGTTCTTGTATTTTGATCACAACAACGCAGCGTTGGACGGTTATTTGTATAATTTTTGGTGCTAGTGTGAGCAATAATTCGTCTAAATAGTATCAGGTAAGCTACACAAACTTTGGCTACACGTTACGTTATAGTATAATAGAAAATGATACCTATGTGTGAACCTCGGTGTGAACAATTACCGTAACTCGCATTCATAGGCATTTTCTGGCTTAATTCCGTCGTTGAATCAAAGAAAACTAGTACTACGTACGTACTGACTACTTCTGTTTGGTTGAATTGGATCGTTATGAACAGAATTCTCATTTGATGACAATGATTTCCACAACCATAAAAGACACACCTAACCTAAGTTTTTTTTGTTGGTGCTGTTGTGAGCCGATCAGGCTGTTGTCTCATATTTTATGTAATAAAACCTATCACTCTGAATAGTCTGAATACCTACCTACATCGAAGGCTACAAAATTAAAAAGTTTTCGATTTGGGCCAGTCCATTATTGAATTCACATGACGCCAGGCGTGGCCCTACGCTTCTTGTACTGTACTGACCTTGAGACAACGCAAAAGCATGTAGAATAATTTATTATTTTTGCTAGTATTCAGAAAATGGTTTGTGTGGCAATATATTTTTTTCAGATGCTGATATGGAGTGCCTACAATCCATGAAAATTGGCCAACCCTCAAGAAAAAATAAATTGAGTTTAGTGCCTGACCACCACTAAATCAATAACATTTTTCAAGATCACCCAGAAGAAGTGATTCCTTTTTGCAGCAAATTGTAAGATATATTATAGTGTAGCTACAACTGTTTATGAGGAAGGTGAGACTGATCTATTCATGTGGAGATTAATCTTTCCATATTCTAATCAGTGGATATAAATCTGAATGAGGTGTCAACCCCAATGATTTTGTTATCATCAACATATATTTGTCATTCGAAAACTTCTCTTGAGAAATTTTTTTATGAATCTGACCTCAATTTTCTATGTATCAACAAAACTCAGGGTGGTTCGTTTTTTATTTGAAGTTACCTGATGTAATCATGACTGGTATCATTTTTTCAAAGCCCTAAACAAAAAGCCCTAATTAGGTCAGATTATATGAAAAAATAGTCAATACATTTTTTTGAATGATGAATAATTTGGGAATTATAAATCATCAAGGTATTTATAGAAGTATATGAAAAATATCACTATTTTTTAGATGACTTCACCAGGGCCTCAAAGAAAATAAAGTTGGCTGGACAGGTTTTGGATATACTGAGTGGAAATGAAGACTTGCCTTCAGTCAGAGGGAAGAAGAGTTCTTGGGCCCAGTTGATTCCTTGAGAAAAATAATAAAGACTTGTGTGGTAAGTTGAAACTTTTCCCAATAATTTGAATAAAATATATTCTCAATAATTGTAGGCAATAGAATATTGCTATCAAGGTTCATATTTTCTCGATGCATCTAAAATATTGTTTGTATCATTTATCTTGTATATGTTATTTAATTTCAGCAGTTACACTCAATAACAGGTAATAGAGTCGGGCAGGAGGGTCGAGGAATATGTATCGATGAAATTGAATCTGATCAAGAACCTTCTAAAAATATAATTTGCGCTAGATAGAAAACAAGGCCAACAAAACAATGATATCTTCATAACTGACACTTCAAAATGGTAAGTTTATTTCCTTGATTGAATCCATCAGTTCCAGTATGAATAGGTACATTTAAATTTTCTCAGATTATTTGTTAATTCAAAGTAGCATGAGTTCTCAACTTTTTCTTCAAAAAAATTCAGAATTTATGAATGTGACGAAAATGCTTTTTTTGACAATTCACTTGACCTTCATTATTCACTTCCAAATGTTTGAGAAATTACATTGATTTCAGAAGTTGAGAAAGATAAGTTCATACTATAATACTGAGTCGAAAAAATTTGAAAACTTTCAAAGCAAATCAATGAATTTTTCATTTTATAGTATATTATTTCTGTAGAACCTAACCCAACCTAAGAATTTGAAAACATATACATACATACTCGACTTTATTTTCAGATTTGAAAAATGACTATTACCTACTAAGTGGCCACAAAAAACCAGAATAACGGAATGGTTGCCCGGCTTGAAGAAATTGAAAAATATTGCAGCTGTTGGTATAAATTTCATTTAATTTTTATTCTGAAATCTTGAGTTTTCGTTAATTAGTATCTTAATATTTTTTTGGGTAGGTACTTAGTATAAAACATATGTTTTGTTCTGTGAAAATATCAATGTATTGTACATACCTACTAGAAAGATAGATTGAGGTTCTATTATTTTTTGTTATTATTTATAGGTAGGTTTTGAATTTTTATTTATTCACTTCCATAATTTTGACTTTATCATTGAGTATCTTTATAGTTTCTAGAGTTACCCATTATGAAATAAATATTATGATCGATTATATACTACCATTTTATTTGGAACGAAATTTTTCAATCCATTTTCTGACGTAATTATAATTATGTGTTCTGAACATTCATTATAATATATCACTTTGAAGATGCAAATATGACATTTTTGAACAGACGTATGTGAATCGCGGAAAATTTGGAATTATCGCCTCAAAAAAGACCATTTTATACAAAACATAAGATTTGCATCTATTTTATGACGTATATTTGAATATGTATGTTAAACATTCGTTACGTCACATCATTCTGAAGATGCAAATAAGACGGTTTCTATTTGACGTATATACAACGCTGAAAGTTGAGACTTATCGCCCGAAAAAAGACCATTTTATTTAAAACATAAGAGTTGCATCTATTTTATGACGTATATTTTAATATGTATGTTGAACATTCGTTACGTTACATCATTCTGAAGATGCAAATATGACGGTTTTTATTTGACGTATATACAACGCTGAAAGTTGGGACTTATCGCCTGAAAAAAGACCATTTTATTCAAATTACAAGAGTTGCATCTATTTTATGACGTATATTTGAATATGTAAGTTGAACATTCGTTACGTTATATCATTCTGAAGATGCAAATAAGGCGGTTTTTATCTGACGTATATACAACGCTGAAAGTTGGGACTTATCGCCTCAAAAAATACCATTTTATTCAAAACATAAGATTTGCATACATTTAGTGACGTATATTTGAATATGTTTCTTGAACATTCGTTACGTTACATCATTCTGAAGATGCAAATAAGACGGTTTTTATCTGACGTATATACAACGCTGAAAGTTGGGACTTATCGCCTCAGAAAATACGTCTTTCAGATACGTATTGATGATGTTGACCATCATTTATATGACATAAAATTGATGTATCATTTATGTATTCGTGGAAAAAATGTTTACCGGGTCACACTTCAGATGAGTGCACTAGGTATACTGTCACGTGACTGGGGTCAGTGTTTATATAAGGGCCGCGCCGCAGATCAGCCGGCAGTCGTCTTATGCTGAGTCTCGACTGCGAAATGCAACAATTAACCAATAATGACCGCCTTCTAAGCTGACGTCACCTGACGTTGTGCCTGTGATTGGTCAAATTGCAGTGCAGTCGTGCAGTTCGCAGTCAAGACGTTAGTATGGAGACTCACCATTAGGTGCTTGGCTGCGGATCAGTCTGACTGACTAGAGCCCTCCTTGCACTGAAAGGCTCCCTGCTTGCAAGAGCGCGGTAAGACATCCTAAGTGTGAGGCGCTTACCAACTGAAGATCTTATCGTATTTTATTTGATTTCCAACAATCCTTACCTAGGACACACCAGGGGATATGCTCTTGTAAGTGGGGGGATTTTACGAAGGTTGTCTCACGGGTCCCGAGTGACGTGAGCAGTGCGTCAGAGCTCCACTAACCCTTACCTGGGCCCGTCCAGAAGGCCTCCTGATAGTGTGAGTTTCGTACACCACCGACTAACCGTTGGAAGAAGACAGCCGAGGAGACCTGGTGCCCATTGGATGCCATTCCGATGTGGTTGAAGGCTGCACCAGGTCCCTGAGGAGGCCGCACCCCTATCAAGGGGGTCAGAGGGCCAGTAGAAGGCCATACGAGGTTCAAAGTACTACCCTTATATCTCGCATCTTAAGTACGTTTTCACATATGACTATTTTGGATGATTATAGGAATATTTCGTCTTGCTCCAATTCCAAATTCATGCTATAGGGTCTCACCTCATTTCTGCAGCTATATAAATTCACGAATATTTGTATTAATCATGGCTTGATTTTATTAATTGAAAATCTTAAACATCCTTCATCCATCCTTAGGTAGTTTCTGAAACTATTGATGGAAGCATCAAAAATCATGGGCAGGACTCCCCTAATACCAATATTTCTACCTATTTGTAATACAGAGAGTGATAAAAAAACAGGGAGACATGGACAAGGCAATGGCTTCAAGGAAGAAATATTGTTATTAATGGAGTCCTTCCTATGATTTTTGATGATCCCATCAATAGGTTCAGAAACTACCTAAGGATGGATGAAGGATGTTTCAGATTTTAAAATTATAAAATCAAGCCACGAAGAATAAAAATATTCGTGAATTTATTGCTGCAGAAATGAGGTGAGACCTTATAGCATAAATTTGGAATTGAAACAAGACGAAAGATTCCTATAATCATCCAAAATAGTATTCATTTTCTCATTTCAGATTGTCAGTAAAAATAATAAATGATGAAAACTAAAAACATGCCGAAAACAAACAACTTAATGATGTGCTGATATCACAGATCAGTAGTTTTATTTATTTTATTTATTTATTAACGGCATTGCCTATTTTTACAAAAAAAAATTAACAAAAAGTCACACATATGTGTACAACTAGCTATAGAAAATAGAATACCTACATAATTAAATGGAAAATATTACAATTTCTTCACCAATTTCTTAAATGATTTCAATGATGAATCAAAAAAATTTACATCTGTATTATAGGTATTTGCAAGTCTCAACATTCTACTGATTGACTCATTCTGGCCATAGTTGGTACGATTGAAGGGTATTTTGAATATTTGTGTATTTCTTGTTCTCTTTGAATTCACATTTGAAGTTACAAGTTCAACATATTCCGGGGAATCAATGCTGCCATTTATTATTTTGTGGATGAGTGTAAGATCTGATTCTAATCTTCTATGAGCCAAAGTATTCAAGTTGAGAATGTCCAGAATATTATATGCAGAATATCTCAAAAACTTATTTTGAACACTCTCAAGCAGGTCAATATCCACATTATATTAGGGGCACCAAATCGAGGAGTTGTATTTTATTATTGATCTAACAATTGAACAATAAATGATTTTCAATGATGAAATTGATAAATCATCTGCAGATCTGAGAGTAAAACCTAACATTTTGAGTGCTCTGGAAGTTACATTAGCAATGTGGGGTTTGAACGACAACTTTGGGTCAAGAATGATTCCCAAATCTTTGATTGTATTTGGTGTATCTAGTTCTGATTGCTTAATCTTGTATACATGATTTATGAAATTTTTGTTTCGAAAAAAAGTAAACTTATGACATTTGTCTATGTTCAATTGCAGTAGGTTTATATCACACCAGCGCACAAAGTTAGATAAATCATACTGTAATAATTCACTATCAGATGAGTCATGAATAACTTCAAACATCTTCAGATCATCAGCAAACAGAAGAAATTCACTATAGAGAAGAAGAGTTGTATCAAATTGTTGAACCGTGAGACACGAACTTGTGTGGAAAGCACAGTGGGTGGGTAGTCACATCCCCAGGCCCTGGATCACCGAAATCTGGCAAAAACAGCAAGCCTAGATACCTCCACCGAGGTGCAGGCCACGATACCCTGGTGCACCGTGCCCACGAAACGGCACTATAAGTCAAAAACGGGGTCCCCGCTCCAAGATGGGATGCCAAAGAGGGTATCCGGGGTGCATCGAACCCCAGGTGGTATTTACTCTCCTGTGGGCACCCTGGGTCTGGAAGAGAGCGAGCGAGCGGGCCGGCACCCCTGTGGCAAGAGCCGAAACGGGTCAGAGTGCCCCTTGGGATATTAAGGTTCAAAAACTCCCTCTTACCTTTTACAGGTGAAAATGATACAAGAAATGCTTATAAACGTTTATATGTAATGAAAACTAAGACATATTTTCCGTATTCACGTCATTACAAATAATGAATGTACAATTTTCAAATGTTCCCTGAAAATTACTTCCGCAGCTGAAAACAATTTCTTCTTTTTTATGGGTGGTGCTGTTGCTGTTCACTATACAGTCGAGGTGCCTGCCTCTTCTGATGGCAAAGTAGACAGCATACGCGCCGTTTTATTTCTCAATTCAATACTGTCCTCCAGATACCCCTCTGCCACCGTGGAACTTCTCCAACCTCCGTGTCTTTTTAAGTTTGTCATAGTTGCTCCTGCATTGGCTAGGGCAGTAGCAGAAGTGCGACGAAGGCAATGTCCCGTATAGGTTAGTGGGTTTGGCAATCCTAAATACATTGCGATTTTGCTGGGAATTTTGCCAAACATATTCTTTCCAATTGGCTGAGTTGTACATTTATTTTGTCGGAAGCTCAAAAAAAATCGTTTTGTACCTTCAGGACGCAAGGACATATAAAGTCTCAATAAAGGCTTTTTTTCATCCACAACTGTAAATTCCTTCGATACACCAGTTTTACTTTCCGGTACGTGCACTACCATATCAGTATCCCGGTCCTCTATATCTGCTATACTCATATTTAGAAGTTCCTGAGTTCTGCATCCTCCAAAATAACCCATAATTAGAACAACCTATAACAAATAAAACGAAATAAACAAATGAAAAAGAAAATTATGAGAAAAAAATTACCTTATGCAATAAATGAATTTCATTAGGGGCGTCCTTTAGAAATTTAATGACATCTTTAGGAGATAAGACAGCAGACTTTTTCGGCTTATACCCCTTACTTTTCCGTTTCAAAAAAGCCTCTAGTTCGTTGAACTTGGTGATATCTCTTTTCTCATATATGGTCACCATCGATTTGAGCATTGACCATTTAGTCCATAACGAATTTGGGCTAAACGTTTCTGACTGCAACGAATAAATACAATTATTACCAAATCTACCAGAAAATACTGAAAATACTTTACCAGTTCTTGAAAATATGCCAGAAAGACAGTTTTTGATATAGGGCTTCACTTTTCGATGGAAGTAATGATTGTCTTGCTTTTTCCGCTTTTTTTATAATATCCTCCATTATATCAGAAAAAGATCGTCGATTTGTGATAAAAAATAAACACGTTTTTAACGGAAAAACATTGATTGATAAAGAAAGTTTGCTTGTAAACATGTAACATAGTGACAACCTAGCAACAACCAACAATGCTACAATCAACGCTACCTAATTCAAATATACCAGAAAGGTTATGAATTTAAACATTTATTGCGTTCTAAATATGGACATATTGTTATGAAAATCGGTCAAAAATAAAATTATCTATGTACCACGGGAATTATAGAGCCTTAATAACCTCTGGCAATTGCTGCAAACTTTGCTATCGGTAATTAAGGCCCTCATAATTCCCTTAATACATAAATAACTATTATGCACACGTTGCGAGTTTCCGCACTGGGCGATATGCAGTTCGTGCCAAACAACTACCTACTTGTGCAAAATATGTCACTTGGCACACTTGTTATGTATTTTAAATACTATATCAGTCACTTGAATGGAATTTGAATTTTCCATCCAGAACTCGAATTCAAAGTTAATATTCCAACATTTCTTTCCAGTATCTTCGACATCGGCGGCGATAACTAGTTCGGCATCTTCGACGCCCTCGTCCGCCATCATCCCCACTTCCTTGGGCCCTACGGCCCTGCAGGAGTTGTACGGCAGTGCTGCAGGACCAGGCCATCCGCTAGCCTCGCTGGTGTCCCAGCAGAGGTTCCTGGAGCTGTCGCGGTTCGGGTTGAGGCACTACGACCTTGCGCAGCACATGCTCACGCAGCAAGGGGCTGTGACAAAACTGCTCGGTGAGTTGTTTTGTGTTTATTCGGGTATGAATTCCAAAACGGTTCATAATTCGCTGCGCAGAACCTCGTGCGTATTTGTTTCGATCCTGGATCTGTTCTCCGACTGTTTAGAAACAATCCATAATTTGTATAAACACAAACAGTATGAAGGTTTAGGAAGGGATAGAAGAAGGGATAGCAATAATCTACATTGATAGTAGGGAGCGTCAAAAATAATCCCAGAACGGTTCTTGCTCGATAGCAGGTACTGGTTTCGGACGGTTCTAAGACTATTCTGAAACAACCAAACGCGTAACAAGTCAGTACTATATAACGGTGCAAAAAAAACCCGAACCCGACCACTTCTGCTGCGCGAACTCTATCTTCTACTTCTAACAGTTATTGTTCGAACTAAAATTATTGACTATTTAACGCACACTTATCAAATGAACCAATCAGGAGTTCTGAATGAGTTCGGATTGTCAATAACACTAAATTTGACCCCTGACTCTGATTGGTCTGTCGAGTTCGGCGTTTTCAGATTTTTGTATTTGACAGTTGAACGTCGAATATAAATAATCACGCTGTGCTCGCACTCGAAAAATCAGCATAATTTTGGGATACGTTTGGCGTTGATAGAGTTTTATTGAATATGTATTTCGTCTGATGTCAATGTTTTCTATTTATCAAACTTTATTAATTCGTCTTATGAAAATTCACTCTAATTGAATTCATCTCATAGCGGACATTTCGCGACTATTTCACTCATATTAAAATCATCACGTAATCTGACCAATCACAAACCAGACACAACAGGTATTATCGCCAGAAAACCAGCTGTTTTTCAATTTTGATTCTCCTATTAGAGTGGTGTTTTTACCTATGTCCCTATGGGTATCAAAACAAAGTTTGTTTGTTTGACAAGAAATAATATAGTCAAATCTACACAGTAAAAAAAACTTGGGTATAATGGATTTCAGAGCAAACTCCGACGAATACTACACCTGAATATCAGAGTTGTGTCCTTTTTATTATACATTTCACAATTGAGTGTTGAGTGGTGCTTATTCAGTAGTGAAAAAAGGCACGAATGTACTGGAGTGAAACGATTCTGAAACATAAAATCATAGGAAACACCAAATGATTGAAATTGAATATTCCCAATGGTGCTAACATTGACGTTAACGCATAAAAAAACACCTATAATATAAAATTAACACCAAGTTACACCGTGTCATATCGCACGATTGTTTCGAGACGGTATATGAATAATCTAATTTGGTGGCACTAATCATTCGTTGAGAATTACATCCTGAAAACGCCTGATTTGATATAAATTAATGAAAATATTGTAAGTAGGCATCTGAATGGTGTGGATTTCATGCGCTCATCTGTTCGATCTTAGAACATTACCTGATTGGGCTAGATATATTAGATGATTTTGATATAGATCAGTATCAATTGGCCAGATCCCTAGTACCACTGATCAGGATAAATGAGCCGAAATATTTCGAAATGTCCCTAGATACGTCGACAACATCTTAGTAAAAAACACCTGCTCAGTGTTTGAACGCACTGAAGAGAATTTCGTGGAGGTAGGATTGCGGTGTCAAATCGCACTTCTGGAAATGGATAAAGAACACCACCAAAGTGTTCATTCTGTTGAACACTAGTGTTACTGACAACTGGGTTCGATTATTAGAAACACCTATGGGAAAAGTCACACCTACCGTGGTGAATAACATGCCGTTTTTTACTGACACTAAAACAATCAGGACCTCAGAGGAAACCAGACGGTGTTCTAGTGTGAGCTGGTGTAATTTTTTTTTTCACTGTGCACAAAATTATCTCGTTTATTTTATTCACATATGGCTATACCTATAAAGTCATGAAGTTAGTCACATGATATGCAATTTGATCGACCATTCAGGTGAGCGAAGAAATATGAGCGGCTACTTCTTGGTTGGTAAAACCTTCCTAAAGGTATACTCGATTGGGGACATCGTGGTTGAAACACGAGTAAAAATAACAATCAATAAACACTTGTGTTTACTTATTTACATTTTTAATATTTTGGAAAAGACACGAAACAAACTGTGAAACAGATGAACACCGATACCAGAGATAATAATATGGCCTATATATAACATAACAAAAATTATTACGACTTATTCAGGCTAATAATGCCGTCCTGGTGGCAGTGAACGAATAAACACATCGTGACAAGTCTGAGACGCCATCTATAAAATATATTGGCTACTTACGAGTGTGATCTTGGGCGATGCCCTGCCCTGCCTTGCATATAAAAAAAAATGATTTGAAATCAAATACATTCAATCCACTGAAAAGTATTTGATTAAATGCAGAACGAGTTCAAGAAATGAAGCTTCTCTGATCTTAAATCAGAATCAAAAACAACTTCTGGCTCGTATCGCATTTACATGCGAGTAGAAACAAAATCAATGATTTGTGACGCATGAAAATAAAATATTGTCATCGACCCGTAATTCAGGTCAAAAAAAGGTGTTCGGATCGGCACTCCGAAAAATAAAAAAAATCGATAAAATCAGTCGGTGGCTGAGCTGAGGCACGAAATATTTCCCGATCGCCGTATTGTTGTCCAAAGGGCAAAAACGCTCAGCCATAAATCGTTGGCTAATTGTTGGTGAAAAGCGGCCACAATTTATACAGTCTGGTTACGAGGATTTATATCTATAATTCTCAATAAATGATAGGATTTGAAAGTAATCCAGAGATTTGTTATAGGTTTTAATTGCATATCACCGGTCTTGATTAAGATCTTTGTTTTTTACGGGTGCTCCTCGATAACCATCGACTTAATCACGGACATTATAGAAGCGAGAATTATTCGTCCACAAGGGGCAATTAGATGAGGCCTTCCGAAGTGTCTTCTTTGGTCATCCATCATGCGTACGCATAACAATTATGGGATCTGTGATTTGTTTGGGAATGAACCAGATTCGAGGTTAGAAGTGATTTATGAAATATGCGGGTAGAGTTTTATAGATGAATACCTACTACTTATTCAATCAACTTGTTGATTTTATATATCAACTTGTTCATAATAAATAAATGACATTATTCTTGTGCTTTCTTGCATGGGTGCAAAGTTAGGTGCTAGAAGAAAATATACCTAGTATGAAGAAAATATAAATATTGGAATATGACGGAACTAAAATATAAAGCTCAAAGGATATAGAGACGATACTAATAGATTATGTGTAAACGGTTTATTGTGGACGAAATAGATGAGAACATGTGGGATGGATGAAATGTAAATAGATATGGAAGATCTAACGAATGAACAGGAAGAGGAGAAAATCGCGTGTAAATTTATGGAACAAGTAGAAAAAAATATAATAGCTTGATACAAAACTGAACCACTGGAGAATGGATACGTCACCAGAATAATGGGGATAAAAGAAAATATCATCAAGGTGAAAATATCAAATTTAATTAATGTTATATGGTTCGGAATTTCGTATCTATACGGAAATCATGTTGGGAGCCTTGATCATTATACTTGAGGAGACTATAATTAATAGTTAAAATTTCAACTCCTGGATATCCTTTTCATATAAGTTTTGATCCATCAGATTCATGGAGGAGACATTTTTGTCAAGCGCGAGTTTAGCCCAAGTCAACTACCAAGACTTATCACTTACCAAGAATTATATATCTTCCACTTCGAAGTCTTAACGGTTCGGGATGAAGCAGAATGGCACAACACAGGTTCATATGAATCGTAGCAGACCACTAGTCACAGCATTCTGGGGATGACCTCCGACATAATGCCTCCAACAGTCAATTACAACCTGCCTCATGTCGTCCTATTACAACTAGAGATGACTAACTGAAAGCAGATCTGTTGGTTCACAAATGGTTCAAAATACTTGCAGGCTCAGAAGCAGGCGTATTGGAAACAAAAAAATTCACACATAAAACAATGAAAATATTGTCGAATGGCAAAGTGATTCCGATATTGAATTGCAAAGAGATACTCTGCTCCAATTGTTACTAGTCTGGATTCCTGACCAATATGGTTAGGTGGAATTAAAAAAGCTGACAGTCTTGGAAGGAAAGGCGCCTTGAGTAGTTTCATCGGACAAGAACCTACCATTAGAATCTTATCATATTTTTTCAAACAAACACTGAATACCACGACTGTCAGAAGTATTTCAGTCTGCCAGGAATGGCCAAAATGAAGTTTCTAATTTTCGGCATGGTTTCACTCTAGCTCTCTGAAATAAGAGATCATTCACCAGAAAAATTAATTGAATTCGTTAACATCTTGGATTTATCTGGTATATTTGGTACGAGCTATATTAGACCCTTATAGGGTTCGCAGTTGAGGGATGAATTGACCCATTCCCTTTAAATTTACCTACCACCCATCAGAAAATTCAATGATATACAAGGTGTAGGTTTAATTATTAAATATGGTGAGACGTATTTCGACAGACAATTCTACATACACCAGAAGCAATATACTATCATTCTGCGGAGACGACTTCAAGTTTTTTTTTGTTTTTCTCAGGGAATACATGCTGTTGAGAAATACTGGCATTATAGCTAGTAAATCAACAGCGTAACATTAATAATCCAAATAGCTTCGAGCTATTCCGACACGGTAAGGAGATAGAATTTCTCAATACAGTAGCATAGAAATCTGCATTGAATGCCGTTTTGCTACCGATCTAAACTACATAATAATTTCCGTTTTCGAATAACGCCAATGCAACAGCGCGAGTGCTTATTACAGCATCCAACTTATAATTTTGCTACTGTTATATCATAATATATCACTATCTAATTACCGCTAGAGACTCGATTCTGCTATTTGTGTGCTTTGTTTATAGATGGCAGATTAGAAATTGCATTGAATGCTCCAAGGGAATGGAGTAAGGAGAAATTTGTTGTTCGGTTGTTTGGAATAATACGCGTCTTCATAGGTATGCGATGATATTAGTTATCGTGTCTTGATTTATTACAGTGTTAGGTTTGTATTGCGATACAATAGGGTTCGTTTGTATACTTTGTACACTGAAATAAATCGACCAAATCAAGTGTTTTGCTGATGCCGTAACTATGTATTATTATCGATATATATATATATATATATCATCCTGTAATGATAGATGGGTACTTATAAACAAACCATGAGTAAACAAGTATCTACAAGTATATAAAGATCAAATTTGCTGGAACTTATTTCATGGACTAGCATTATATCAAATCATTAATTAATACCTACCTATATATAGTGTGTGTTACAGTAGTGCTAGGGCTGAATTCAGCTTAATAAACGGATTCGTGGTCTAATTATGAATTACCCTAAGTGCAATTTGACACTATAGTACAGTTATGTATATATGCATAAAAAAGTCGCACAGCAGTTATAGCGAGTTATAGACTATTTTGAGTCAGGCTTGTCAACCTTAATTAAACTTCTTATCGACTTTGAAAAGTAGTGTCAAAATCGCGGTCAAAATTAAAACTATTTTTGTCACAAAAGTTTCAAGTATGTACGTGAACTACTTTTCAATGAAATCTGGAACATCATAGGCAGGTTAACACCTTAAAAAACTCGTACGACTTTTTTATGCACACCACTGTATTATACATTATGTGATTATTTTGATGATATTCTGTTCGGGAAGAAACATCATTTCGAGTATATTCAGTGCTTTTTTCGACCTCCTCCTGTGTTGTACCAAGTTTGATTATCGAAATAAACTTTATATGAAGGTAAACTAGACTAGAATAATCTAGTCGCATTTCGTTTATACTTTAAAGATTGATGATGGACCGTTTCGGCTCAAAAAGCATCCTCAGTTGTACAAGGCCAAATGATACTAATCTATAAATACATCATCATCCAATATATGCGTGATATCGAATTCAAGCATGGTAAGAACGTCCGTGCCACCTAGTGGTGCAAGTTCTAGGATTATAAGGTCGAACGCATGAAAGTGACATCATTCACATACTTACAAACAATATTTTAATTGATTTACATGATATCTGGTGTGCTAAGAATGCGCAACATGCAATATCTCACTACTAAGATCACTGACACCACTGAACATTTTATTGTGAAATGTAGGTATTTTGAAAGGGATGAAACTGTGACATTCAGTTTTTTTATCGTGTTGGTATACCGACTCCTCATATTCAATAGTCATGAATATCCAATTTCTTTATGTAAAAGAAAATAACTACTATTCTTGGAAATTCAATGAAGAAGAGAATGTTTGAAAATCTATACCATCTAAACCGCAATTAATGATTCGAATGAATCAATGATTTGCTTACTTCTACCCTCGCCTTTACCCGAGCTTTTGCTTTGAAAGTATTTATAACTTTCTTATCCAGACATCCTTTAGATCATCATTTTCTGTTTTGTATGCTATACTCTTCCTACTATCAGTGGATTTCGAAATGTAATTCACCTCTGCTATTATTATACCATTACCTAGACTAAGTGTGCACAGGGGTTCTCCCATATAAACGTTTCAAGAAATCTCAAATGAAAATGTATCGCAAAACCAATCTCAAAATGAAATATTACGAATAATAACAGACCATTTAACTGATTTTTTGAACTGTTCGTTTCTTCCGTTGTTTGTTCTGAAGCAAACCGTAACGCGCATCGCAGGATACACCAATAATTATGGTTTAGTATTTTGTATATATGTATAGTTCTGCTCAGGCTGGAATGTGATCAAAGATTATAGGCTTTAGACATGTTTTTAAATTCAGTATTCAGTTTACATTGCGACACGCCATCAAGCGTGTAAGAGAGGGATATGCGGGTAATCTGTAAATCTATCAATTTTTCTCGGGTTTTTATCAGCAATTTGCACATTGTTGATTCTGATTGAGCTTCTTCATTTCTGAATGTGAATCTCTCGATGGCAAATCCTATTCTTTTTTCTTATAATGAGGATACTACAATAAAAACAACTTCATGCATTGGCGAGTGCGTTGCAACTAGGCGTCCTTGTAATTTTATCGACCTCATAATCGACCAATTTTTCAATAATGGTGAAGCGATATGTGAATTGATGATTAACTCTGGAAATATAGTTATTTACGACTGAGCAGTAACAAAACTATCTACCTATAGGTATCAATCATAATACGATGATTCCTGGTTTTCAACTAGGATACACAGTAGGAAAAACTTTGGTGTAATTTCAATCAAATGGATTTCAGAGCAAGCTCCGACGAATACAACACCTGAATATCAATGTTGTGTCCTTTTCATTATACATTTCACAATTGAGTATTGAGTGGTGTTAATTCCGATCTTAGTAGTGAACTGACACAAAAGTAGTGAAGTAGAACGATTCTGGAACATACAATTATAAAAAACACCAGAAGGTTGAAATTTAATAATCCCATTGATGCTATCGTTGACGTTAACGTATAAAAAGACCTATTATATAAAATTGACACCATGTTACACCGTATCATGTCACGATGGAATCGAGGTGGTGCATATGAATCATCTAATTTGGTGGCAATAATCATTCGTTAAGTATTGCATCCTGAAAACACCAGATTTGATATAAATTAATGAAAATATTGTATGTAGGCATCTGAATGGTGTGAATTTCATGCGCACATCTGTTCGATCTTAGAATCCTAGATTTCTTGCCAATAAGTGGCACTGAGGTCCTTCCCACCGTACCTGATTCCAATATTGGGCATGAAATATTAGATGATTTTGATATAGATCAGTATCAATTGGCCAAGTCCCTTGTGCCACTGATCAGAATACCGAATTGTCCCTAGATTCTTCAGAGTCTAGTTTATCATCATAAAAAAAGCACTGATTCGCTTAGTGTTTGAACGCACCGAAGAGAATTTTGTGGAGGTAGGATTCAGCATCAAGAAAATCACAGATTGTGCATCACACCACTGCGGTGTCAAATCGCACTTTCGGAAATGCATAAGGAACACCATCAAAGTGTTCATTCTGATGAATTCAGCAATAACACTAGTGTTACTGACAACTGTTTTGGGAAAATTCTGCAAAATATTGAAAAGATGTAAAAGAGGAAATGGGTCCGAAAATGCTTCGTTTCCGACTAACAGGTATTGAGTACACTGACCTTGTTAAACTCAAAAATGAATGCATGCAAAGCGTTCACAAGAAACGAAAAAAATCTTTCGAATAAAGGTAGATGTGAATTAAGGATTTATTTTCGACAGTTTTTTCAATACTAAAAAGTACCTGTTACGAGACCTGTTACTGGTGACTTCCAATTCATTCGATTATTTATTTTATTTTTTCACGAATAATTGAGTGCGATGAATTTTTCGAAAACTCCTGAACATTTTTATTTTTCCATTATTACAATTTTGAGACGGGCCGAGGTATGGTATTGTAATTTTTTGTCTTAAACGAAGCGAGACACTGGAAGAGTCAGGATACAAAAATATTATATTTTATCAGTGGAATCATCTGAATAATCAATAGAAACCGCAAAACAACTAAAAAGAAGTGATATATTTTTTCTGCAAAAACACAACCGACTTGCTCGCTGGGTCTGGTAGATGTCTGATGATTATTAAAAAACATTGGAAATTTGGTCAGAATCGTAATAAGCGTTTTCAAGATATTGATAAAAAACAAAACGACCTCTCGGTAACGACGCATTTTTGAACCCATGTTCATGGTAACTTTTCTCTATATTTTGCTGAGCGAAATCTCCATACTAGCCAGTATTTTGAATGGCAGTCATTTGTCTATACCGTCATATATATATTTTTTAATTCAGTTCGATCAGACGTCATGAACAATTTTTTTTATAAGAATCATTTATAATAATTTTAAGGGAGATAAAGAAGAGGGAATTTTTAAAAAAACATAAATCGAAGTGTTTCAGTTCTTGAATGTAGAAATCTAATTTATCCGATATTTTTGGTCCTCACTGTATAAAAATAACTGGAAAATACAATTGTAATATATTCCCACGATTTTTTCATTTTCATCTCCAGAATCACTGTTGAATTGTGTATAATAACGAATTATACTGAAATATTTCATCTGGTGGAATCAAATAACAGCCTGAATATTATCAACAATTATGGAGCCTTTCAAACTCATACCAATTCAGTTTTTCATCAGACCATACCTGAGTTATAGTGAACCAACATAAATCAAAATTCAATAGAAATAAATGTCACTTGATGTAATTTGGTAATAAAAACCACAGGTTTATTATCTTACAAAGTATCACCATAAATGTATTCATTTCTCGATCAGATCGAGTCATCGGTGTTGATTTATATCAGAAAAGACTCTCATTGATGGGTGTATATTTTGTGATTTATTTATTGACTCCAATGATATATAAAAATGATATCAATAAATGTTCTTGGTTCGATTTAAATCTGAAAACATCTGCAATACATTCCAAATTGCTATAGCAGTCGATCATTTTTGGTATTATTTTCTGGTAGTATCAGGTTGAAGGAATTCAATAATCATCCGTTATAATTCATAGGATCATAGAAAAATATGTTATGAAGGTAATGATTATTCGAATGTATCATTTGATAACTGATAGATTATACTAGACATAAAAAAGTATCTACTTATACATGTAATATTATACTTGCATTTCCGGTTATACCTATACCTACTCTTCATTGATGTATAACATCAAACTTTTAGCTTTCATGCAATAGGTTTTTCGAATGAAATTATTCTATGTTAGTCGATGATCAACTTTTTCTTCAATGATGCACTGAAAAAAAAATGAATGAAATTTTACTCAAATCTCACCCAATAATGTCTCAATATCGGTCTAAATCCGATTGAGTTGAAATTTCACTCCATTTTAGTGAGTGAAATGGTGATTCGGTGAGTTGAAATTGGAGATCAGTATTGATTTATTCTTTCCAGTTTTGATTGAGTATTACCTCATTTTTGAGTATTTTTTGAGTGACATTCAACTCATTACGGATTAGTTAGGATATTAAATCGGCATTAATATTTTCATTAATGAGTGATTTTAATCATTTTTGAGGTTATATTAATCATCAATGATTGAATTTCAACTGCTTTTTGAGTAAACTAGCCCAGAATCGTCAATTTTTTTTCAATATTGAGTTTTCATACATAATTGGTGATAATAATTATCATAAATCTTATAACGCTAGATCCGGCATCCTGTAGTATTTTTTTTGTATAGAGGAGTCTGCAAGAAAGTAGGTACTATGATCACGTGGTACAACACATTTGTATGGAAAAAATTAAAACAACTTAGTTCTTTCAACCCCCCCGGACCTACAAAACAAATAACCTGGATACCAAATCTAGCCGAATAAGATCTATGATAATAATTATACTTCAATTCAAATACAAAGTGTGTCATGAACAGCGATTCGATATCCTTTATACATCAGGCCCATATTCTCGTCATTTGCATTCAAGTATGGCTTCTGCTGATGCTTGTACTGTTTAGTTGATGACTTGCAAATCTGTAAATAAAGAAATATTCACATATCTGAAAATTCATCCAATTGAGCTAATATATTTTCAGCTGAAACAGTTTCAAATATAACATTTTTCATCTCGAGATAACTTATTAGAATATACCTAAATGGAATAACCTATTTCAGAGTTTTTTGATCACTATTGAATGTAATTCATTCATTCAGATTTGTTAAACCAAATTAAGATATGGTATTGGGACATTATTGTTTCATTTAACTCAATATCAATTTGAAAAATTCTTGTAAGAGAAAATTTAGATTGATTTTACTCGATATTGGGTGAGCTAGCTTTATAATGGACGCTATGATACAATTTGATCGTGAAGGTATAGGTTATAGACAAGTATATAGATTTCGAGGTAAATATACAATTCCTTCTTTAGAAATACGGGTAGGTACTCGAAATGAGAAACGAAATTCAACTAATTCACCGGCACTTATACAACGTTGAACAAATCGAACAAGTATGGTGACCATCAAGGTCGAAGATTTAACACACCCGATTTACTAATATCCAGATGATCCTGGTCGAACTTGCAACTTGCACCACTGAACAGATTCTATATTCAGAAATAATTATTATAAACTGACACAACTAAAGGAAAATGAACCACCAGGAAATGAAGCATTTTTTTTGTTTCACTATGGGGACGACCTAGTAACTGTTGCGTGGTTGAATTATTGGTGTACCCCATCTTTTTTTGGTTGAACCCAATATTCGGTTAAAGCGCTTGAAAGTGAGTGATTTCCTTTATTCTTTACACATTCACTCAAAGGATAGAGTAGAAGTCACCTGGGAAGGGTTATTCACTTCATTTTATTCCTCATCTGAGTAGATTTACTCAAATTTGCTATAGATATTGTCATTAATGAAAAACATTGAGGATACGCTCAATTTTGATCAAAAATTTCACTCAAAACTTCAACTCACTATCAAATATGCAGTCACTCAAAGGCATTTTATACAGCGTGTAACTTTTTTATCTTTCCTTGGTCAATTTTATTGAAACTGGATGACATTATTAGTTATATTTCTATATGGAGGTGATGTCATTTTCTTCACTACAAACGAATAGTTACATCATTATCCATACAGGTGAATTTGAAGATACATTGAAGTTTTCATATCTGTAAGTTTTTTTCAGAAGCAGCAAAACTGTTTTACTGCTACAACTTCCAGATATTTACTATATTTCGTGAAAATGTCTTTGAAGCGCGTTTAAGGAAACAATGAAACAAACAAACTTCAATCAAGACCCTCTGGATTTTCATTGATTATTGATGATTAGGTATTCAAATTGGAAGTTCGCGTTTGTCCCGGTTTTGTCCGACAAGCTATGATCGCACTTCCAGAGGGATTTCCAGAAAATATTCTATTGTAGAAGAATTCAATTCTAGTCGCCCATAAAACTCTATTTCAGCATGGATAATCATGGGTATATTTTCCATCTTCGAAAGGAATATTATAATGATCATGATATCATCTATCGAAGTGAGGAAAAAATCAATTTCACCACATATTTTCCATTTGTATTTCAATAAATGCTTCGACATCAGATTTTTACGATACATTTTAACTACGAACAAGCATGATTCAACTTCGTTTCCAATAATTGAAACTACTGCGTACGAATAAAACGAAGCCCCACAAACGTGTCACCATTAGATAATACCATGTTGTAATGGATCGAACCAATAAGCTGCCTCGGAACGCATTACAGTAGTCAGACACCATGAACGAGTATGTAGACAGAGTGTACCACCCTTCCATGAACGCTAGCACTCAATGTTCCATTTTAAATGAGCTTTGTCGTGACTAAACTTATTTATGTTTCATGTTCTATATGTGTATCATAGAAGGAAATAATTCACGAATGTAACATATTGTGAGTCATTACGTGTATAACGAAATTGCTATGGTTCAGTGGAGAGAAATGGAGTACCAGGCAATTTCTTTCTATATCTTTATCTTTACTTCACACCTGACGGTCTCTTTTATTTTCTGCAAATGTTGTTATAAGGGTATGTTTCCACTTTTAGCTATTACCTGGTTGATGCTTGCTTATATCTGATGAATTTCACGGATATATAATATGATAGTTCCCTTCATACTGCTTTCTCTTCCAGGGCTCCTATATCGGCCAGTCAAACCAGAAATGAAGGAGGAAGAAATGTTAACAAAATGAATATGGACTTAGAAACAATTCTCGAGTAGGGATCTAATAACCTGATAGAATCCAATGCAAATAAAACACAAGCATGTCTTTCCGCTTGTAAAGTCGATCTCACTGTGCCCAACATAAGTCAGTCAGGAGTAAAAATACCATTGAAGTCATCCATTTCGATGCTTGGCGTTACTATCAGCAATAACCTTTCTTTGGAAAATTACGTGAGGTCCATTGCCAAAAGTACAATTTAAGAAGAACACCAACTTCTACCTTCTTTTCCTTGGTTGTTACGATGTTCTCTGAACATTACAGGATATCCCTTTTCGTGAGAACCAGAACATAAAAAAAAATCGAAATATTATGTGAATTATTCATGATCCGAATTTTGCACCATATCCAATTTACCTACCGAATAAGTAAATACTCTTCAATTTGATCATCATAGGTATCATTTTGTTATCATTTATCGAGTCATTCATACTAGGATCAGATTTGGGAGTACTCACGTAAGGGTGATATAGGCATATAAAATTTACAGAACATAACAACTCAGATGAATGCTACAATATTGATTGAGAACCAATCCATTCAATTGATTGTACTGGTATACTTTGAAATCAATCACAAGCAATATAATGATTGTGAACGTTTAATTAACATGAATGAATTTTTGAATAAAAGAATATGTGAATAATAGTTGAATATGCCTTCTGAGCTGTATAAAACGTCGTCATGGTTGATATTGTAATTATCATATATTTGTTTCCAATGAAAACATATATTCTCTACTTTCCGAGTCATTCAATGAATCGACTGAAACAACATTAAAAGAAAATACTTCCTTTCATGATCCCGATGAATGAAATGTTTGATGAAATGCACCAATGATAAGTATATAGCACCTTTGTTAGTTTCAGTGATGACAAGATGTAGTAACAAAGTGTATTTTAAAGATTCAACAATGGCAATAATGGGTACAGGAGGTATGACAATATAATGTTTCAATTATTAAATGCAATGACGATATCAGCATAATTATCCTTGTGTCAATTATATGCATGCGAAAGATATAGATAGCTGAAAATTTGCAAGAATTATAGAATTATCCCATCACATGAATTGTTGCAAAAAAGCAGCACTGCATATTTCCGTTGGATGTCATTTAATTGAAAGTGGCACGAATATTCCAGATATCCACACCATTCACTGATTTAAATCAGATGATATCTTTCATAGCGACAGTTTCGATTTATATTTATGAACAAACTGAAATAACTTATGAATTATAATTCGTCAGTTCGAGGGTTTAGGATCTTCTCAATAACACAAAAGCATTCAATAAGAATAACAAAATTTGAGGGACCTGAAGAGATGGAAGTGATTAATTTAAGTAGAGAAATAAACAAAATGAAATGAAATATACTTACCATCAAGGTTTTGATTGAGTGTATCTAAAAGGCAGGGCTTTCCAAATTCATTTCCACTGTGCCATAACCCCCAATTCTGATTGGGAAATCCTGTTGTGTATTATTTCCCGACCACCACCTATTTAAGTACCATTTTCGAATTTTTTCATCAACCAGCTAGATTCACAAATCAGTTTTTTTTTCTATTTTGGTTCTATAATGAAGTCATTATGAAACGCAAATGCGTATCGAAATAGCCTCTGTTTCGATACGCATTTTTCATTTTTCGGAGGTTGGTACAATCGAAATGTCAAATGAAAGTCAGAAGAGTTAGGCCCAGCTTACTTCTGAGCGATTTTGGATTTGGTGTTACTAGCAGTAATGTTTTTATTGGTAAATTTCAATGAAGAGTATGTTTATTTGAAATGACCAATGAAAAAAAAACGATATTGCATTTTTCACTCGATTTTTCAACGCTGGTATCGCATAAATCGAAATCGCTTTACAGTAACTGATGATGTGTTTTACGCCTGTGCGTCAGATTTCAAATATTTCAATATCATCATTGTTACCAATCGAAGATGTTTCAATTATTTATCAATATCAAATTATTCTTTCATAAAACACTTCAAATTGATACAAAATAGAAAAAATTGTAAATGACACACGTTTTATAAAACACTGATGTTGTCGAACTTGTTCCCTTGGAGCACTCCTCGCTTCGCTCGTCGTACTTCAAACAAGTCGTGCGACAAAATAGCGTCTAATCAAACTTTTATCATTATATACTTTTGATATTTATATTTAAGAAATAATTGATGAAGTTGCTCTCAAGCCAAGGCGCTTGAATTTCATCCTGTCATGTTGAAAGTCTTTTATCGTAACATTTTGGACAACCTTTGAAATGTCCTTTGTTGATCATTAGTTCGTGTCTTTTTCATGTTTAGTCTTGTGTAAGAAGTTTGTGACAACAATTCCTCCTGATAATGGCTCGAGAAACGTTCGAGAATTCACTTTTGAAAATTGAAAAATGTTTGTGCTTGTATTATAGCATTTTTTCCTATTGATATCCTGAATATTATACCCCAATAAGCATGTAATTGCCATGGGAGTGGCTGATAGCTCCACTTAGCTAATACATGAAGAATGAGAAAATTAAGAAAAAATTATAATCTAATGTTTTGTGACTTGGGAGCTTTGTTTCTGATGGAGTGTTTCTTTTTTCCGTCGCATGGTGTCGCTAATTCCAAGTGTCTCTTGGTACGCGGCTCATAGTGCAGTAAAATAGCGTGATGAGTATTGAGACTCTATACTCGGTTGAATACCCTGCACTGATGAGGGCCAATAAGCCAGAAACAGGTCTGTAGGTTGTTAAGCTAGCCTGCTGTCTCGATGTGATGTGGCGACATAGTGTGAATAATTACATGGACTATTAGATATAATTCGATAGTCTGCGTGGTATTTGCCAGGAGAGTAGTTGTTTTCTGCACCAGGCATTCAAACTTGAACTGTTTGATATTTTTCATTGGATTATACTTTTTCCTTTCAATTTTTCATTTCATTCATGACTTTTTATTTTAAAATTATCTATTATTGAACAACGCAATAAAATTAGCCTTCGAATATGTTATATCATGCTCTCTATGCGGATGGAATTATGTAAAACAATCATCCGACCGTAATAACAGAGAAAAATTATTCCAAAACCAGATCGACATAACTCCACCGAACAACAAAAGAAACAAGCTATTTGCACCCTATAATCTTGCGAGTATGACGTTATGCACATGAACAGATTATGCTATTCAGTTGCCATTATTACGCGATGGTGCATTATAATTCATACAACTGATAGGTAAGAATGAAAAGCAGAATCATATAGACAAATGATTATGGGTGTCGGTTAGAAGCAGGCATGTCCATCACTTTTGACGAGTGGAATTACCTAAATAGATGGGATGAGCAACGGCATAATGTAGGTTTTCAGTAGATTGTTAATGTTATTTATCGTGTAACTAGCACATGGAGCATGAAATTCAATGTTAAAGTAATATTCATATGTGCAAGTGGTACATAAATTGGGAAAATCTATATAAGTATGGTAGAATGAATATCGCTGAACAGCTTGATACAATATTAAAACGTTGTTTTATAGGGCTCAAAAGTATCACTAGAACTACTGGAAGTTGAAGTTGATCATATTTTATATAAACTCAACTGAATTGGTACCTATATGAGAGTTAATCGCAGACTCACTTCGAGGGTGACCCTGAAAATGTCAAGAGGAAGATCGAGGCAATATAAACAAACAGAATAGAATATTCAGTATTTGTTGTTGTTAACACAACAGGTTCATTCAATTTTCAAGTGTAGTCTCAATATCGATATCACAAATTGATTGAATATTATAATATATGCATGTGTATTCGCATCAAAGTTTCTTTCTAAAATACTAATCACAATCATATCAAAATGCCTACCCCATTTTCGAATTCTATGGATTAAAAATCTGCTTCATCTCCTATACCCATAGATATTTCTTGCTTACGCTAGATCCGGTATCCAGGCTATTTGTTTTGTAGGTCCGGGAGGGTTGAGAGTACTAAGCCATTGATTGGTCGTTTTCATTTTTGTCCATACATGTGTTGTACCACGTGATCATGCCTATACCCTAAAAGTGTTGCATAGCCACATACCTCATCATTCATTTTTGTCAGTAATAAGACAAAAGTCAACTTCGGGAGCTAATTTGGGATGAAAAATGGATGACTTTCAATTGTCGAAGATATTCCTACCATGCAGCAAGTGTTAATGATTGTAACAACTTGGTGGTAGTTTGAATATTACTCCGAACACTAATCGGTGACAGTGTCATTGGGAGAAAAAAATATTGTATTCATTAATAGATGATCTTATACAAGCATTGTATATCAAAACTGACGATCGTTATAATTTTCAGAAATAATGCATCGCCATTGGATCTATCCATATATACAGATATCCATATAATAATAAACGTACCTCATATTCCTCAGCCGAATTATATATCTTCGCATTCATTTTATTCATTACAGTGGAAATAATAACAATGACGACACCGATATCAATAATGGAAACAATTTATGGAACTGGATATAACGCATCGTAAAATTACGTTATTCACGGTTGGAATAGCCCGAGGAAAAATTTCGGCTCTATTATGTTGGTAACATTGTGAGCACGGTCACATGAATGCAAATTGATGGACATTAAATAAATTGTCCAATCTGTGGGTGCCCAGCGAAATCTGGTTGCGTGAAACCAGATACAGTGCATGCGATATTTCTAGCACTGGCGTACAATGGCTGCTATTGAAATAACAAGAACATCATTAGTGTTTGTGAACAACAGCCTATGAAACCTTGAAATGCCCTACCGTTGAAGTTATCGTAATATGCGAAGAAGATAGAAGTAGTCTCTTGTGGAAAAACTGATGGATACAAGAATAAAGTCATCCCTGAACTCCCATCATGTCGTCAAACTGGGAAACAAAGAGACAAAAATTACCACAACTAGGCCCACTCTTTGTATTCTATATGTACCTCATATTATGACGGGAGTCTTCCAAGATATAGACAGTTTACAGAATTACTATCAACCCCTTTGAGTAATTGAATTTTGAAGTTTCTGGAGGTGGTTATAATGGTGGTCAGGTATTCCATATATCTATATGTTTTTTGTATTCTACTTCTGTTTCGATGAGTAATTTGGAAGTGATTGCGATTTTCAACGAACAAAATCGAGTGAGTGGACGACATACGACCAATGTTTTCGAGCGTTTTAGCTTTCAGCATGTCGGAAAAAGGATTTTGGATATATAATCTAGGATAAATGTGAGGTTTTTTTCCCAAAATCGCTCTTTTGCCCCAACTCCACAAATCTAGTGCACAATCCCTAATAGCACAAATGTATTCCCAAAATATTCCGGAAATGTCCCCTTGCGACAATAGAAACGTTCCGGGAATGTCGCGTAAAGTCGCATTATATTCAGGGGACATTCCCGGTAAATCCGTTGTGGACAAATTGTACGCTCCAGGAATGTTCCATTGGAACATTCTCGGAACGTCATTGGGGAACATATTTGGGACAAATATATTTTTTGCTTACTTCATAGTAGGTACTGACTTTTCCAAGAAGTGAAACACGACGTTACTATTTGCAAATTTATTGATATATAATAATACTAATGATACAGATAATTCACTGAAATTGGCATGAACTGTGTTGACATAAAACAATTTTCAGCTAGCCCTGGTGTTTCTCAACTTCAATCATATTCAAACCTCTGGATTATTTCTGAATGTAGATGATATATTCTTCAAAGTTCACTGAAAAACAAGCACATATTTCAGGCTGAATTTAAGATTCAAAAATTGTAATACTCACTGTTCACAATAACTTGCTGTGGCTCCTCAAAGGTTGGAGGAAAGTTTATGTTCAACTGGATTCACTCTGCAACTTTGTTGCTTAAGGTACTCCATCTTCCACACATAGTTTTATCACAGATTTTCACAAAGGCTGGTTATTTTGCTCAATATTCCTCTGAGATTCAACTGAAAAACACATAAGAACAAAATAATATTTGAAACTTAGGACTTGCTTTCTAGGTACAACTCATAGAATTTGAGTCAATATCTGTTTAGCAGGAATTATAGGATAATACTTACAAGTTGAAGGCCACTCAGTCAGGTAAAAAGATTAGAATGCTTCACAACATCACAACATCACAACAGGAACTTGTTCTTCTGCTTCAACAAGTAGGTTAATGGATCTGATCCACAAGAGTACCAGAACAGATTCAAAATATTTCCACCATGTTCAGAATTTACATCAGGAAAATCATTGCTGAAATAATATATCACATAAGTGAATTGGATGATTTCTTCAATATATACCTACTTTTATTTCCAGCCATACCCGGTTTTGGTTGAGTTAGGCTGGAATGAAGTTCATTAAACCATCATAATTATTATAAAAAATCTGAAGTGAACAATGGTAATATATCGAGCAAAATTCACAATACAATAAAGAATGTAAATAGTGAAGATCATAATCGCTTGTCAGTTGTCACTTTGTCAGTCACTATTCAACTATTGTAGAAGTTGGCCAGTTTCCTATTCTGAACGTAATCCTTTCAACTGACGTCACCGCGTTGCCATCTTAGTGTTTATGCAAATAATGATACATAAATGATATAAAATGATGATGAAAAAAAAGGCAATGATACTATGTTCGATTCGATATCAGCGGATTTTGTTTGAACAACTCATCAAAATGTTGAAATTTGAATTTCGTTAAAAAATTTCAAACTGTTTTCATGTAACGAAAATAATCGAATTGAGTCATAAACCCAGTATATGATTTCTATGCATAAACCCAATACAAAAATCTTCAATCGATTTATTGGGGAATAATCAACTTGACAATCTAGGACAAGAAAAATATGTTTCCGGAATGATTATGCGTGTATGTTCCGGGAGCATCCTCTGTGGAATGTTCCGTGCATATCCCATAGAAGGCCGGGACATTGCGACTTATATGGGACATTAATCGTACGTTCCGGGAACAATGTGTGCTATTAGGGATATGACTGAATATTAGGCCTAGGTGAAATCGTCTAACCAACCAACTAACCACTGTTGAATGTCCATCTTTTTCAAGTTGGTTGAGAATCTGATCTGTCTGAAATTACTACCTACCGAGCTTTCTACTACATTGCAGTATATTGTGAAGTTATCACGAACTGCTGACAACACAGTATAATCCAACTTTATAGGCTTTCTGAAAGCAATAACCATAAAAATTTGAATATCACCATCAATTATTATTGATTGAAGTATTTCTTATGAAATTGTATAAACTCTTTTGTAGTAAAATCATCAGCTTCGATAGCACAACACAATACTGCTTGCTATACAGAGCGTACGGAAAAGTCATATCATAAATGATAGATCATACGTGTATAGCGGATTATGAAGAATTAAACGGTTGCCATGGTAATAATGAAATTTGGAAAATTGAATCAACTCGTAATAATGTCTATTTCCATTTCGATACTGCTTTTCAGTATGTAATTTTTGTACACATGGTTGGTTGAAAGTTTTCATTTTGAGGTATACCCACCTAATAACGAAACACCTAATGAAAAGTTTACATGATGTCCTTTCAGGACTTTATGTTACAAGAAAAGTATAAGAATAACGTGAAATATGGAAGATTGTGAAAACGAATTTCAACAAATTGTGTGATTTTATGAATACTGTATATGTATACCTAATATTTACATAATTTCCCATCTATCTATGCCCAAAATCGCATCCAGTTTGGCCGTTTCAGTTCGGTTCCGCCACTGGACCCGGAGCGTACAATTATATAAGCCCGGAGCAATTCGACTACTTGGAAGACTACATGCGAGTGCAATTACTCTCCCGTAATCCTTTAGTGTACGTTACTCATTTCCTATAGGGACATTTTAAATGTCTTCGTATTATGTTATTAGCTCTACAATTATAAGAATATAATTATGTTTCCGATAATGATTTCTGCAATCTGTTCATTTTCCTGTTATTGTGCGTGTTTCGAATTCAATACGTAAACACTTTCAAATAATTTTAGTAGTAATAATATCAATAAAATCCTGAAGACATGACTCATATAAAGGTATATCCATGTACATAAACTAATTTTTTATCTTCAAACGATTGAATTTGATCATCAGGTGGGATTCTCAACGATATATAGAGGTTGCTAACGTTGAAAAATATCTGTAATTTTCGAGGTAATTTGTCTCTGATACATATGTATTCACAACAAGCTCATTGGAAAATAGCTAGAGGAATTTGGTAGCAACAATAAGAAGACAGTTATATCCTTAGTTTGGCTACACCCTCATATTATTATAGTCCCTATACCTGAGAAGTATATGCCATAAAATGGAGGAAAATGCAGGAAAATATTCTGGCAATTGAGATACTATGGGAATATCTCACCATTTACTAGGAATTGTGATAATTTTTCTCGTCTTTAAAGAAAAACGACAGAAAGAATGTTCAATGAAGAGTAGGTATCAAGAATAAATTATATAGGTACTTTCTCGCTTGAATTATTCGACCTATTTGTTATAGGGATTTAAGTGCGCCTGGTTGTAGATTATAGGGGAGGTCGTTAAGGCTGTGCAGCCTCTCAAGCATCATGACCAATCAAATCTTTCGTGCATAACCTTTAATCTATTCTAGGCCTGGGACTCTGAGACTTCGTGCAAAGTTTATTAGTTTCCTGGGAGCTAGGTTCTTGACATCGATGGGCTGTAAGAAGGCCCCTTCCAGGAACTTGAGCCTCTTGCAAAAGAGCGCTGGGCATTCGCGAAGCAAATTTTCTGCAGTTTCAGCGAAGTTCTCGCAGTAGCCGCAACTATCACTCTCGGTTTTAGCCATCTTTTTGAGGTGATACTTCAGAGGGCAGTGTCCAGTGAGGAGTCCCTTTACCAGTATCAAGTTTTTTTTGTCCAACTCGAGAAGCTGTTCAACTTTACTTGGCAAAAGGCTTACTTGCCGTATCGCCTACTTGGTCTTAATCATAATAATCGATTTATCTATTAAGCTTCGTACACACCTGAACCAGTGAGTATATGTTAGTTACACTAACAGAGAAAGCACTCGACTGCGCGGGAAATATCTACCAAATGTCCTTGAAATTTTTACTACGGTCTGTTTACCAATTGATTTCATACGAGAGCATTGGCCAAACATTTCACCTGCGATTTTTCTGAGAAAAAAGCGATTTTACTACCTGAATAAGCGATTAGAGCATATATTTTGTGTTGTTTTTATATATACTAGTGAATTTATCATCTTATTGATATTTACCACTACTATTTTTACATAACCTTTAATTTTGCATGATTTTTCTAAGTAGATAATTTATATTAGTAGTTATTTGATTAATTGCTTGTGTTGTTGTTATTTTGATTCTTTGCATGTCCAGTGAGTTCATTCTTCATTTCACATACATTTGTTATAAGTGGAGTAGATTGTTTCATTTGCTTGTGTTCATGCTGTTTTGCCAAGTTTTGCTTAGCATATTTCTCATTTATACAGGAGCAGATTGTTGAATTTTTGCTTGTGTTACTGCTTTTTTGCTTGTGTTATTGCTGTTTTGCTTGTGTTGCTTTTTTGAATTTAAATATTGAGTAGTTGAATACTGAAGTATTTTTCATAATGGGCAAGTCTGGAGGATATAAATGTGCAGTTAAAAGCTGCTCAAGTAATTATAATACATTTCCAACTACACTTTTGGAATAGGCAGCAAAACTTTGAAGAATTCGACTATATAATGAGACTCACCTGTAGCCCTGTTCAATAAAATGAATTTATAAAATTTGACTAGTATCTTGTTCTGAATAAAAACAACAGATGTTGATCATAGATTTATTTACCATTTGAGCAAAATGTCTAGTGTTTTCAAGTAATTATCATCATGTTTTCAATGATTCTCTGAATTTAATGTATTTGAGTATTAGTTCAATCAACCCCTATTCTTTGATTGAGTATAATTATAAATTAAAAATATATAAATAGTAATAGAAGGTAATCTAACTAACCTCACTATTTTGTGTCAATCGTTTGATAAAGCTGAAGTCATTACGTTATTGTTGCTTAAAGGAACTCGGCTGGCTATTGGTTGAAAATTCGTTCGTTTGTCAGGAAATCATATGAACTCGAATCAAAATTCGAAGCGTGGAACGCCGAAAAACGCTGTATTGTGAATAAAACCTCATATGTCATTTCTCTTGTTCACATGACTGTATCAACCAATAGAATGTAGCATCTTCCCCATTCATGCGAGGCTGCGCTTCTCCCTCCACGCCTGTTCAAGGCAACTCATAGTGATTTTACTATTTCATTCATAAATAGGGGGAGTGGAACATCTTGTTGTCTAACCACTAATCTTTGCCTGAACATTACGCCGAACAACAAGCAGAACTACGAACCGATGGGCAATCAGAACATTAGTCTGGACGGGGCTACGAACGGGTTTGCGAACATGTTCGCAAACACTGACCATTTGGCAAACGGTTCGCAGTGTTCCCATCACTTGTCGTTTTTTTTTCTCCGACATCAAAGAAAACGCGCGCGAATGTGTTCGCAGGTTTGAACGGATTTATACAAAACGGCGATCCGAAATTTGTTATGCAGCCTCATTGAAATGATTTGTTTAATTTTTCTCCATGTGTGTTTTATATTATTTTTCTTACAGCTTAAAACTGTTTTTCACTTCCTGAATTGAATTTTTTTGTATTTATTTGTGCATAAAACTGTGTTTGCCACAATTTTCTTGTTTTCCGCGTTTTTTTGCAGTTAACTAATAGGTAATGAATATATTGTACGTTGCTGCTGCCACACATATTTCTATTTTGAACTACCTTCTAGATTATTTTCCATCCTAGTAAAGACAATTATGGAAACAACACAAACACTCCGTTTGCTGTTAGGCTCGTCGAAATCAAAAAGGCCGTACGCCGTTATGTTTCCCGATAAGTTCGTTGTTCTGTTTGTTGTTCTTCGTTGTTCAGGTCTGTACGAAGCTTTAGTCACTTTATTTAATTAATGAACATGTGATCGATTAGCCAATTACACCTCGAATTTCGAAATGGATCTATCGATGGTGAACAGAGAGCGAAATAGCGAACTTGTCTCGATAAATAATTCTCCTAGCGTTCTAATGCGATATGATAATTTCAGTTATTACCGACAGGTATTAAGTGCTTCTAGACAGTCAGCCATTTTGAACATTGCATGTAAGTAGGACCTTGGCGGTAAGTAATTGGTAGTCTGCTCGCACAATGGATGCCTTGAAACTTATGTGATATATACCTCCTACTCGATAACTCTTGAAATTATGGAGGCCTGCAATGTCCCTATATGAACTTTGCCACGAGTATGAATATTGAATCATCGAATGAAAGTTGAGAAAGGTGGACAATAGGAAATATTTTTTTTCAAAATATCAGATCATTCAAATAGTCACCGATAGATACATTCTCTCAAACTAATAGGTACTCTTATTTATAGAACACTCTTGAACTTGAAAAAAATATACCTACAGTAAAAGAAATAAAAACCCAACTGAGTTTCTGAGTATTTTAAACAAATATACCTATTCCCAAATTCGGGTATAGCTATACCAATAATAAAAAGTATTTGTTAAGGACTGATATATATCATGAGGTTTGCTATTTTAACTTTTGAGTTTGTGCATATATGATATTTTGGTTTCCTTATTTGGTTGTCAAACGGGTTTGGTCTTTTTTTTTCAAAGTTAGCACACTGTATACATAAAATGGTGTTAATTAACAGATGTCGAAGGAGGTATATATCCTGGAAAATTCTCTGGATGAATAGGGGTCTATAAACTATAGGTAGGTATTTATGTGTACACATTCGATGAAACGTTATGAATAATCTTGAAAAAAATTAAGATCGTGTAGGTAGATGAAAATGAGAGAAAGTTATCGTAAAATCACAATACAAAGAAAAAACAAGCTTAATAAATACGTCAAGAAAATACATCTTAGGTAAACATGTTATTGTAGGCTTTTTAGTAATATACATTCTATGTTGACGTTTATTGCACAGCTATTGAGCATTCATCAATTTGATAACATAAATTTCAATTATGTTCATAGCTACCCCGACCATCTATGTCCTAATTAGCTGAAAAAATCAAGAAAATCTGAATTTCAACATCAAATATCTCGAAATCTATTCGAGATAACATGATATAGATATGTATATACATTTGAAATCGGAAAAATATATTCTATCCAAAAGTGACGAAATATAAAGGATATTTCCTTTGAAAAAATATATTTGGTGCCAATAACTTTTTTCAGATCTTCAACTGTTTTTTTGTTTACATATATGAAATATACAAGAAAAATCACATATGATTATATTTTGAAAAAAGCGCTTGACCAATAGATAAATAAGTTAAGGAGGGGTTCAAAATATACGTAAAGACCCTGTACGTGAACGCAATTTTCCACATTTTCATTTTAAAGCTGGAAAATCGAGGTGTCAAGTTTTCGCTGGACCACCCTGTATATACCATGTCGTAATATGTATGAGATACTGTAAAGAGGATTGATATGGATGCATAATATCCTGATACAAATAATTAGTTGCTTGTTGATGAGTTATGAGCAAATTCATTTATTTATATTTCGAGGGGCGAATATTCAAATACAGGATTTAGTGTCATGAAATTTTCTGGGCGACAATGCTCGAATGGTTTGTTAAGCTTTCCTGGATTTCGTGATAGACCTAGGAACTCTACATTCAGCTCGCATCTGGTCTGCCTTCTCTTGATCCGAAACTATCCTCGATGGCATTATCTTCACTGGCTCGGGAAACGGATTGGCCAGTTTGAACATTTTCAGGGGCAGAACTACATTCTTTTGGGTCGTGGAAGCAGTGAAACTCCTATATCCCTTATCTGCACTACTGACAGCAGTGGGCAACTCCTGTTGAGGCGATTGATCTTCGAAACCCACCTGCTCGAACTGATTCTGATTAGAAGACCCAGCCTGATTGTTTTTCTTGTTGAAAACGAATTTTGAGCAAGGAACGTTATCTCTGCAGACGTTGTACCGTATGGGATTGTTATCACGATCGTTGGAAGTATCTTCCGATATGTTTTCCTCTATACTTGCCAAACGGTTTGATATGGGAATCACATCTAATTTGGTAGTGAGATGTCTGATTCGCGGCAATACGAATGGTAATATGGAATTGGTTTTGAGAGAACGAGACATTTTCACCAGAATATGAAAGCTGTTTCATGTGACACTGACAATGGCTGGATATTGATTCCACAGAGTGTTTGATCTGAGCCAGTACATGTCGCTATCATAATCGCATGTAATACAACAAGTGTATTGATGATTATCGAAACACTAATTCCTTCGATTTTGAGAAACAAATCATGTTGCTTGGAAACTACACGAGCGCACAGCGCGAGTGTGGTTTCCCGAAAAAGAGAAGGAATTTTCGATAATCATCAATAACACAAGTTGTATTTGTTCAGATTATTTCATGAATAAAATCGAAGCATTTTTGATGATTTTCTATTTTAGTTCCAGTTTATGGAATTAGATATTTTGATTATGCATTGTAGTTCGACTACTTCAATTCAACTGTAACAAAACTCTCAATACTCTAACTATAAATGAGATCTTGATAGTTGCAAAAATGTAGATATCGAAATACTTACTTTTCCGTTTAAAAACACAATAGGGCCTCATACAGACAAACACAGCGCCCGAGCCCCGAAGAGCGACGCAATACTAAAATTCATGTTTCGACCTGTCGCCCGCTTCGTACTCCCCTTGTACCCCTCACCTCATCGCGCACTATTCACTATTCACAAGATATTCACTTTGTTTCAACCGTCCACCATTTCATCCGTACCCAGTCTACCTACTGTCTTTATTCTCAAAAATTTTCGAAGCTGTATTATTATGCAGGCAATATATTCTTATCAGTAAGTGGCAACATGGATATCAGAAAGGGAAGTCGACACATACAGCAAATTTTCAGTTCATTCAAATTATCTTGCTACAACTTGAGAACAATAATTTGGCATTGGGATTATTTCTGGACCTGTCAAAAGCTTTTGATTGTTTGAACCAAACAGCCTCGCAAACAGCTCTCCTACAGAAGATGGAATGGTTTTGCGCTGAAATGGCTTGAATCTTATGTATCTGGTAGAAAACAAATGGAAGGAATCAAAGCTGAATCAGACATAAAATCAATTGATACTGGGGTACCACAAGGTAGTATTATTGGCCCAATGATTTTGATTATTTTTCTGAATATTCTGGAGGTGATTTGTGGAGAAAATTGCAAAATGACAAATAACGTGGATGACACAAACTTGATGGTCGATGCATAATCCATAACTGAAGAAAGTCTCTGTAAGGCAGATGGGTGGTTCAGGAGACAATAAGGATGACAATAAGACCAAAACTATAATGTTCAAAACAAAACATGCAGGACTTGACATACCTCAAGAAATTAGGATGACAAATTTTTCACTCAAAATAGAAGAAAATGCGAATTCTTAATTCTGCACATAGACAGCACAATGAGTTTCAACAGTCACATTCAAAATGTTTGTCAAAAGTTAAACTCAGTATTTTATTCTGAGAGTTATGTATATAAGTAGTCTATCATTCAAATTTTGAATCAGCTTTGTAGGTTTGGGATTAACTTTTATGGAGGCAGTAGAATTGCAGAGCAAATTTTCATTGTACAAAAGAGAGCCTGATAAGATCTATGCTGAAACTAAATTCAAGAGAATCATGTACAGTCAAATTCAGTAGTGTAAAAATATTAACACTTATAGGAGTCTATAAACAAGAATTCTCATTAATCCTTTTAAGAAACAAACACCTTTTTGAAGATAGTTTGCCACAAAATGTATATAACACTGGAAATTTTTATTATGTGTATCCAAAACACAAACTTACTGTTACAGAGAAGAGCCTTTTCTATCAAAGCATTGAAATGTTCAACAAACTCCCAACCCAGTATCAAACAAATGAATATACTCGGCGAATTTAAAAAAAGGATTCATAAGATTCTACTGAAAATAAAATCTTATACTATTGCTGAATACCTCAGCCATACTTTCTGACTTGACCCATCCTGCTGGAGACCTTATTTCTGTTTTTGTATTATTTTTGCATTTTCCTGCAATCTGATTATTCTCCAGAATAAAGATATTCATTATTATTATTATCATTATTATTATTATTATATACTATAACCGAGACTATAACATACTGACATGATCATCAGGAATGGTTAGTTACCAAGCGATACGATATCAAGATAAAGAGGTTAGATCCCGACACGAAAATTCAGTGAACTAAAGCAAAATTCAAAGAATTAATATGAAATTGAATGTTTAACTAAATATTTCTGAGAAACCAAAAACATCTGCTCGACAAATTACCAATAATTTTAGGACAGTGAGATACACTTCATAAAATATTGACAAAGCATAAATTGATATTTATGAGTATAATAGGCTACACTAAACAATAATTATCATTTACTTGAGCCCCCTTCAGGGATGCCTTAACTCCCATAGCAGTGATTTTTCGACCCTTGTTCATTCGAACTTTTTTTCTATTCTTTGTCGTAGAACTGGCGTGCTAATTATTAATTATCAATTATTGATTATGATGTTTTCGAACAATTCTAGAGGTAGGCCATTGATGTTGCTGATTTTTCTTTGAATTTGAAAATGGGATGAAATCTCCTTCGATTCAAGTGTTTCTGATTGGATTTGTTGCAGAAATGGAACTTTGGTATATACCCAAGTTTTTGAATCTATCAGAATGAAAAGAAATAAGCCATGTCTTTTAATGTTCACGTGTAAGGTTTTTGTGTGAGCTGCGGAGCTGTAGTCTAGATGGAAGGAAATAAAACAATATCCCATCAAGAATACTAAATTCACTATTGCGAGACAGAATTCAGGAGTTTATTCAAATTTTGAAAAACTGTTCATGTCGTACTTTCCTCAACTGCCCTATTTTCACTCTTTATCTATTTTTCACTCACTCACTGGTTGAATCAATTCTGACTCTGCGAGTGATAATACATAACGATAAAACAATGTTAACCATCCCATTATCATTAAGATTATCATAATGTTACAACATGTTCGCTAATTGTCGAGTCCCATGAAAATGCATGAATGTTGGGTGATATTTCGGAAGTGTTCGACAGGAAAAGTCGGAACCTTAGATGGATGTACCCTTCTTGAATAGTAAGTCAGCAGTGGCAGATGTCCCTCGACGAATTTATTGTTCTACTTTGTGACAACAGAGCGCTTAACAGTATTGCATTCGGCAGGTGAACGTCTGTCTAAGTCTGCAAAATTGAAAAGATATAGAGGAAACCGCCGGAAATAATTGGGGCAGACTAACAGAATTCAAGTGTTCATTATAGCGACCCATATTTGGCAACCACGGGCACATGAAGAACTATCTGGCGCATTGTAGACCGGCATTCCCGAAACAAATCAGATGTGTGTTGAATAAAGATATCATCAATCAAGAAATAATCAGTCTCGTGATAGTTTACTTTCAAAGAATAAGTACTTTTTTGATAACGTTCCTAAAATGTATTCATTGAATTAAGTATTACACATTATTGTTTTTGTCCATCATATATTCATCTGATAGCTATAAATAAATTCTGGGATTCTGAAAAAAAAATAAATCAAATATTCACTCGTTCTGTATCGACAGAAATTTGGATTGATCTTGTTATTTATTTTCATCAACTCATCATCAATGAGCAATTGTTCTGAATGCAACAGTATGGAAAACAGTCGAGTGAAGCTATAATTTATATAACGATACGTATATCTTCAATATTATTTATTTAGTTGATAAAAATGAGGACACCAAAGTTCCATAAGCTCCAAGCAAACAAATAAGGACAGGTCGCGAGAAAAACATGCAACGATATTCAATATCAGTTTTTGAGTCTGCTACCATAAACATGAGTTAATACTTGGAAAATGTTCAACAGCACGCATCACAGTCGAGATGAAGTTTTTATTCAATGTATTCGGAAGTCATAATATCAAACGTGTTCTCCACTTATAACTGTCTTCGGCATCACTTAGTGAAAAAATCCAATATTCTTATGACTAGTAGCTTCTCGACAATTTCATCAATCACATGCAGCTAATTGAAATGCAAAGAGCATAATTATCGCTTTTCCCATATGGTCAAGGATCCAAATTGGTTGGTACAACTCCTCGATGGATTCCTCTGATGCCTTTATCCGTTTAGATACGCTGGAAAGAAAGAAGAGAAGAGGAAAATATCCGGATTCAGTGACAAATCACTACCATTGATTTTTATGGCAATGCCAATGTTAACATTGTTCAAAGATTTTTTTGGCAGAGTACTGAACTGATGGGAAAAAGTTTATTGCTTACTGTTTGTCGCTGGTAAGACATTCCTGTTTTCGAGAGAATAGTAAAAAGTTGAGCATTGACACAATGGTTTCCTTAAATAGTGCTAATAAGATTTCTGTGCACAGAAATCGCCATGAAATCTGAAGAAGTAGCGACGCACGGCATCTTTTCAATGAGACGTTGGAGAATTCGCCCATGGGCGTTTCATTTCAGATTACACTAGGAATAAAAAATGATTGTAATTTTCGGTCAAACCTAAGACTACCCTAGTCATTAAACGGGGGATTTAATGTATCATTATAGTCAAATAGAAAACTGCATCTCTCGGGACTTTTTGTTATTTTAAATTCAACTCTATTTCATTGCTTGATTCAGTGAAATTTGAATGAAATCCAACGAAAACAAAACGAAACTAAATAATGTCATAACTACCTATCTATCAGAAATAAAGAACAATCACTGTCAATTATTACAAACCTACCTCCGAAACAATGTTTCATTGTAGGTACGGTCAAGCGTTACTTATTAATCCAGATCCCAAATTAGCTTCAAGACAATCAAATTTCAGAATGATCGTCAAACACAAAATTTTCCTCATTTCGTGAAAATACACGTGAAATCCTCTAATGGAACAAATTTCCAAAATATTTCACATATTTTCACTAACTGGACGAAAATAAGAGACTTAGCAAAGCATTGTTTGTGACTGTCAAGCATCAACATCAACAACAACTCTCGATCATGGTAATATCTATAGAAAGGGAGATATCGCGCATTTTTCCAAGATATTCTTGAGAGGTCAGTGAGTTCATTATTGCAGAATCACCTACTAGGCGATTTTCTTGATAGCATATAGCATCTGTAGCGTATTGTGGGACTGTGTGAATGAATCTTTTATTCAATTCAAAACAGGATTAGCAAGTGGAAATATGAATGTGTTATGTGAGCAATATTCCTTAAAATCATCGAAATAAATCAATGAGTATGTAGGAAGGAGAAATCTGGCATAAGGATATCACATGAGTTTCTATTGGGCAATGTGCTGTTTTGTTTCTACCAGTTGTGAATGAAACACAAATGTTGCCAGTTCTCTTCAGGTACCAAGGTCTTGAGATTCATAGATCCATAATACTGTTTTTCTATTCCGAACGAAGAGTAAATGAACCTTTGAAGCTTAGCCTCAATGTATCAATGAGACATAATCACTAAATTCACTTTAATGAAAATCATTAATGCAACTTCAAAACCATTTCAACATGTCTGATTATATTGATATTGTTGGTGGCATCGGGTACTACTTGCTACCAAAGAGTACGGCTTGCACAACATACGCTTGCACTTTTTACATTTGAGAATAACGCACTCATATTTTCCTGTTAGTGTCAACTTACTTAATGATACACTGCTGTATTTCTGATAGCGTGATTATACTGGCAACCACGGATTATTGTTGATTAGTAGGCATGTAGTGTTTCAAATAACAATGGAATTGATTGTACAAACAAACAAAAATTCAGTCATTCACATCTGGAAGTTTCGAAGAAGTTTTCAATTGTTACATAAAGTATCGAAATATACTGTGACATCAAATCGATACCACCTGAAATTATAGAAGCCGCTCAAGCTGCATCATTGAGTTTTCTTACAGCGAAATCGAGAAAAAATATTTATGGTCTCATTAGAAAGTGCATGTCCGCACTCGCCGCTATTCTGATCGTGCTAAACAACTGTTTGTGTAATACTATTATAAGAGGCCTTCACTCCCTGAAATTCAATCTTCAATAATATTGTAGAACAAGTTTGAACTTTGAAAACTGGATATCATTTTAACTTCATCGACGCCCCTGTCTGAATCTCCGATAACCGTCACATATTACGAAGAACAAATTTATAGACAAGCCGTCAGAAGTGCTTGAATCGATTACAGGCTTCAGTACGATACGAATTTTTTCCTCATTGTATACTGAATTGTTGCGCCTCGTGTCCTGCATCTGTCCGTCTTCCATTATTCAGGAGATTCCTCTTCACGAAATATCGCTGAGCACTTTTTTTGAGACTATCAATTTTCGATTGCAAGGTGTAAAATTGGTAGACTCGTTGGCTAGTTTCTTCATTCAGAAATATGATAAAAAACATTGATTTTAATTACGCACTACGCAACCCCCACATCAATTAAACTAATTTTCCCCCGCAACATTGTCCCAGGAAGTTTCAATCCAGTAGAGTTGAGGGTATTTTTGACCATCCCATTCAACGCAACTGCACGCAAATTACTGGAATTCATTTGTGTACACCAGGGACGGACTGGACCATTGAATCGGCCCGGGCGATTTTGACCTTACCGGCCCAATTGGGAGAAATATCAGATGTTATTGAAAAATAACACATCGTCAAAAAACTAAAAATAGACAATAATTCTATAGAAAGAAAACAACAAAGTTGAGTGATTAATATCAAATAGCAAAAACAATATTTTTCTGAAATCAAAACATTGATTGCAATTGAACTATGTCAATGATAAAACAATTGCCCTTGATTGAAAGCATCAACATGTCATTTTCGCAGCTCATCAACATTAAATACTCCAAATGTTTTTGGCTTAGCCTATTCAGAAAAAAATTGAAATCAGAAATATATCTCGTGAAATTGAGTGCTTCATGATATATCTATGAATTTTCTTTCAAACTTGAATAGGCATGAAAGCGTAAAAAGTTGCGTAAAACAACAAAATATTAATTTATTGCAAAACTGATATTAGGAGGCCTTAACTCTTCTTCACTAAAGACATGTGTTTGATCACTCAAAAGACACTGATAGAGTGAGTTACAGGCTTTCCCACTTTGGAGTAAAATCTGTTCAATTTGCAAACATCAACCGGTCTTACTGCGATTTCTGCATATTGTGGACGATCAGGAAAACGTTTCACTACACGCTAAATCATCTTTTTCGTCACCTCGACTCGTGTTTCGATAAGAATTCTATCATTTTCAAGAAAATATTTAAAATATTCTTCAAGTTTCGGTTCATCAATGTTTACAATATGAACCTGTATTTAAAATTTTTCGAAGAAACCTACTCCAAGATTTTTTTATTTCGAATTCTTTGAACAGAAAAATGTTGAAGTCAATGCTGGAATTGAAGGTTTTCTTAAAAATATTGCAGTTATAATGGTCTCATATTATGGAAAGTTGTTGAGAAGACGTTTTCGTATAATAGCTCCAAACATGAGTTTGGATACTTTTTGACAACGATTACGTGAAGCCAATGTATCAGGGATAATTATTGAAACACAGTCAGTCACATCGTGTTTCAATTGTTTCAAGCGATATTCATGTGAAAAGAAATTGGATAAAACTAAAATTATCTTGTATATAACCGCGTCAATCAGGTCACTGTTAAATGCCACACCATACACACAATATAATGCTCCTTTCGACAGTAACACAATCCATTCGATTCTTTTTGTTTTCCTATATTTTATATTGCATACACATTCTCTCTGTGATTATCGAAAAATTCTACTGAATGTAGCCAAGAGGCAATGGGGTCGGGAGAGAACAAAACATTGTTCCAAACCTACAAATATTCAACAGATGATGACTACCAATGTCTTCAATGTAGCCTGAAAGATAGTTCTCCTACCCAAATGAATTCCAAAATAAGGTGGATTTCGAAACAACGCTTTTTCATCAATTATTCACTATATAGTCCATATTTTTCTTCGAGGATTTCTATACCTTTATGTAGGTAAAAACCTTATCTCAACTGATTGACAGATTCGCGTCTGCGCAAATCACATTTATACTCTATTTGTTGTTGAAAGATTTGCTTATCTATTGAAAAATAGTTATGATGAAAGAAAAAAGTAAATTTGTAGGCAAAAATGATTAAATGTTAATAACGATTCCCAAAGTATCTAGTGAAAACCATGGTGATTGAGAGATCACATATTAGTGAGATTAATTTGCATAAATCCGCCCATAGAATTATGGAGGAATTATACCTATCATTCATCTGGGAAGCTACCTCGGATAGGCGAAATACGTATTATAAGATCGGTGTTTCATTACTCGTGACGAAATATGGGGAAGGGTAAAAAACAATGACATCTAACTTCTTCATTCAAAGCGTAAACATTGATATCAATGAACTCAAACGATAGTACGAAAAACAATGTTTCAGGTTTGGGAATCTTTCAACTACCTACTCAACCACATCATAATCGAATTGAAGCCTGCCAAATGAACTGGAACCAACAAGACTTCACGTTACCAAAAGAAAATCAATGAAAAAGTTAATATCAAATCTACCAAGTAACGATGCGTGTGGTCCCGTTATTATTGAATAGAATGATCTTCAATAATGTTATATTTCCTTATTTTCTCCACCAATTTTGAATGAGAGTATGTTGTTCCAGAATGAATATTCTGAAATAAGTATATTGAACATATTCAGAATATTATGTGTGTTCATAATATATGGCAATTAGTCTTGTGACATTTCATTGGAATTTCAATGACTACATCATCTAAAACACCCTGAGGACGTCCTTGCAAAGGTTATGTACCAATTGGGACGTCCATAGGATGTTGTTAATGGTTTTTTTCAAAATACTTACTTTCCAGGACGTTCTATGGACGTCAACTCATAAACAACCGATTAAAACGTCAACTCTGATGTTCTTAACAAAATTTTGAAAAGTATTTTTCAGGTTACGGGACATGTCTTACTGAATTTCATAAATACCTCCTTAGTAACTGGTAAAATATCACTTCAACTGAACAGTATCAAAAAACAATATTATTCATGACCCCAGTAACTATCGTCGTATAAAAACTTTAACTCTTTTGGAAAAAATATTGTAAGTTGACAAAAAATTGATATTGTATAGCTTGGTCTTTTTCACTTTGTCTTTTATAGAACGATAAGTATTGGCTGATGATGGACCTAATTAGGTCCGAAACATGTACCCTTGTTTAAATTAAAGTTGTGGAGATGACTTTGTGATTTTTGCCATATAACAAAAACCACTCCACTTTGAGAAATATGGATTCCTTTCACCTTTATTTAAATGATATCAATTTTGTTCATGACTGTGAGTTCATAAATTTGTTTGCTGTAGCTGTAAACAGTCTGAACCTAGATGAGGCCATAGAGAATATGAACAGATTTTTTGAATACCAATAAGCTCAAATTGAATACACTCAAAACTAAGACCATCATGATAATAACTACTAAATATAAAATATAGCCAAATCAACGTAAATAACATAAACATATCAATATATAATGAAAACATTGAAATAGTGCAATAAATAAAATATCTTGGCTTCAAATTGGATAACTTCATCACTTTCAAAAGTCATTTTGATTACGTTCATAGCAAAATAAGTAAAAAAATATTCTTTATTTCACGAATACGCCAACAATTGTCGTTCTCTACATCTATGACGGTCTATAAAACTATAATCCACAACCTCACTTCAAATATTGCCCAAGTTTACTGTCGTTACTAGATTCTAACAGTATCGCAGCATTACTAAAATTGCAGACTAGAGCAATGCGAATCATACTACAATGCAAGAAGTCTACTCCCATTGATGACATTGTTACGATATTGGTTTGTACTGAACTGGAATCCATCCATTAAAAACCCGACTATCTTCTTATTTCAATCAATTTATCACATTCAATAATCACTTCACTCATATACACCAAACTCTACCAAAGCAAGTCCCTCATATAGACAACTTCAACGTGCCAAGATCGTATTCCACAACCATCACTCGATTGAAATTAAAAGTTTCCCTCGCACCTCTACAAACTGGGTCTTGCGGAAACAAATATCTGCTCTTGTGACAATGAATCCATAGCGGATATGAACCATATATTTTTTGCATGTCCCCTCTACCAACCAAATCGCATCAAGATATTCTCAACTCTACTTCAAAATAATATACCCCATCCCATTAATTATTTAACCTCTTTACTTAGCTCCGGCGATATACATGTTCTTGACTGTTTGGTACATTTCCTTAGAGAAATCAAGTTAGATATATAAAACTCAATTATAAAACAATAACAATAATCTGTGGCAAACGGTCCTTCCAATGCCAACCCTCCTCCCAAAAAAAAAAAAATTATTTCACAATGGATTGATTCGATATAATTATCTACCAATTAATTGATATAATATAGTGCAACATTCATCATGCATATGTATTATAGTAATAGCAGATGTTATCCATTCATTAGAATTTTATGTATATTAGGATTTGTATTTCAAATAAACATTATTATTATTATATATTATGATTTTTGAATAGATGTACTATCTGGGATATTCCACGGATATTCGATGGAAAACAATTTCATGTTCTGCTGGTCGTTCGGACATGAATCATACCAAATAGGGACATTCCTAGGACATTATGTGTTGATAGGGGAGTTATAGAGCTTGATAAGTAGTCTTGTGGTAACCTCATATAGATACCAGAAATCATTTATGGAGCCTTATAAAATTGGGAATCACTAAGTTCGGAACCAGGTTATGTCGATGGCCCATATGATTGCGAATAAAAAGCCGTTACTATTCTCAATCGAGAATCCTCTTCGAATCTCATGATGTGTGGTCCAGTTCCTGATAAATATAATAAAGTTCAATCCGATCAAATTACTTACCAAAAATCCACGCTCGAGCGTCGATAGCTTCCGATTCAATTCGGTAGATGTAATCACGTATAGCAAAACAAATCAAAATTGGGCTTCGCAAATCGACGGACCCCGCTTTGTTCGAGACTCGTTGAATAGCGATGCCCATAAACGAATATTTCTTCGATATAATGACACAGCTTTTTATTGGACGCCTCTGGTGGAATGCAGGAGTGTGTGATGACGATCTTAGCACACTAATCAAGGGGGGATTCTTTCTTCATTATCATTTGATATGTATACGGGGTATTTCAAACCAAGCAGTCTGTCAGGCGTTGACGAAACAATAATAACATATGAATCTGAAACTTTTTGGATTATGGGGATTCCCTCCGATAACATCATTTCCAGGTTCACTGTAATTCATCTTTCCAATCATGATGAATGAGTCTCAATTTTCAACCTCCAATCAGCGACTCGCATTGTCCAACAGTTGCCAACAGTGAATGATTAGTTTGAAAAGTGTGTTTAACCGCCAAATTAGTTGCGTGAGTCTTGTATATATGAGTTATGAAGGCGGTTGGATTGAAGAGATCTATGGATAAATGAGCAATTTGCGTCATTTGACCCATGGCAACTTCCAAAAATGGATGAATAGGTATTCTAACAGAAATAGATCAAGATTGATCATACTTTATACTATAATGAATTCATCAAGAAAGTTGGATCAAAACAATATTATTTTCAAGATATTCATGAGAAAGTTGAAAGGTACTCCATTAGTGCATAATCAGTTCAGCTCTTACAATGGCATTGCCAAATCCTGCACTCCAATGATATTTTCACCTATAACTGGTTCTTTTTTGCGCATTATGTTTGCAATTCAATTTCATTTCATCTTCACTATACCTGAATGTGTTGATGATGCAAACTACAAATAAGAATGCAAAACGACTGGTTTTGTGATTTATGGGCATGTAATAACAACCGGCAACACCGCATTTTCAATTGGTCGGATTTTGTTGTTTGCATACAATTTTATTTTAAGTCGCACTGAAACGGCGCCATCTTGCGCTTTCAGGATATCATATATAAACCACCCTTTATTTATGCAAATGGCCCTCACATTTTATTACTTTGTGGATATGTGAAAAGAGAAATAAAGTATTAACTTACAGGTATATACGTCCTTTCATTTTTCCGAATCTCTTGAAAATTCGCCTACTTCGATTGACGTGACATTGCGTGAGCTTAACTTAACCCTAGCATCGAGGAGTTGTTTTTGTGGATTGGAGCTGATAAAAGTGAACAAACAAGTCACATCTCTGTATCTCCTGCTCATGCGTATATTTTCAAATTTAGTTGTGAATAGACACCTTTTCCAAACTTTTATAGCAACTTTAAATTAAGTCTTAAACTGAGTTGACTCTTGCATGAGTTCACATAAATCATTAAAAATTCAACCAGATGATTCCTGACCGAATTCACAGGTAACTGCCGATAACAATGCTGGAATATAAAGATCCGGTTCTCAATGACTCAAATGTTGCTAATAATTCCATGCAGTCATTTCTCATCTGTTTGAATATGTATATATGTTTCGAATGAAGAATCTCTTTGCTGAAACCATTGGAGACTATACCTAGGACCATCAGGTTCTATTTATGCCTTAGCTCGCACATTAGCAGAGTTAATCCCATGTTAAGTTAATAGAAGGATTTACTAGCTTTCATGCAATTGGCACTTGGACTTTGATAACGGGCGAAATTTCACAAAAAAAAATCGTTGAAAAGAGGCGTTGAAGAATCTGTATTGATGTGTTCATCTGAATATCTTTGACTGAAATACTATTTTTTCAGGTACCCTGAGGCCACCAGGACTCATCGGCGGTAGTAAACCAAAAGTAGCGACACCTGCCGTAGTTTCGAAAATAGAGCAATATAAAAGAGAAAACCCAACGATATTCGCATGGGAAATTCGAGAGAGACTGATATCAGAAGGTGAGTTCACATTGATGATCATATTAAAATTGAATATGACGTAAATCCAAAAAACTCGAAAATTTGTTTTTGGAAGTTCCGAAAATAGTTGTTGGTTATGATCATCACGAAATGAGTGTTACTCGAGGTGTTACTATCCATCTAAGAAGAAGAACTGACATTGGAATTTGAGTTTGCTGAATATTCCAATGAAGGACGACGTGAAGTTCGAATAAAACGAATCACTCCCTTAAAACTTGAAGTCAATTCAGAAATCTTCTTGCACCAACTCATCTGACTTTTGTATGATTTTCATTCAGTCGACTTCGTATCCATGATGAATCGGAGGTGGATTGATGAAAGGACAACATTTACTAAAGAGGGTATAGGAGATAGTTCACCTCTTATAGTTCTCTCCACAGCATTTCACATATATTCGTGGGTGGTCAAAGAAATACATCCACTGTTGTGTGATTCCCATTTTTCTTCTGATCGTGCGAGCCTCAATTTAAAAAACAAATACGAAATACATTATGTCGAAACTTCATATTTATTTGATGAATCAAGAATCAAGGATGAAAATTCGAAACGTTGCGTTGGACTCCGATAAACTTTATGGAGCAAGTATTACTGAAATAGTTAGGAAGTCAGCTGATGACAGATCAGTGAGTTTTTCTGAACTAGTTGTGATCTGGATCAGGAAGCATGGAGTTATTCAAAGTATTCCGTGAAGAATAATCGGGTCCATATGAGTCATAAACAAGTTCGGGATGTGAATATCATCACAGACATTATTTTACTTGCATCAACTAATTTTCGACTACCCGTGGAAAAGTTTATTTGTCAAAGAGTTACAAGATTACATTAAATCTGATCAGATGCCTTTAGCTCAGTAACTAACAAAACGTTTTTCTCGTAACCTAAACACGTGCTTTTCTAACTATATCTCAGCACATTCAGGAGATGATTGAAACTGAATTGTCACACACACAGGTATGGTGTATGGTGAATCAGTGATCACAGTAACTTTAATAATATTTACTTAACTTAATAAAAAAATTCGAAAATATTATTAAATGATATGAAACTCCCGCCGAGAGTTGAGCCTGGAGTCCATATGGTTTGTTGAAAACTTCCACTTACCATTCCCATCATCCCCTGCAATTACCAAGAAACGCACATATACTTGCCGACCATATGAACTTTTCCGTTTTTCTTCACCGCGAATGACTATAATTACCCCATAGTTTGCGGTGGAAGGACGTACGAATACAATAACAGTCTTGCCAGCCCAAACAATAAAAGATCCCCGTAAACATTGTCATTGATTCGTTATTTTACCTGCGGTTTCTTGAAGACATCGAAGTGTTTTTTTTCACACGCAGAACGGATATGGTCATGTGTGTCGATCACGGAAAGCTTCTAGAATTGGATTTCATATAGGGGAAAGACGCTTAAATTGGACCACATTTCAATTTGATTTTCTAGGAGTGAAATAATAAGAGTTGCGGCTCGAGATACGGTCATCAAAGTTGGTACGTAACAAAGTCCTATGTAAAAAAAATCGATAGTAGGCATAAAATAAATATAGATATTTAGTTTAAGAAAAGGAAAACGTTGATAAAAGTTCAATTTGGGAAAAAGAAACCGGTCTCCCTAATTGGACCAGTAGTCTCCCAAATTCAACCAGTCTATCAAACGACAAAACAATAAATTATATACCTATACACAATAAAAACTAGTGAATTAACAGAAAGCATAACAATAGTTATTTTTATGCTTAGTCCGCGAAATACCGAAAGAACAATTAACATAATCGTGAGATCGTTAAAAAGTTTCGCGGCCATGGCATACACACTATTTTTCGTGAAATCGTCAAAATTATTAGACTAGGTAATTAAATAGATATATAATTGCTCTGAAATCATCAGCAGTTCAATTTATTCAACTATATCACCGTGTGCTATGGAAATGATATGTCTCAATCAAGGTGGATCTCTGATGGTGAAACAGCTCTTCAATTGTTTCTGCGAAAAACGTTTGAGAAGGTAGTAATATTTCCACGACTTGAATGAAGATGGCGGTGAGATCGATTTTCGAGGAAGATGTCTGTTGCTTACGTATTTCTGATGTGGTTATTCGCATCTGACAGACATGACTTGAAACGACATTAAAACAATATATTTTTGATAAATCTGGAATGAATATTGATATCTTGACTCCTCTCAGTCATTTTTCATCCACAGAACAGATGAAACTGATAAAAGGATGACAGATGCACAGTTTCTGTTTCACCGACACAAGTTATGTCGCCATCTCTGATAACTTCAGGAAATATTACTATATACGGTATGTAATCAAGTAAAGGTCTACAGTTTATTCTAGTGCTTGTTAATAGGAAGCTGTTTCACCATCCTATATCCACCTTGGTTTCAATATATACAGAATATTTTCAAAAAACTCAACTTTATTCCATGCTGAAGTGTATGCTGAACATACGAGACAATATCGAAATCGAGCAGTTTTTAAAATCAGTTTCTGAAAAGAAAAGCAGTAGGTTATCGAGCTAAAAAGCAAATTGATACATTCCTGAAAGAAGCTTATGGTGGAAAATACTTATTGTTGAAGGTAAGTGTTAATATATGTCATTTACAATAATTGTTTTATTTATTGTACTGATTTTTGTAGGTAGTTTTGATAATGGGAATATCTGATTGTGCCTTGCGACGAGATGAGTTAGTGAAAAGATATTCAGGAAGAGAATGTTGTATCAATAGTAGTAACCGTTCCTGATACCAAGATGAATAAGAAGCGTGTTTTCACTATTACTAATATTGATTTCATAAGAATTTATCGTGAATATGCAGCTCCCCGACCAAAACTTACTGTTAATAATCGTCGTATATTCTTGAGATACGTAAACGGAAAGTGCACCGCACAAGTTGTTGGAGTGCATACCATTGGGAAAATGCCTAGTATGATTGCTAAATATCTGAGATTACCACATCCTGAAACATACACAGGTCATTGTTTTCGGAGAAGTTCTGCCACGCTGCTTGCCAATACTGGGGCTGATATGTAAATTCTTAAACGTCACGGTGGATGGAAGTCCACGACAGTAGCGAAAAGATATGTAGAAGACTCTATCGAAAATAAGAAGGAAATTTCCAACTCAATTTCTGGCCATATACAGGGTCACTCACGGTCGATGGTACCTTAGACGTTTACGGAGAAAAGTTAAGATAGGGACATGTAAGCCGTTTTGAGCAGAAATGATTAGTTTCGACACAAAAAATTCCTAAAGTTGAAAAATATCGATTTTTCACACCCTATGTCTCTGTAATATTTCGCGCTATACCCCAAGTATGATAGATCGACGAAATCAGCTCTTCAGGAAGAATCTAAAAATGAAATAAAATACAGGGTGTTCTATTTGAAATAACAAAGTTATTGCTACTTTTTGATAGAAGCGGCAACGCCGCAACGCTGAAAGTATTTCAGATCGATAGAACAAAACTGATTACCCAATTAACCGAATTTTCAGAATAATCCTACGTCCCGTTCTCTGTAAACGTCTAAGGTACCATCGACCGTGAGTGACCCTGTATAGTATCTGGTTTGAATGTAGGCAATAACCATTACTCAGAAATAGTAGATGTAGTTGCTTCAACTTCTGGAGTGAATATAAGTAATAATACAAACTGTACAATTAATGTTGATATTAATCCTAAATAATATAAGTAGAAACTCAAGTATTTGTTGGTATTCAATAAAAAATAATCCTTGCCTCTGTAGTATTTCAAAAAAGTCAAATTTGGAAGTGATATTCAAATTTGGAAGTGACGTTTGGTGGCGAAATTGAATTTCGCGGACTGTACTGAATATGCGAAATAATGACTTCGCGAAAATTATATATTCTTAATTCCAGTAGAAATTTGGCACATTTATCATGATTTCATCATTCACAAATATTGCAATGCTGACCGTCACCTTCAATTTTATCCTCAATCACCTATTTTGTTTCAGTTGTGTTTTTATTTCATCGGGATGGTATACTCCTTTTGAAGTCTTCAATTCAATATCGTATGGAAATCATCAGTAATTTCATCAACTAATTCTTGAGAGAGAGCCTTTCTTTTTGCTTTCATAAATTTATTTTTAAATGGGTAATGATGGCAGGTATAATCATTCACGCAGTTTGATTTTCGCATGTAATACAACAAGTGTATTGATGATTATCGAAACACAAATTCCTTCGATTTTGAGAAACCACACTCGCGCAACATGCAACATGCAACATGATTTGTTTCGAAAAAGAGAAGGAATTTTCTATAATCATCAATAACACAAGTTGTATTTGTTCAGATTATTTCATTAATAAAATCGAAGCCATTTTGATGATTTCCTATTTTGAACGACAGTTTATAAGATTCGTTATGCAACCAACAATACATTCATGCCATTGTATGATGTAGGCAAGAAAACCTATGCACTAGGTACTACTGAGCTAAATTCATTATGAATGTTGTCAGAAATGTCACAATTTGTGTGGTTAGGTTATATTAATGCTGAAATTGTCTAAAATTTGTGGAAAATGAAGTGTTTATCATGGTTCAGACGAAAATTTGGTGTAGTGTCATTCATTTATTCACCAGGGAATCGGAAAATAATATGACAGATTGCAACTGGTAAGTCGTTGTTTAATTAAACTACCCTACTGCCTACGAATCAGAAAGCGAAATACAGAAACGAAAACACAACATGTATGTATCCAATAGCCAATCAGGAGCCGAAATACAAAATCGAAAACATGGTGTTATTGCTTATCAACACAATCATTTCAACCAATCAAAAACGTGTATTTTAGCATGAATGAAATAATCGATATAATTTGAAATCATCAGCACATAACAGACAGTAGTTATATTGATACTGATAATTGTTATATTAACACAATTATGGTTATTGAAACAATATATAATATAACAAAAGTGACTTGACGAGTGACTTGATCACATGGATAATATGGCCATACTAACGTAGACATTTCTTGCTTGCACACTGGATGACGACATAATACCCTTAATTCTCTTTTGTGACGATTCTCTGATCAATGAAATCCAATAAGGTTAACTTTCAGAACAATTAATCGGATTTGTTTTCAGTCCGTCGTAGAAGCGCGTTGTAATATTAGTTACTAGTTTTATAAATATCGCTTACAATAATTATCAAACAGACACTCTCTAACATGCGGTTTCATGTTCCTGTTCTTTCCATTTCAATAACCCGAGTAGATATGAGATTTAAAACTGATTTATGAGGATGAAATTGGAGAAGACATGGTGGCTTCAAAATTTTCTTCCTAAAGTTGAATCGTATGACAATGTTGTAAAGTGCGCCCTTCAGGCTATTGCTATGTTTGCCATATATAAATGTATCACACTATATTATATCATATTGATTTGTTCATCATACCATTTCGAAATGTTAGTTCTCTTCCAATTAGTTCATGTTTTAATAAACATATCAACATAACATAATAACCTAATATCGTAAAGTGCTGACAGTTCATGTGCCTTGGGTAGCGAATGAATTCTTCAATAAACATACTGTTATTTATTATTCAAAAAAAACTATGGTCTCCTAAGTCACATGATGTGTCGTTTATAAAAACGATTGCACCTCTCCAAATGGGGACAGATACCTCTGAAAACCATCAAACGTTATATTGATACTGTGTAACCGTAATTTCTGAATCTATTCCAATTATACTGAGTTGCCAAAGGAAATAAACTTTTTTTCTTCCAATATTTGGGGTACCAACATACACAATATTTGGTATTCCCCAACATAAATTTGGTGTCAGGTGTGGGGTGGTCGAAAAATAACCCACCTTCCAAGAACCAGTTGTTCCTGAAATTTTGCGAGCCGTAATCCTGTGATCCAGTGGTGCAGAAGCAGCTGTTAAGCAAATTGTACCTGCTACAACTGAAGCCTAGCATACCATCGTGGGTCATACAAGATTCTAAGGAGGCAAAGGACAATAGGACAACAGGACAACAACTCAAGTACTCGATACCTTCAGCGAATTATTCCTGAAACCTACAAGCAGCAGTCAACATCTAGCAAGATTCAGCCAGTAAGTTATTCAGCATCTACACGTGGTGGTTTTGAATGGTAGTGTCCTCCATTCACAGCATAATCATCAGTTAACATTTGTGGACTCAAATTTTCATTTTTTTTTCTTCGTACATATCTCTGAATATCTGTATTTTTCATTGAACTTTTCTCATACATAATTTGATATTGGTGGTAATAACATTTCATGCAATTTTCTGTAAATCTATGCCACATACAGTAGAAGTTAATCCAGAAGGCAATAATACTGACAACATGCCAAAATTGAACATTGACACAGCCTTGAAATTAATTCCTGAATTTAGAGGTGATAGATCAGAACTTCATCGTTTCATTTCATGTTGTGATATAGTAAGTACAGATCTATCTCAACCTGCCGATGCGAGTATGCTTGTTAACATAATCAAATCGCGTTTATCTGGCCCAGCATACAATGTAGTCAAACATAAAATATATGAGGATTGGAATGAATTGAAAAAAGATTTGCAAGATCAATTTTTAGAGACACGCAGTATCGCGCAATTACAAGGAGAATTACTTCGAATCAAACAAAAAATAGGTGAAACAGTACGGAATTTTGGTAATCGAGTTGAGCACTTATTGAGTAACCTCAACGATGCTTGCATCCAAGCCGAAGGTAGTGAGGCCGCAGAAACCATTAAAAATCTCAATTCTCGTACAGCCTTCAAATCTTTTGTAGATGGTCTCAATTCCAACATCAAAATAATTATAAAAGCATCTCGTTTTGAGAAACTATCAGAAGCGATCGCAGCAGCTGTGGAAGAAGAGCGAAATAGCGATAGACAACAACCAAATAATTTTTCCAAAAATAGATCTTTCAAAAAATGTAATTTTTGTCACCGGAATGGTCATTTAGAAACTGAATGTTTCTTCAAAAATAAACCGTCCACTTCCACGCCACTTCCATCGTACTCAAAAAGGGAGATTAAGTCTGAAGTAAACGTAACGAAAATAATTTGTGCATATTGCAAAAAACAAGGTCACCATATACGTGATTGTTTCAAAAAGAAAAGGGTCGATCAATATCAATCAAACTCAAACAACTCCCTTACGGATTCGGGAAACTCCCGAACACCGACTGCAGAGACAGGCAGTGCACGTCGGGTGAGCGATCTTTAAACTGCCGTCCTTTGAAAAATACTTGTAGTTCTTCAATTATGCATATTCCTATCGCTACAAGTCCTGAATCATATTGTTCTAATAATGAAAATAAAATTCTTCGCTTAGAGCCTTGCAATACTGAAGAAGCCGAAAGTGTAATATTTCCTTTACTATTAGCGAAAAATAGTGTAGCTAATCTTCTACTCGACACTGGAAGCTCCATTAGTCTTTTGAAAAAATCTTGTACCAAAGGTGATGCAATTTGTCATACCCAACATAAATCTTTTTTGAAAGGTATTTCAGAATCTCTTATTGAAACATATGGTATATGCTATGGTGAATTTCAGTTAGGTGAAAATATTTTTATACATCCTATACATATCGTGAATGATAATTTTCCTATTCTGCAAGATGGAATATTAGGTAAAGATATCCTCCTTAAACTCAAAGCTCAAATTGATTATGAAAATAAAATATTATCTCTCACACATGAACGTAAAACATTATCTTTCGAATTCATGAAAACACAGCAAAACACATGCAATACTAAAATTGTTGTGCCAGCAAGGAGTGAAGTTATACGCAAAATAAAAACAACACAAAAATCCGAATCTTTATGCTTATCTTCAGAAATTCTAGACGGAGTCTTCGTTGGAAATTGCATAGTCAAGCCAAAAAATGGGTATTGCAATATAGCATTCATTAATACCAATGATCAAGATATGACAATCGAAAATCCGTTCGTCACTTTTGAAAATGTTGCCGAATATGAAATTCTTAATATTGATAAACCTCATTGCAATCTTGAACGACTAACAAATTTAACAGAATCCTTACGAACGTCTCACATGCATCCAAATGAAAAGGACAGTATTCTTGAAATTTGCAAATCCTTCCATGATATATTTCACTTACAGGGTGATAGCTTAACTCATACAGACGCAATAAAACATTCCATACCTACATCTAATGATATTCCTGTGAACATCAAGCCCTATAGACTACCATTTCAACAACACGAAGAAATTCGAAATCAAGTCGATAAGATGCTCAAAGATGGAATCATTTCAGATTCAAAATCTCCATATAATTCTCCTCTTTTAGTCGTTCCTAAAAAGCCAGATTCGAATGGAAATAAAAAATGGCGAATAGTTGTTGACTTTCGAAAACTCAACGAAAAAACTCTAGACGAAGTCTATTATTTGCCAAATATTACAGAAATATTAGACCAGTTAGGAAATTCAAAATTTTTCAGTTCGCTAGATTTGGCATCGGGATATCATCAGGTTCTGATGGAACCTAAGGATAAACATAAAACTGCTTTCAGCGTGCCCTACGGTCACTATGAATTCAACCGTTTGCCTTTTGGGCTTAAGGGAGCACCCAGTACCTTCATGAAAATGATGAATAACGTTCTCTCCGGATTACAAGGTATAAAATGCTTTGTGTACCTTGATGACATCATCATCTATGCAAAAACTCTGAAGGAGCATAATGAAAAGTTGGTAGAAATATTTGACCGAATGAGAATGTATAATCTTAAATTGCAACCTGAAAAATGCGAATTTCTACGCCCCGAATTGAGTTATTTAGGTCATATAATCACGGAAAACGGCATCAGCCCTGATCCTGCTAAAATAAAAGCAGTGAAGGAATTTCCTGTCCCTAAAAATGTCACTGAAATAAAATCTTTCTTAGGATTGGCTGGTTACTATAGACGCCATATCCAAAATTTTGCGAAAATCACTCAACCTTTAAATAATCTCCTAAAAAAGGATGTTCCTTTCGAGTTTACACCTTCCTGTATAGAGGCATTCGAAATACTTAAAGAAAAATTGTGCAACCCTCCGATATTACAATTTCCCGTTTTCACTAATCCTTTTATTTTAACTACCGATGCAAGTAACACTGCAATAGGAGCAGTCTTGTCACAAGGAGAGATTGGCAAAGATCTCCCTGTAGCATACGCCTCACGTACTCTTAACAAAGCTGAAAAAAATTACAGTACGATCGAAAAGGAGTTGCTCTCAATAGTTTGGAGTTGCAAATATTTTAGGCCGTACTTATATGGTCGTAAGTTTCTTATTTGTACCGATCATAAACCGTTATTGTGGATGTTTTCAATTAAAGACCCAGGTAGTCGTCTCATGAAATTCCGGTTAAAACTAGAAGAATTCCAATTTGAAATAAAACATAAGCCTGGAATACAAAATTCCAATGCAGACGCATTGAGTAGAATACATCACATCAATGCAATAAATACATGTTCTGAATATGAAAAGTTCGTGAAGGAAAAGGAAAATCATGTCATAATAAATTCTAATATCATCGATAGCCACAAGAATATTTCTGAGTGCGACCCTGTCTCTTTACGAGTATATTTTATTAGCACCGATATAACAACAGCTCATGATTCAGTCGAAGTAAATATTGTAAATAAACTAAAATCTGCAACCTTAACAAAACTCGGAATTCAATACTTTAAGGAAGACAGCACCTTATTCATACCTTCTCACGAACATGTTAAGAAGGTCAGTTATGAAAACATTTTCGATGCATTACAGATAATAAAGGAATTTGCAATTATAAATAGTATAAATAGCTTATCAATGATAAATTTCACAAGAAACATTCCATTCAAAAGCTTGAAAATTGAAAATATTCGAACAATGATGAGATATGTTTTTAAGAATCTTGATATCAAGATAACAATTTTTCATAGTAATACTATAAAAGTAACTTCGAGAGAAGAAATACAACAAATTCTCAAGGAATGCCATGATAGTCCATTAGGAGGACATTTAGGCGTAAATAGATCTTTCAAAAAAATCAGAAGGAAGTATAAGTGGTCTGGAATGTATAAGGACATCCATGACTACATTACGAAGTGTGATTACTGTCAAAGAAATAAATCCTCCAAATATACAAAAATGCCTATGACTATTACTACTACAGCCAAAAAACCCTTCGAAAAGATAAGTTTAGATATTGTTGGTCCGTTAGCAGTAACATATAATCATAACAAATACATACTAACTTTCCAAGACGAATTGACGAAATTTTGCGAATTAATACCTCTAGAAAATCAAGAAGCTAGTAGCATAGCTGAACATTTTGTCACTAATATCATATGTCGACACGGAATTCCCGAATCAGTTCTCACTGATCAAGGTCAGAATTTTTTGAGTGAACTCTTCAAAAGGGTCTGTAAACTTTTGAAAATACACAAAATTCAAACATGTGCATTTAGACCACAGACCAATGGTGCACTAGAACGATCACATAAAACTCTTACCGAATATTTGAGAACATATATAGACAACGATCAAAACTCTTGGGATACATGGTTGCCTTATGCACAATTCGTTTTCAATTCATCAGTAAATAGTGCCACTAACTATACTCCATTTGAGTTACTTTATGGACATCCTGTAGAAATTCCATCGAGTTTGAAAAAATCTCCTGAATTATCATATAATTACAATGATTACGATAGTGAACTGAAATCTCGCCTTCAGCATGCCCATGAAATAGCTCGGGATAATCTTGTTAAGAATAAGCAAAAATCTAAGGAATATTATGATCAAAACGTGAACGCAGTTCAATTTCAAATTGGTGATTTGGTTTTACTCAAAAACGAATCTACAGTCAAAGGAAAAAGTAAAAAACTATCATCAGTTTGGAATGGTCCATATAAAGTAGTAGAAATACATTCGAACGTAAACACAACTATCTTGATTAAGAAAAAGCGAACAAAAGTTCACAATAATAGACTGAAACTTTATCATAACTAATATGAAACATTTTCTGTTTCAGAAATAAAACCCTAGAATAAACAGCATACGAAGAGTAGTCGTGATGAATTTGATGAAAATAATTATACTTTTCCTTCAATTATTAGTACGTAGTTCATTAGGTGACAATGATTATAACAATACTCTGACGACATATCAAGTTACTCAGATCAGCGAAAGTGCAGGAATTTACTACGAACAATTCAATACTGTTTCCTTATACAATAGCTATTGGAAAATGATAACCAAGCTAGATTTGAAATCATATTTCAGTCTCTACAAATTGTTGAATTATAATTTTGAAAAAGCTAATCGCCTTTGCGAATCAGTACTATTAGTAGAAGCCAATTTTAAACAATGTGCCGCATTCACAAATGTGATGAGGTTGACATTACAGAAAACTAGGGAAACAAATATATTGATTAACGAATTATTGATAAATTCTGATGTTCCACTTGAAGAGACCAGAGCAAAAAGGGGATTATTAAATATTTTTGGAAGTACCGCGAAAGTTCTTTTTGGTACCTTAGATGAGAATGATGCTATTTATTACAATAATGCTATCAAAAAACTTGAAAATAAACAATCAGGTTTTCAAAAACTATTATTGGAACAGACGAGTGTCTTTCAAAGTGCTATGGAATACATGAATTCATCTATGATAAATCTACATGATTTCGATAGAAAGTTCTCCAATGTCCAAAATTATGTTAACAATCTAACTATTATGATTAATAATGCCTCAGCACATTTCGAAATCATTGAACAACTAGATCAACACTTGCTAATGTTCGACATGCTTACAAATCAGTTCGACTTATATCAAAACAATTTATTGAATATCATATTATCAGCACAAAATGGCAATGTTCATCCACTGATTATCAGCCCAAAAAATTTGATCAATCATTTGGTACAATTCAGTATGCATATGCCTTCAGGTTTGACTTTCCCTGTATTATTAACGCAGAAAAATTCTTTAGAATTGTATAAATCTATGTCACCAAATGTAATTTTAATAGATAACTCTCTCATGTTTATTTTACATATCCCTTTAGTTAGTACGAACTCATATGACTTGTTGAAAATGACGAGTTTACCCATGCACTATAATAAAAACTTGTTTTGTTTCATCATTCCTGAAAAACCATTCTTAGCAATAGATAGTGTTAAACAACATTATTTTCTTCTTGATCATCAAGATATCGATAAATGCCTAGTTCTAGACAATAAGTATAATTGTAAACAAAAATATCCTTTGTTCCTTTTGCAACTACACAAAACCTGCGAAGCGTTATTGTTTCTCCCACGCAGTACCATGCCAGAAACATGCGAAAAACGAATAATTTTCATTGACAGCACTATTTTCATTCAATTACATCAACCAAATTCTTGGATTTTCAATAGCCCGAAAAAGGAATTCTTGACAATAAAATATGGTAAAGTTGAAAAACAAATTTTCTTATACGAAACTGGTATTTTAAAAATGAATCCTCATTGTTCTGCATTCACTAGTTCTATTATATTGAACTCTTTAGACTCACAATCTTACAGTGATTCAACGTATAGTTCATATTATCCAAATTTTGATATTAATACCAATATGCTCAATAATTCATTGAATGTAAATGCTTTTCCTTTATTGAATAAGACTTTACTAATCTCATCGCAACATATTGATAAACTAGAAAGGATCAGTTACGCAGTGAACACATTGAAGCTCAAGGAACAAGAGATGTTTGAAGATAATGACATACAATTCGATCATATTCATCATTATGTTTTTATTTACCTATTTATCATGATAGGAATCATTTTTGTTTTATATAAGTATAGAAATAATATTAAGTGTTTAAAAAAATCGCCGAGTAGCAATTCACCCCAAAATTCACAGGGAATTGAAAATCCTATTGAAATCGAAATTGACAATGATATTTCTGACTCTTCAGATGAACATGCTGAAAATAAATCAACAGAAATTTGCAACAATCCAAGTTACAAATTTCGTTCTTGAGGGGGACGGATGTTGTAAAGTGCGCCCTTCAGGCTATTGCTATGTTTGCCATATATAAATGTATCACACTATATTATATCATATTGATTTGTTCATCATACCATTTCGAAATGTTAGTTCTCTTCCAATTAGTTCATGTTTTAATAAACATATCAACATAACATAATAACCTAATATCGTAAAGTGCTGACAGTTCATGTGCCTTGGGTAGCGAATGAATTCTTCAATAAACATACTGTTATTTATTATTCAAAAAAAACTATGGTCTCCTAAGTCACATGATGTGTCGTTTATAAAAACGATTGCACCTCTCCAAATGGGGACAGATACCTCTGAAAACCATCAAACGTTATATTGATACTGTGTAACCGTAATTTCTGAATCTATTCCAATTATACTGAGTTGCCAAAGGAAATAAACTTTTTTTCTTCCAATATTTGGGGTACCAACATACACAATATTTGGTATTCCCCAACAACAATAACAAACCCGTCATGGTCTGGACAGGCCTTGCCCCAGGGGAGAAAGAAAATAATATAGAAGAAGCACAAAATGGTGTGCTGTTTGAAAAAAAAAATAATATAATAAAAACAAAAGAAATAATATAAAAAATATTCGAAGGTATGCATGGGTGACTTTATTATACATTAATAAAATGACCAATGGGTGATTGAGTTTGGCTGATAATGCAGTGGCATTTAAATTCGGCCGACTTGAAAGGTCTTCGTATGTTTTTATCAGCGTTTCCATGGAAGAGAGTTTGTTTCCCTTCAGCAGATCCAACACGATGTGCTGATACAAGTTCTGAAATCATCATGTTGAGGATGCAAACTTACATACCGAACACCGTAACATCATTCGATAACCCCTGGTTCAGCAGAAACTTTTCTAGAGCTGTCCGGGCCCTGAGACTAGAGAAGCATATGTTGAAGCTAGAGGCATATGCAAAGATACAATAGAATCTTCAAAAGATGCCCACAATGCCAGAATAAGATCAAAACTTGTTGAATGTCCTAACGGATCCCGTTCATTTTGGAATTTCGCCAAAGCTGTGGAAACAAATTTCATTACCAGCTCATTTCCTCCTCTAACTAAGGAAGATGGAAATCTAGCTATGACTGCCCAGGAGAAAGCCAATATCTTTGCGCACCTATTTGCTAGAATTCCACTCTGGAATCACTGGAAAAACAAACCCCGAACATTACACCTATTGACAATCATCATATGCTCGATATCACCTTTCGCCAACGTACTATCGAAAAGATTTTGTTGGGTCTCAACACCAATAAGTCTGTGGATCTGACGGAATCTAATCGATTGTTCTCAAGAAATGTGCCCCCAAACTAACACCTGTTTTCTGCAAGCTGTTCGACCACTCTTACAATTTGGGGGTATTTCAGTCCAACTGGAAAATTGCAAAAGTACAACCAGTCCCTGAAAAAGGAAAACAGACCTCACCTAGCAACTACAGAGCTATCGCACTGCTACCAATTATTTCGAAGGTCATGGAAAAAGCCATCGAGATCACTCAGGAATTGTCAACGTTAGGCAATATGGCTTCCGTTATCAAAGATCAATTGGTGACCAGCTCGCTTACGTCTCACATTTATGGCAGCTATCTATTGAAAAAAAATGGAGAAACTTTAGCCGTGGCATTGGATATCTACAAGGCATTTGATCGAGTTTGGCACCAGGGACTCCTCGCCAAGCTTCCATCTTATGGTTTGCCCCCTCAGCTGTGTTCTCTGCTTGCTAGTTTTCTCTCAACAAGGTCTCTCCATGTATAGTGGTCGATGGAGTTTCATCTGATACTCTACTCATGAATGCTGGAGTTCCGCAGGGATCAATTTTAGCACCAACACTATTTCTACTTTACATCAACGATTTGTTGGAAGCAACTTCATGTCCTATACACAGTTTCTTCGCGGATGATAGTACCCTCCATACTGCTTTCGCTTTCAGGGCTCCTATTTCGGCCCGTTGAAACAAAACTGAACGAAGAAGAAATGTTAACAAAATAAATATGGACTCAGCAACAATTCTCGAGTGGGGATCTAATAACCTGGTAGAATTCAATGCAAACAAAACACGAGCATGTCTTTTCTCGAGTAAAGCCGATCTCACTGTGCCACCATTGAAGTCATTTATTTAGATGCTTGGCGTTACTTTCAGCAATAACCTTTCTTGGGAAAATCACGTGAGGTCCATTGGTAAAAGTGCATCCCAAAAACTTGGTTTTCTGTTTCGAGCAAAGAGCTATTTCACTTCCAGTCAGCTGTTCATGATCTATAAGGCACATATGCAACCTGTCCTGGAATACTGTTCCCATATTTGGAGTGCGGCACCTGAACATATGCTGAAACTGTTGGATTCGGTCCAAAAAAGTGCAATTCGTCTCATCGGTGATGTCTTGCCTACAAACTCGCTCACTTCTCTGGAACACTGTAGAAAAGTTGGCGATTTATCTTTATTTTATGGATATTTCATGGGCGATGCTCTTCTGAAATATCAACAATCGTTCCTCCATCAGCGGTCCCTTCGAGATTAAACCGTCAAGTTCAGTCTTCACACCCCCGCGTGGTCACTTTAGAGACCTGCAGCACATCCCTTTCCAAAGACTCGTTTATCCAACGAACATCGAGACTTTGGAACTCATTGCCTAGGGAGGTTTTCCCCGAGGCATACCATCTCCAGAAATTTGAGAAGAACACCAACTCCCATACCTTCTTTTCCTTGGTTCTCACGATGTTCTCTGAACATTACAGGTTTCGTGAGAACCAAAATATAGGAAAAACATTATATTTTTGGGGACTCAAGTTATCGAAAGTGGCATCCAATATCAAACACATCTGGTAAGAGGTTGGAACTAAGACCGGAGATATCCAATAGACTCTTGGATAACCATAATTGTTCTGATGTTGTTTCAATTTCTTCTAGATATCATCAAATTATGACTAGTAGAAAGAGAAACCATGAAAAAAATGCCACTAAATTTAATGATTTTTTCTCCTATACTGACCTCATTCTATAAGTGGTAGTGAGAACATTTTCTAGAGCAACAGAGGTAAAAATATACATAGACCCAAGGTGGATATAGGATGTTGAAACAGCTTCCTATTAACAAGCACTAGAATAAACTGTAGACCTTTGCCTACTTGATTTCATACCGTAGTAATATTTCCTGAAGTTATCAGAGATGGCGACATACCTTGTGTCGGTAAAACACCTTTTTATCAGTTTCATCTATTTTAGATGAAAAATGACTGAGAAGAGTCAAAATATCGATAATTATTCCAGATTCACTGAAAATATTGTGTTTTGATGTCATTTCAACTCATGTCTGTCAGATGCGAACCACAGAAATACATGAGCAACAGAAATCTTCTTCGATGATCGATCTCACCGCCATCTTCATTCAAGTCGTGGAAATATTAGTACCTTCTCAAACGGTCTACAAGTTTTTCGCAGAAACAATTGAAGAGCTGTTTCACCATCCTATATCCACCTTGCATAAACCTTAATCTGACAATAAGTCAAGATTTCCTGACTCAAAGCTAGGCTTTCCATGAGATCCAGAATTCCGGAAACAGTGAAATTATCACCCTCTCATCATGGGTAGTTGCTTTAGTGTTCAACATCATCGATATTTATGACAGTTTCAACAAATTCATGATTATCCGCAAAATGCAAGTGCTTCTTCATGGTTCACATGGATACGAAGTTCATTACTTTAGTAGTTTTTATTCAACTTGCAATGTACTGTATGTTAGTTTAGGCCAAATCTTGCAACAGCATTCTCGTTGCCCGATTCACCTGAAATATGCTGAAATTCCAGTGACGATGCATTGTTATAGACAAATATTTAAATGACTACTTCAAGATGGCGGACCAGATTTGTATTTATGGTCCCATTCAATTCGAAATTACTGAGTGGAGATTATCGGTGTCATAGATTATGAATTTCCCATAAAAATTCATGAATGTATTATGGAAACTATCGCTCCCTATGAATTCCAGTTTGTGCTAAGCAAGACGAATTCGGTTTCACTAGGCATAACTAGAGACATTTGAATCCTCCTTGGGTTATTCTGACATTGAAATAAATATTGTGTTATGATGTGCCTATATAGGATTTAGGACTTGCCAGTGGTTCAACTAATATGTTGACCACGCATTTGTAACTATGGAATATACGGCCATTCATTTCTTCTTGTCGAATCGTCCATCAGCAACAGCCAAATATCTCGTCATAAATATTCATTAGGTGTAATACATTACATCCAGATATGTGGCTACTATAATTTAACAATAAAAGCTGAATCCGAAAATAAATTCATCGATGGACATCCGTTCATTAGCCGTAGGGATGAATAGGAAATCAAGTTACGAGATAAATCAAATCTTCTCGATCCGTATCTGTGAGTCAAAGCTCTGCGCGATCATGATCAATGCTGGGCATGATAAATATCGAATTATTAATCATCGATCAGTCACCTTGTAATTATACATAATGCTTTTAGATGCTTTTTTATCGTGATTTATGTTCGACATCATCTCAGCTACAATCGTTGTGGAATGATTCCCATTGTTTTTAATGTTTATGGTGAAAGTACTTTTGATATACCTGTTGATTTGATTGAACACTACAATAGCTCGCGAGAAATTGTCCTATATGCTATGATGACTTTTTTTTAATCTTTACCAGCAATATCTATATAGAGTTCCACAACACTTCGAGAACTTGAACTTCAGTGGTTTTCATCGAAGTTCGAGAAATTTTCCATTCACGTTTCTATTGGGTAGGTACCTATTCATGGGGTGAAAAATTGAGTTCGGTGGCAAACCTTGAGTGTTGATTTTTTGATGATTTCAAATTTCAAGACGAATGTTCCATATATAATAGTATATTACACAACAAGTGTGGAAAGTGACTTATTTCACACGAGTAGTCGTTTAGCACGAGCCGCGTAGCGGTGAGTGCGGAAACGTAACGAGTGAAGGAAATGCCCTTTCCAACGAGTTTTGTACACTATTTTTCCTAAGACTGAATACTTTCATTCCGCGGGGAGGTCTTGTCAAAAATGTAACTTGAGCGGTATCTATAACTTCAGGTGGTTTTGATTGGATATCAAGTACTGTTTATTTCCATATTCAAGATTATATTTGAATACTTCTCTGAAATTCCTCATTATGTGAATTACTAATTGATTGAGTTAGTTGAGTTTGGACAAATTTTATTGATATTGACACCAGCGTACATAAACAACCTTGACACCATACGCCTGCTAGCGCCAGTAAACACGCAACCAGTAATACAGAACCATAGAAGTACGTAGTGCGCGAGCGCGTACGAGTTACTCGAGTTAGTGCGTCCTTGACTTTTTGCAAATATCTGTAATACCAAAGAATCTCCTCTTTGGTCATACTGTGATATCAAACTAATGCAAGCAGCAAGCCACGCATAAAACTGTAGCCGTACTCTTTTGAATGATCTCACCCGCTGTCATCAACATCGAAATAGTTCCAGCAAAGAGGAAAGGTTCCAGTTTTGAAGTGAATTCAGAGGTCATGTATCAGACACATTGAAATTGATAGATGAAGAATTCTCGGTATAATTCAAAACGAGACAGAAATTTCAATAAATAATATGTATTTGATCTGAGAACGCTTATATTGACAGTAAGTACCTTCACAATATACCTAATAATTTCTATCAATTCAGGCGACCGTTGTGATATTTTTCATATCAACACTAGTGCTTTTTTTATTTCAAATAAACAATACCATGGTGATATGAGCTACTTTCGGAATAACAAAACAGTGTGATTATATTGACGTTTTCATACGTGGTCGTAGGAAAACATATTTTCCGCACTTCTTCGCTTCCGGTGTATCCCGGAATGATCAAAATACATTATTCCAAGAGCAAGTATTTGATGCAATCACAAAATGTGCACGAGCAGAAATTTTTATGGTATCATTTTTGTAAACCGCTGAAAATAATCGATCAAAGATGACAAGGGTTTGATTTGTCCTCTATATTCATGTGACATCACAACGATTCGATATAGAATAAATCCTAAGCATCAGTTTCAATGGTAGAAACCCACTTGTATACTACAGTTCCATAATATAAAATGAACTTGTTAAATAACTTTTCAGAACAAAAAACGAGGCAACACCTCTCTTCTAGAGTTGATTATATTCAGGCCAGTGTTCGACGAAAAGACTCATCATTGTTGACTTATCATATTTGTTCAATATACCTACATCTCATCCCATTCAATGATTTCAGTGCATGTAATTATCGTATTCAAAGGAATTATCTCGTCACAACTATGAGTGCTTCAAATTGGAAAGGATGGCACTCCAGACAATGGGGAGGCCTCTAGAGGTTCACGGTTTATGCTATGCCTACCTCTTGATTCGAGGAGACCGATCGATTAACAATAGCCGTCAGTTCTTGCATATCCGCCGGTGTTGATGGTTATAAAAACCGACTATGAAGGTCCCTATACAATTCTTCGTGTATTTGTTGAACGAATCTCAATAAAAATTATCGTGATTGGATAATTAATGTGGGAGACATAATATATCATTAGGTGCAGTAGGTACCTATCTTATTCTGGAAAATGTTGAGTTATTTCAACATTTTCAATTAATATCATTCATTCTTTCACTGATGATTATGAACCTGTTGTATTGTCGTGGTGAAGAGATTGAGACTCAACAGAAAGAAAGTAAATTTTTTCAATGTGTTTGCAAGCGATTTTGGTGATTCCGATATAACGGTAATGAACTTTTAAATTTGCTGAACTACGATTCAATATAATATTTGTCGGAATACCTCACTTTTGAGTTAATATTTTGGATTATTTCTTCTTCCTCATTCAATAAATCCTATCAGGAATATTCCAGGAATCCGTCCAGACCAAGCAAAACTGAGAAAACTTGTGTCAAGAAGTACTCATTTGGCTAAGAGAAATGTCTAATGACTGGATATATTGACGAATGACAACGGAATAAATCAAATGTCGAAAGTCGAGGTGGCAGGGAGACTGTAGCATAGTGAGGGAAATATATATGCAGAATTATAGTGTTAGATAGGGATGGTCAAGAGAATGGGTAGATACTATTACTAGGATACTCATAAGCTGGATTGGAGTTTTATCTGGTACTAATTTTCGG